>CM060394.1:8674684-9102184 GCA_030545235.1 Helianthus tuberosus
CACCTTTTTTTACTAACAATTTAGCCCACTTACGATAAATATATCAAAGGCCCACTTGATGTCCAAAGGTTCCAATTCGTGTGAGAAAGGCGTTTTGCATTTTAGTCCAAACTGGCAGACACCAGATCAGGCCCAATTACAGCCACTAGTGTCGACACTCCGGGCGATAGGTCGTTAAGATTTTATAATACAAGGACACTGCAACTTCCACACAATTGGTACATTGACTTAAGTGGATTTTTATTGTATGCTGATCGTTGTCGGGTTTGGGAGCGTAGCATAGTTATTAAGAAGGATTTTTATAATATGTGTACCCGGGTTCGGGTAGGGTTCGAGTTCGGGTTTTCTATACCCGGGTATTAGAATACCCAATTTCCGGGTTTGGGTAGGATTCAAGTATTGATCAGGTATGAAAAAAACCTGGGTGGGTATTAAAAAAATTCGGATGGGTATAAACATGAACTTTGTAATTTTTTTTTTTTTGTTTCCAACTTCATTTTGGGTTTATAAACATGAACTTTAATGATATAGGGGAGGGTTTAAATGAGAACGCTAAATATTGTGAGAACCGTGAGAACAAATGAAAAAATCGCTAGAACTTGGTCAAAAACAATTCAAATTCAAAAATTTTTTCTACACTCATCATTATTATTCGAATACAATGTTATAAATTTAATTTACACGTTTAAATTTACGTGAATTCGTAAAAAAAGAAAATTTACACATGTGTAAGTTTGCCATTTACCCATGTGTAAATCTGTTATATTTACACATGTGAAAAAAATCTAAAAAGAGTGATTTTGAAAGTAGAAATGAATGATTTGATGTTATAAATTCTTTTTTTGATGTTGTATTTTAATTACAATGAGGTTTGTATTAAAAAAAATGGTTTTGATTGGTTTTTTCGTTCGTTCTCATGGTTCTCGCAATATTTAGCGTTTTCAAGATAACCCTCCCCTAATGATATAAAACTTTAATTTAACAAGATTACATGTTATTAGGAGCTAGAATAATCAAAGTGCATACATTACTAAAACCCAGTAATGGGTATTCCTAAAACCCGGGTATGGGTATTTTTAAAACCTGGGCACGAGTATTATTAAACCCGGGTATAAATCGGGTATGGAAAAACCCGGGTTCGGGTAGTGATGAGAATATGCATACCCAGACCCTATCCTACTCGGGTTCGGGTTTTTTGTGCACCTCTAGCATTAAGCCACTAACGGAGGAGGGGTTATTCAATTCGAAAATAAGGAATTAATTAAAGCAATAATAATAGTAACTGTTGTACCCCTAAACCATCGTTTCTTAGTTTTAAATTGTTTCTAGGGTATTGGGTTTTGCTCTGGCGAGTATTTAAAAGGGGTTCGAACGGTTTTGTTTTTACGGGTTTGAAATCTTTGGTTCAAGGGGAGAAGACAGTGGTTCGAGATTTGTCTCTAGGTAGGTTTAGGTTGGGTTGGGTTGGGTTGGGGTCAAGATCAAAGGGAGTGGAGGGTACCGGACCCGGTAGCGAGTTTGGGTGTAAACTTCTTTTTTTAAGTAAAAATGTTTATTTTAGCAAAGTTACAAGACTAGCTATTTACATGTAAAAGGGGGTTATACCCTTTAAGTTAACACGGGATAGCAAGTGGTGTTAGATAACTATACTGAAATGCCAAAAATTTATAGCATAGAAATGTGTTTTTTCTCATAACTATAGTTATGTGGAGAATTGTAAAAATCGTATAAACCGTACATAATTTTCCTTAATGATTTAACAAGAAAAATGTTAGTAGGGTGGTTGGTTATCTAATCTCCTTACGTTTTACACTTAAAGCTATATGTAAAAGTGCTTAGTGTATGTTTTTTAAAATAAATAACTCATACGCCTTCTATACCTACACTTAAATCTACACGAATGTGTACAATGAAGTATGGCACTCAACCACTTACAGAGAAAAACCTTTACTACATACATTATTACAACCAGACTACAAGTCGTTTAGTAAAATTTCAATGAATATAATCCTATCTTGGTGTGTGAAGGTTGATACTTGTGTATATCACTAACATGAGATAAATTGTAAGTTACGTTTGCGTAGCTCATCCCAAAATTTAGATAGGATTGTCCTTAACTTACTGGTTATATTCTTTGTCTTTAATAATTATACTAAAGATCCTTTAATCGGGAATTTTGCATGTTTGGTGTGATTTTCACTTACTCTTGTTAGCTTTTTTTTTTTTTTGTTAATATAATATGAAATGACTAGACTACTGTTGATAATAGTTGAAAAAAAAACGACGACTACGGCACCATTTGAAAGTATTCGGAAATTTCTCTTAGGCTATCTCCTATTATTTCACACCCTTTCACTTCAAATCATTGTCACGTCATATAAATGAAATATTGCCTCATTGACACATCACTACCATATTTTCCTTTACTTTTTTTCACTAACACCTAGTATCATTTCACTCTTTTCACTACCACTACTCTATAAAATAATACTATTTTAAAATAAATTAAAAAAAATGATTGGTTGAGAATAGCATGGCCCCACACATCTTCCTTCTTCACGTCGTGTTCCCTACCCTGCCTCCTCCTTCACACGCCAAACCCCGCCGCCTTCTCTGGTGTTCCCCGTCCTCTCACAACGCCCCTACTGCGATCTAGCAAAGGCATGGGATGGTAGTAGATGCCCTTACTACCAATGGGGTGGTGGTCCATTTGCGAAGGCAAAACCTTTAAACACCTTGAGAGAGGGAGGACTTGAGTTTAAGTTCCATAAACGACATGAAATAATAGAAATTTGTCGGTGAATGCCTTTACTAGAAGGGGAACTTTCTAGGAAATTTAATATGTGTGTGATCTATAATCACTCAATGAGTCAATGGAGTCAATGACAAGTCTATTTAGTTTAATCTTTTTTTAATGGCATGATGATTTTATTAAAACATGAACCACACAAGCAAGTTACTAGTGAAAGGCCACCATTAATTTACTAGTAGGAAACCCGCGCGTTGCTGCGGAGTCGATAATACGGGACGAGAATATAATTTAAACCTTAAAACAGTAAAAAATTATAATATATTCGGTGTGGTTCTCATTATCCGCCTATGCAAACAATCAAAACAACCCTTTCAAAGAATGCAATTTTTAACCAACCTGACCCGACCCAAAACCCATTTTGACCCGGACCCGTTTCAACCCGAACCCATTTCGACCCGAACCAAAACAACCCTTATTTGTAATCGACTCGTTTTGACACAAACCCGTTTTGACCCATGACCAGACCCAAACCGAACCGTGTGCCAGGTCTCAATTGCATGGTACAACATAAGCATTTAGGTATGCTCCTAAAATGCGTGTTATAACATAAAACTTGTTAAAAATGGAGCTAAAGATTATAATGTTTTAACAAAAGAAATGCCAATAATAAAGTTTTTAATCATCGGGAACCCAATGTCTCAACATCTTAAGATACTGAGAAACTCTTTCCTCCTTGATCCGCCTTCGTATGCGGGTCACTGTTGTTATGTGACAGATGCTCGAACTTCATTCGGGAAGTAACCCGTCTCTGATGTTCTGAGAGAATAAAAGTACTTGTTAGATAAACAAAACGTGGTTGACATATTGAGTCAGCATATTTGACTTTCAAAATTTCAACTTCTGTATTCTTTTTCCATTAATTTCCAAAACTTGGAAAAATCATGGTTTCTTGAGGTGAAATGTCAATGTAAAAAAATTCAAATAGTCAACTACGGGAAAATATACAAAGTTAAAAGACAAGTCAAATTACTTTTGCTGTTGATTGCTGACCGAGTCATGGTTAAGAAAATCATCCCAAATCAGTTGCTTGCCTGTTAAACCATCTTCATATTGCAATGCAAAGACTTGCATAATGTGTTGGCACTTTTTATGGAAATGATTATTCTTATAAAGGGAAACTTTCGTGCAGTTTCGCTGTAAAGTGTAGAAAGGATTGTTTTTCTATGTTAACCTCAAGTTGGTAATGTGAGTGTGATTATTATGTTGGTATAGATTTAGAAATGGGGTGATAGAAAGCAGGGATGTTCACTGCCTAGTTTTGACAACAATTTAGGTTCGAGTTACTAACGACAATTTTGAAAATAAAACAATCAGAACCAGTTTTCACAGTAAGGCGGTTCAGTTTTAGCAGTTTCGCGGATTAAAAGGAAAAGATAAAAAACATAATTTTATATTAAAGTTTAAAAAATAATATGTAATGTTCAGGGATATAATAGATATATGAAATAATCTACAATATATTATTACGGAAACCGGAAGTCTAATATAGTAATCTTACATCCAAAGTAACCCAAAGCGTATTTTTTAAGCAAAAAACATCTTATATATTTTTTAGAGTAAATTACGATTTTGGCACCTGTCGTTATATCACTTTTTTACCCTTTTAGCCCAAAAAGAAATCTTTTAACATCTGAGCCCCCAACGTCTTTTTTTCTAACGCTTTTGGCCCCTAACACGAACCTCATCCGTTTACTTTTAGGGGCCAAAAGAGTTAGAAAAAAAGACGTTGGGGACAAAAAGGGTTAGAAAAAAAAAGACGTTAGGGGCTCAGATGTTAAAAAACTCCTTTTTGGGCTAGAAGGGTAAAATTGATATAATCACAGGGGCCAAAATCATAATTTACTCTATTTTTTATTCAAAGATCTAGCTAACATTGTAATTAAATAAATAAATAAATCAAAATGGACCGAAGTATTGGGGTCAAGCCAGCCTGACCCAACCCCTTTCGACCCATGCCGAAAATGACACTTGTTGACGCAATAACTAATTCGCACCACATGTCCATCTTGACACCTCTACTCACAACCCATCATCCTTCTTTCTATGAAGGGAACTGAAACAAAACTATAAATAAATTAAACATGATATGAATATTGAGTGCATATGATGTGTTATTGAAGTCATTGCAACTTTTTTTTCTTAGACACTTCCTTGTCAATCCACGTTGATCTTTGTTTTGAAAGAGAAAAGATATGTTTGAATCTCCCATTTGCAGAGAAAAAATTTGAAGAGTTCAATGAAAAATTGAGATAATATTCACTCACTTAAAATGTACTAACCTTTCAGCTTGTTTATGAATTCCTGGTCTTAGGTTTAAAAAAGTGTGAGGTGCTTCGAGTCGTTTAGGTCCCCAAAATCCGATACACGCCCATTGCTCTATGTATAACCAAATCTTTATGTACAACCAGAAGTTTCATCTCTTTTACATACCATCCTTTTCTTCATCAAGTAAACCTTCCAAAGTTTCTTTATCCCTTACATACACCAGCCTCCTTACAGACCCTAAGTTTCACCAATTTTGACCTAGATGTACATGAGGCGCCGCCTCAAAGCTCAAACCATAAGGCGCTTTCCAAATCGCCTTGCCACGTGCGCATTTCGCGCCTCAAGCTCACTTTTAAAACCAAGTTCCTACTATTACCAGATTTAGTCGGATATTCTAAATTCCCTAACTTGTGTACTAATGGACACTAAGAAACCTTGAACACTAAGAAACCTTTGTGTTTAGTGATTGAATTACCATTCATGGGGTGCTGACTTCAGCTTTGTCAACTGAGTAACTTCAGGGTCCACATCATTTTGTGATGAAAACTGGTGGCTGTCATTATCAGCTCCAGCAAGTGAAGATTCATTATCAGAATAATCTAGGTCGATTTCCAATCTACTTAGGGCATATAGTATAGTGAAAACTAAAAGACAAAGAAGAAATGGATGAAAGCAATGAAAAAGTTATAGGGCTTACCAAGCGCGGGTGTAGGTCCAGACATTTGAATGCTCCATGTTACTGTGATTCTGATGCTTCAAAACTTTAGCCCATGAGCTTTATGTCGGGCTGCCTATCACAATGCCAATTTTATATCTTTCATCTGCTTCACTATAGACACCAAAGAGGAAGCATTGGTTCAAGAAAAATCTATTGAACACTCACGTTGTTACGATGGAGAAAAAACATTACAGAACGGAGGATTGGTCACACACCTTGAACCTGGAAATAGCGTTCGAAGCGTAAACAATTTAGCCATGATTGCTCCCATTGCCCACATATATGTTGATTTGAAAAAATAGAACAGTTTAACAAAATTAAATTCTACATAAAGTTGTATAATCTGAAGAGATTAGCAATGACACATATTACACACTCACCTACTGCAGAACAATATGATGATGCTTGGTGCTTCAGTAACAAGACAGAAGCAAATGACGAAATAAATACAAACAAAATATATATCATGGTATGAAATCTCGAAAGACAACTTCACTACCATTTACCATTTTCATTGTGAAAAATATAGCGTCTTATAAAATAAAAAAAAACATAACAGTTGATATAAGAAGTGAGAGATATAAACTAGACCTGGCAAACGGGTCGGGTCATGGGTCAAAACGGGTTTGGGTCAAAACGGGTCAATTATAAAAAAAGGGTTGTTTTGGTTCGGGTCGGAAAGGGTCCGGGTCAGAACGGGTTTCGGGTCGGATCGGGTCAGGTTTTTTTTTTTTGTGGTTCCTGAAGTTTTTTTTTTTTTGCGCCTGCTGTTCCCAGTGCTTTAAAAAAAAGCCAGTAAACAAACACATATTTTTGTAAAGAACAAACACAGACGATTGAGAAGACTTGTTCGTTTAAGTGTTCATGTACAAACACGTATTTTTGTAAAGAACAAACACAGATGGTTGTAAAAGTCCCGACTAGGCTCCGAGTACTCCCCGAGTACTCGCTACAAGGTAGGTTGCCGAGGCACGAGTACTCTTCTCCCAGGCCAGTTACTCCCCGAGTACTCCCGAATACTCCCGAGTACCTCCCGAGTACTCCCGAATCCGACTAGGGAGCGCCTAGCGACTTTTGCAACCATGTTAAATGAACGAATACAAAGCGTCAAAGCCGATTTATATTCGTTTACAACCTTAATAATGGTCACCTGTACTCCTGAAGGGGTATGGTCCCAAAATAGCCGCGCAGACCTCAATCACGTCGCGAGCAGGACCATACTCCTTATTCATCAAAATTGTTGACTGTCAACCTCGCGCGCGGTACACCATCATATATCGATCTAGCGCGAGGTCTCAACAAGAGAAAACACAACATTCGACACTTAGCGTTCTGAACAAAAGCCTACAACCACCCATACGCTGCGCGGGTTAGTTACATGTTCATCAGGAGCCGCGCAAGGCTATGGCGCAGGGCTACTTCAGAAGGCACACAAGGTACAAATGGCAGAAGAAAAGGGCCAATCCGCGTCCTCCAGGCTCTGCTCAATCATGCTCCACGATCGTCTGACTTGCAGGAGACAGAAAGTACCCAAGGACACCTACGTGGCACCAATCACAGGGCAGAGACAACTGCCCCACGATCTCCATTCGCCTGCTGATGGCAGAAGGGCGGCCAGGCCGACAACCATGACACGTGGCTCTAATCACAGTGCGCCAGCACCAGAGAACTCCCAGAAGCCACTAACGGTCGACACCAGTGAGGCAAGGAGCATATCCTCTATATTGTCGCCTTCAGGCCCAAGGCCCATCAGCCCACATCCTCTTACACCTCTCCGGCTATAAATAGAGACCTCCCTTCACAGGTTAAACGGACGATTCCCTCTACTCCTATGCTATCAATATCGGCGATATATCGGTGCTATATCACCGGTATATCGGTTATCGGACCTAGCCCCAAATATCGGTTTCGTATCTCGGTCAAATATCGGTCAACGATAATATCGGTGGTCAACACCGAAATATCGCCGATATTTTGTAAAAATCATATTGGTTGTCTCGCCGATATCTCGTCTGGGCCCAATTCCGACCGTATAGCGACCTCCGGCGGCTGAAAACAGAAGAAGAAACATACCTGTTGGCACTTATCGACCACATATCGACCGTATAGCGACCTCCGGCGGCCAATTCCGACGCCTCTGCCGGAATTTCTGCTGTAAACCAGTAGCGGCTGAGGGAACAGCGAGAGACAGGAAGAAGGAGAAGAAAGTAGCGTCTGATGATGATGAAGAAGATGCGTGTGTTACTTTTAGGGTTAAATAAGTTTTAAGTATTTCAATATTTACCCCTCTATCTTTCACTAGTTTATACTTAGTCCTTTAAACTTGTATTTTTTTTTACATAAAAGCACATTATTAGTTTGTGTATATAAATATTTAACCCCTCTATCTTCTCTAGTTTATATTTAGTCCTTAAACTTACAAATCTATGCATAAAAAGTATAAACTTAACATTATATATATAAATTTATATGGGTTCTATATGTATATATATATTTATGCACTATATTAGAAATTACCGATATCTCACCGATATATCACCGCGATAAACGATATCTCAGATATCGGTCCTTGACCGATAACCGATATTTTTCCGCATTAACTGCTTAGCTCTACTCTCTCTTAATACGTACTTATCTCCTCAAAACAGTCGCTTATTCTCACGCCGGAGCCCGGTTAATAGGGAAACCCCCATATTCCCCTCTTAACGAGTAACGGTGTTCTATTTTGCAGGTTTAGTGGATCATTAGGAAGCTCAGAAAGCCACGAGAAGATTAACCATTATGATAGGAACATAAACCAAACTGATCTACCCCTAAAATTAGTTACGTGTTTCTTCAACTCCTAAATACAAAGGCCATATACACATTCAGTTGCATTGTCCAAAATTCTAGGAAATGAAACCAAGATTAGCAATGAAATCATAATGATTTGTGGAAATTTACGACAGTTTATATAAATTCATTTCAGACAGATTGTAAATTATGCAATTACATATGAATACAAAATCTTACTTCATATTACTATAAAACCAGTCCATTTTGCTCAACAGATAATAGCTATGGTTTAACTATTTTTTGCTAAATAAAGTCTATCCATGAGCTTCAAAGCAAGAAAAGAGATCCATTTGATAGCAAAAAAAAACATTTCAAAAAACCAACCATCATAAGGTCAACAAATACCAGTCAAATGATTCTTATTTACACCCAAACATACAAGATAACAAATTCTATGCTGATATTCACAGCTTCACACACAAACAATAACACATGCAGGATAACAAACACAAAATCCCCAACATAAAATTCAATTTTCATTTCAAACAATTCAGCAACTTCACATACAAACATCAAAAATCACTTAAAACAAAATCAAATTTAACAAGCACTCTACCATTTACCCCAATTTTCACAATAATTTAACAAGAATAAGTCAATAGCACATATGAATAAAGTAAAATAAGTACAGCTATTACCAGAAGAAGTAAGTGAAGAAGATGAAGAATAGGTACAACTACCTCCCTCCATTCGGTGACTGAATCTGACCGTTTGATCAACGTTGCAGCAGCTTATTCACACAAATTTTACGGTTCTGATGAAGTGATGATGATACCTTAACCGGAAAAGATGTCGTCGCTGATGAAGATGCCGACGGAGGGTGGGGGGGTTGTGGCGGAGGAGACGACAGAGACGCGGAGACGGTGGCGGGTTTGTGGCGGAGGAGATGGCGGAGGCCGGAGAGGATGAAGATGATGTCGTCTGAATCGCTGATGATGAATTGATGATATTCACTGAACGTCTGAACCCGTGGTATCACCTAAAGAACCCTAAAGACCCGTTCTTTTAAGATTCTCAACCTGTTTCGACCTGCAGAAACCTTTTTTGTTTTTTTACTTAACCCATTTCAACCCTTTGACTTAAATTACTTTACCCAAACCCACCCATAGTATATTATAAATAACCCAAAATAACCCATATCAAAGACTTTGGGTCATAATTGCCCCCCCTAATATAAACCTTGCAAGTAAGATCATGTGAAACGGACACTATAATTGCATTAGATCCCCCATATCCTGTAACGATATCGGTTACAGGCAAAGCATGCTCAGTGAAACTATACTCATAAAGATGCCCTGATCTTTGCTGTCGTTCCGCATCAAATATCCTATTATGCAGAAGATTAGATAACTGTTCATCGTCACAAACCCTAACAAATGCATTTTACGTCTACATATAAGGCCAAAAAGGTAGATGAATAGTACATAAGAAGCGACCAGACTCGAACAGATCCATCCTCAGCCCCAGAAATCAAAAGCGACTGATCCATAGAAAACACCAAGCATGTAACAGCCCTATAGTGACCATGCCACTTCTTCAGTAATCTATCGGTTGCAACCTATAACATATCAATAAAAATGGTAAGGCCAGATCAAATAACAAAAATTTATAAAAAAAATGTAGAAAAGAAAAAGATTATTAAAACAATTACGAAGAATACATTTCACACATATGCAGCCTTAAAATAAAAGATGTAGTTTCCAATCCAATTAACATTCTCTTAGTTTTAAATCTTAAAACTGTTCTTTTTACCTTTTTGTATACCAAATATAAAAATAAGTAAAATTTTAGAAAAATGTGAAAATAAAATCAGATAAACTGAAAGAAAAACACAAAATGAGAAAGGAAACATAACTTTCTGATTCTCTTAGCAAATATTTATAACACAACATCATGAAAATGAAATGAAATTATTAATCACCTCCCACAGATATATATCACCAGAACCTCCACCCCCAACTATCTAAGTGCCCTCACTATTACAAGCAAGAGGATTGATTGCTTCAGCTGGAAAACTCTTCACTTCTACCTGAGGCTGCAACGACAATTGATAATATAAGTGGTTATCCTACTTTTCAGGTATGAGCATCATGATGGTTATGTGCTCACTTTTGTGTTTTCGCTCACATTTTGCTGCAAGTTGCTGCACATTAGGATAGAAAGGAAACTTAACGTGTGGCTTTTTTTTCATACACAACGCTTGCAAGCATCAATTTGTAAAAACAATTCAATAGGGATTTTTATTACCTAAGTATGCGTCCACCGGTCAAGCACCGGAGCCACCGTCTAATCTTGAATCGTGACATCGATGATGATTGATGACGAAACAAAACAATGGCGAATTCAAAATATTTTGTGAAAATCGTAAACAAAAGGAGGTTCTTTTGGACTTCCGACTAAAGAACAGAACAATGGCGAATTCAAAATATTTAGTGAAAATCGTAAACAAAAGGAGGTTCTTTTGGATTTTAGACTAAAGCACAGAACAATGGCGAATTCAAAAAAATTTGCGACAGTCGTAAACAAGTCATTTAAATAGCAGAATGCAGAAACCTCATTTTTTAAGTGGGTTTGTGATAAAAATTATACAGGTTAAATGAAGAGGTTAGTTCAAGAAAAATACTTTTGCTTACATTAATGTTCTTAATGTGAGTGGGTTCAGGTCCACTGCAGACCAAGTTCTGACCATGGTGACTTTAACTTTGACTTTGACCAGTGTTAGCAACAGGTAAGACATGTACAGGCAAATGATTGACCTGCTAACAACACAAAACGTCATCAGACCAAAATTAGATTAAATTAAATATTAAAAAGTCAAATTACTTGACTGTTTACACTCGTAAAGAAAGTGAACATATGTGAAAGTTTAATATAAAAAAGATTGAACATATGCACTTCAACATACCTTTTCAAACAATCCCCTCCTCTTTAACTGCAGCCAAAGTCTAGAAACAATTAAGAACAACCGGATATTAAGATCTCTTAACAATTTTAGTTTGTAATGAAGTTTTACTAAAACTTGATTAAGAAATTCTTCTAATAATACCTAGATTTATAAAGATGCGATTAATTGAACGGTGGTTACCTAAAGATGTGATTAGAGAGAGAGTTCTGGCTACCGATACGAAAAGGAGAGCAAGCGGCTTTGGCTTGAGAGGACGCACGCGCCGCCGCGCTACGGAGGGATGATGACCGGAAAATTGATCGGACGGCAGCCGCTGTAGTCTCCATTGTGTGTGTGGTGTACGTTTTTTGATCCGGTGGCCATCAGGGGTTTTGAGTTTTGAGGCTAGATGGTTCAATTGTAGGTAGAAAAGAAACGATTCAATTGCTTTGAGAGTTAAGACTGCGGGGTATGGGGCGGGAGTTTGGGCGTGGGTAGGGGGAAAACGCCCAAGCCACCACCCCGGGTGGGCATGGGTTTCGGCGTGGCCCTTGGGGCATGGGTTTCAAGCCGGGCGTGGGGCGGTCTGGCCAAGCTGACATGGCGGGCTCTAATTGGACAAACCAAAGAAGCCGTTGGCCAACGGCTATCTTAAAAAAATAAATAAATAAATAAAATTTTATTTTTCCACTATAAACCTCACAATTTCTTCCATTTTTTTACCACATTCATCTTCAATTCTCTATCTACAAAACGAAAAAATGCATCCTCATAACCGTGCTTTTGACCCGACCCGACCCACCCGTATGCACTCCAAGAAAATAATCCTAGCCCACCACCCATTCGTCCAATGCCTCGTCCATTTATGATACACTCTTCTATGCCCCAAGAAGCGAGTTATGCATCGTATATTGGGAATTGTTTGTTTACTAACTTCCCACACTCCGATGATGCGATACCTACACCGTTTACACAAACGTCCATCAACCTTTCACCAACCTCCATCGACCTTTCACAAAACGAAACCGTCCCCGAAACTCAACCACCCAACGATGGTCCTTCCGCACCCCAACCCATAAAAAAGAGAAGCCATAAGAAATACAAAGAGCCCAGCCGGGTCAGCCCAGCGAAGCCCACCAAACCCACGCCCCCAACCCCCGCCCCACCATACCCTGTTTAAATGTGGGTCGCCCCATGTCTGCCACCCCAAGCCACGTGTCAACAAATGCCCCAACCCAAGCCCAACCCCCGCCCCACCATACCCCGCAGTCTAAGGGCATGTTTGGCTAAGCTTATTATTCCATATATAACTTTGCAACTTTTTTGTGCATAACAACTTGTAAATTGTGCTTTATGAGTTTTTCAAAAAAAAAAAGAGTAAATTACAAGTTTTGTCCTTTATGTTTACATGAAATTGCAGGCGCTGTCCTTTAGCGAAAAAGTTGACAAGTTTTGTCCTTAATGTTCTAAAATCTTGCATGTTATGTCCTTTAGACCAAACCCAGTTAGATGTTTTGTTTAAATTTCATCACTCAAGGGTATTTTAGTCCTTTTACTTATTTATTTAAAATAATCTAATAAAAAATAAACCTATATTAAAAAGGGTTGGTTTATTTCCACATCCCCTATAATCTTATTTTCACATCCCTATACCTATACGGGCCGTATAAAATGATACGGGCCGTATAGAATGTTTATGCACAGAATTTTATGCGGTGGAATGTTTTTTTTGTTTTTATATGTATACGGACGTATACTTATATACTGGCCGTATACATATTTGCATAATTTTGTTTCGAAGGTTTGCCAAGGGTTTTTAGTTTTGAAATATGTATACGGGCCGTATAATGTTATACGGCCCGTATAGAAAAGTTAATTTTTTGTTGCAACCAGGAAACCGTTTAATAAATTTTTGTATTTAAAATAGTGTTGTATATATCGGATTATGTTACGAGTTTGTAGTTAAACGTATTTATTATGTTTAATAAGTTTCCTCTTTGTAAAACGATAAATATGTATAGAAAAGTTAATTTTTTGTTGCAATCGGGAAACCGTTTAATAAGTTTTATAAATTTTAAAATAGTATTGTATATATCGGATTATGTTACGAGTTTCTAGTTAAACGTATTTATTATGTTTAATAAGTTTTCTATTTGTAAAACGATAAATATGTATAGAAAAGTTAATTTTTGTTGCAATCGGGAAACCATTTAATAAGTTTTATAAATTTTAAAATAGTATTGTATATATCGGATTATGTTACGAGTTTCTAGTTAAACGTATTTATAATGTTTAGTAAGTTTCAACTATGTAAAACGATAAATATGTGATATGATTATGATAAACTATGACAACAATTATTAAACAAACAACATAACATCTAAACAAAAGATTAATATTTATAATGTTTTACATCTAAAAAAAAAGATAAACTTTTACAAAGTTTCAAACGTAAAATAACAAAAAAAAATAATAATACAATAAGCAGCTACGGCGGTGGTGATGGTGGTGGGGCAGCGCCAGCTCGTGGAGGTAGGGGCGTGGCAGAATGCATAGCCACAATCGCCCCGACCATCCACTGTACATCATCTCTCACTGCAGCTAAATCCCCTCTGACTGCAGCTACAGCCGACTCGACCTGAACGAGTCTCTCCTCCACCCCCGGTGGAGGCATCACACGCTGTCTCACGCTGCGTCGAACGTACGGGCGATCACCCCGTAACTCCTCCTCAACTACCTGTGATCGATCGGCAGCATGAGCGACCCCCTCTCCGTCGCCTCCGTCGCCTCCTTCTCCCACGCCCTCGCCCTCGTCTCCCTCTCCCTCGTCTCCCTCCTCATCACCACCCTCTCCACGGGGTCCCTCACCCACACCATAAGCCCAAACCAGCTGCCCTCCCTCGACCTCGCGAGCCAAAGCCATCGATAGGGCTGTGTCCCTCCCAACCTTGTCAAGCTGGCGTGTCTGCGTCATATCCCTTGCAACCTGCGGGGTCAGGAGGCGCAAGTAACCCTTCGCCAGACGGGTGACGAAGGCCCCACAGCTGATGTGGGAAGAGGTACGCTTAAAAGCGTACTCGGCGAGATATGCGGCCAACTTGTACGCCAAGTTGGCCCCCCCGCCGGTAAGTAAGTCGTGCAAGAAGAATAGGTCACTTTGGGTGACCCATTCCCTGCTATCATGACGACCGGCGATCGTCACGGCGATACACCGATGTAGGTATCGGTGTAACGGGTCGTAAAGATCAGTCGCCCGTGCCTTCGGGGATCGCTGTCTCGGTTTCGCGAACTCCCCGAACCCAATAGTCTTCCAATACGGCCACAACACGTCAGTGGACGTGCTGACTGGCGCATCAAAAAATGCGCGTGACCTTGAGTCATCCGCTGAGTACAGACCCAAGGCAACAGCGAACTGAGGAAGTCTCATCCTCTGAGGCGTGCCGCAAATAGTAAAAGTTACGGCGTCTGTCGTCAAAAAATGCTGAAAACCCCCACCCCGGGTGTCCGTAAATGTAAAGGTAGATAAAAACTCTAAAGTAATCTCCCTGTGGGCCCGCTCTGCGGCGGCATCAAATAAGCGGTCCCACGGGGAGTTAGCTGGCATGAGCTCCCGGACCCGACCAATCGCTCCAATATCTGTCAAAAACTGAAAATCTATGGTCCGAGGCGCATCCAGCACCATCTCCCGTAATTTGCCCAAAATCCTATAGGCAACCGTACCTCGGGGGATATCTCTAACAAACTGCCCCGTCTCAGTAAAATCGGGCACAATCTCCTCCTCCTGTCCACGTCCACGTCCCCGTACGCGTCCACGTCCACGGTCCCGACCCTGACCCTGACCTCGACCTCTACGGGCCGCAGCAGCTGCTGATGACTCAGCCATATCGTCTGTAACAAATAACAATTACAACTTAGCAATCACTATACGATTATCGTTAACGTATTATACGAATACTGTTCTTGTATACGAACGTACTGTACATATGATATACGCTCGTACAATGTTTGAAGATTCAACAAGGATACGACCGTATACATTATATACGAGCGTATATTGTTTGAAAATTCAAACATTATACGAGCGTATATAATGTATACGATCGTATAACCTTTTGAATATTCAAGTGTATACGATCGTATAAATTGTATACGATCGTATATTATTTGAATATTCAAACACTATACGATCGTATACAGTTTATACGACCGTATAGACATAATAATCATTTACAATTTCCTGTTTCAAATTTTTTTTTTCAAATTTACTTATACAATCGTAATCGTTACGCCTATCTACGCTTTACTATACAAGACCATAATCTAACATGTTACGTAATTTAAAATTTCACTATACGAAAACGTACCGTATAGGAAGAACGTGAAGAAAACGCCAAAAACGCCGAAGAACGCTGTCCAAGAACGATCCGAGAGAATTTTTGGTTGAAAGTTGAGGCCGTATGGTGGAAATGAGGTCGTATAAAACTTATACGACCTTTTTTTTTTGTATACGGGCCGTATAAAAGTATACGGCCCGTATACAGTGATTTAATTTATTTTAATTCTGTCGTATACTTAATATACGATCACAGTATACGAGGCGTATACTTTTATACGGCCCGTATACAATTCAGTTTTTTTCATTTTTTTTCAATTACTATATGCGGAACTGACGAAAATACAGCCGTTATGCGTTAACGTTGATTCGTTTAAACATTTTTTCAAATTCAATCTCAAAAAGTTGCCAAAACATTTATATAACTAATATGTTGATCATTACAAATTGTCAAAACATGCAAATAACATTTTATATTCATAGGCCACCTAAATCTATGTAATCCCTGGTCCTATATTCATCAACGATCGTATTATATTGGTCAATACGTTCCTTGTAATAGTGATACCAACTTTCTACAGGCGTATTCCGTGTCGGTTGTCGCCAGTATGGGAAAAAATGAAGCACAACCAATGTCACTTAATAAAATGGTTCCTGTGTACATGTACAAGCGCGACTGTTCGATGCGGAATACTTTCTTCGGCTGTTGTGAACATGGGAAAAAATGAAGCACAACCAATGTCACTTACTAAGAGACAAATGACATTCCACCGGTTTGCTATCAGAAGACCCGTGAATGGCATTTGTAGCCACTTATGTCGAGGTGCTCCGTCTATATGGTCTTTTGACCAAACTAATGACTCCAGAACTTCTTGATACTGAGGTCCATTTATACTTTTCCATAATTCGTCGAACTGGTTGCACTGATCATGAAGCTGCTCCCATATGAACGGCCACTGATACTCTTTAAGCGATAAGCCGACCGCTATAGATCGAAACCCACAATTACCATCACCCTGCACATTTTGTATGTGACTGAGGTGTGGATAGAAGCACGGTGGAATGAACTTTTTGTAGTGCGTGAACAGATTAACTTGTCCGACAGGCAGCAAAGGTATGTGTGGTGGCTCTTCCTTTGATTTTGCGACCTTCTTTTTCGTTTTCGAATTCTTAGCCCCTTTCGCAATCTCGCCGAAGAACATAGGTGTTTCAGTACAATAACTTTGTGACTCGACAAACGAGCTGTGCCTGGTAGGTTCGATATTTGACTCTTGTGTGCCAAACGCATCTTGTGTGCGAAACCCATCTTTTGAATCACTATACTGGTCCTGCGTTGAACAAAAGTTGTGTCTTGAAGGCTCCGTTAACGAATCATCCTTCCTTTGTTGCTGAGCTTTCAAAGTTGGACGACCCCGTGTGTTTTTTTGCACAACTGGTTGTTTAAGCTTTGTCTTATTGAGTTGTACCAACTCCTTCATCTTTTGAATAAAGTTTTTCCTGAGTTCTCTCGGCTGAGCACTTAAATGTTGTTTGAGAAGCGCAAATTCGCCGTCTAAGTCAAAAGAGTCCACCTTGCTCGGTTCCACTATGGAATCCAAATTTAACTTTCTCCAAAAAGGGTCTATCATCTCCAACGGGATCATTTGACCTAAGGAACATATCAA
This sequence comes from Helianthus tuberosus, assembly GCA_030545235.1. Lineage (NCBI taxonomy): Eukaryota > Viridiplantae > Streptophyta > Magnoliopsida > Asterales > Asteraceae > Helianthus > Helianthus tuberosus. The sequence continues at coordinate 8,692,196 of CM060394.1, forward strand.
CAAACAACATAAAACGTCAATAAGATTTTGCTTGATGAAAGGGTATGATTATAAAATGTGGTTGGTCGAATAATGTATTACCATTCGTTATATACGCATCCAACCGACACGCGCACGGCAACCCACTGCTTGTATACAAACGACACGCGCATGTACGGTTATATAACTTTAATTTTTCTATTTCATTTACTTCGTCTGATATCACCTCTAGGCAGGCATGTGAAACCTTCTTTAGTAGGAGATTAAATATTGGTTTGTTATGATGACCCAATGTTCGGCTCCTGCTTGTTTCAATGCTGCCTTTGATTTCTGTCACCTGGTTTCTTATGAGCTTATCGATAAGTGGTACCACTTTCTCCAGGGTGTAATTAGAGTCGCCTAGGTACTGCTTCAAAAGGGCATGTTGACCCTCTGCCCTGTTCGTTGTACGTTGACCGAAGTTCAAATGTTGGTCGCTCCAGAACGAAACAAACCGGTCTCTATATGGTTGTAACCAGATTGAATCCAAATAGTTCATAATCTCTGTAATCAAAGTCAAGTGCAGTTAAGACAAGTCAAATAAATACGATTATTAAACAAAAATTATATAAAACTTACCGTCGGTTTTTTTTCGTGGCAAGTTTGATCGTATTCGCTCGTACCAGTAGTTGTAGTCATGATCGGTCGTTGATTGAATTAGCTCGCCCCACTTGAAAAGAAACCTCTCCCATTTATCATCTGTTTTAAAGCTTCTCCTGCAATGTTTGAATATGTTTTGCTGTATGTGCCACCTACACAATGAATGTCTAGCCCTGGGAAACACGGTTGCACATGCGTTCATTAGGGCGCGATCTCTATCCGTTACTACTACACGGGGTTCCATAACACTGTCTAATGAGTGTTTCAACCTCTGTAGAACCCATGTGAAGTTTTCCTGTTTCTCGTGGCTTACGAACGCATGAGCAATGCAAAACGACATCAACGTTGATGTAACACCGATAATCTGGACTAGAGGCATTTTGTACCGATTCGTCTTGTAGGTGGCGTCTATAAGCAACACATGCGGGAAAGCGCGCCACAACATGTTCGACTCCGGGTGGATGAAGAAAACATCCTCGACCCGTTCGCCGTTTTGAGATGTTCTATGGTAAAAAACAAACCCAACCTTCTTCAACCTGTCAAAAAGTATCTGCATTGGAGTCTCGCCGACTTGTTCCATTCGACCCAATTTGGCTCGAGCGTTGTATATGGTGTTTCTTGTTGAGACATTATGGGGGTTCTGTTCTTTAATGGCAGCAAGAATGTCTCGTGGTTTGATGTTCTGATGCGTCATTTGCTCCACCGTCCTCTCTTCCGATGGAGTCAGCCTCATTAGGGACGGATGACCCTCTTGATACAGAAATGGTTCGTGGTTATGTTTACCTTGCTCAACCCTTAGATCCCAGTAACCTAACCTCTTTCTGTATGTCCCGACCAGTTGGAACTTGCAACCGGTTTTCCTAGTCCCGCTGCGTCTGACCGTCGCTGTTGATTTGTAATTGCCGGCACAATCGCACGTAAGCCAAATTTTTACCGGCTGACAACTACGGGGTTTATCGTAGATGGTGCGTTTGGTGACGAGGGCGTAGCCATTTACGCGTCCGACGTCTCTACACCAGTCTATCAATTCATCCATGCTAGCGAATTTCTAACGGAAACACTTATATGTGTCAATTAATGATTAACTCAAATGATTAACCCAGGTTTAGTTTTAGTATAAACGGGTTCGGGTCAGTTTCAGCTTTAACCTGCGAACCCGTTTGGATTAACGGGTCGGGTTCGGGTCAACATTGGTCGGGATGGCGGGTTGACCCGTTACACATTTATACTATATTATATATTTTTTACAATATATATAAATTAACGGGTTGGTTTTTTTTTTTTTTACACCAAACTTGTGGTGTAAAAAACTACCCCCTCGGCCTTTTTTTTAAATTTTTTTTTTTTACGAATGTGTTGTAAAAAAAAATTTTTGGTCAACCACGGTCCCCTATATATATATATATATATATGTATATATATTTGTGTTTTTTAAGTAAATTTTAACTTTAATATATTAATTTTAGAAAAAAAATAAAAAAATTCGCCTTTAATGGGTCGTGTTCGGGTCAACCCATGAAACTTCGGGTCGTGTTCGGGTTCTTATATATGATACGATTTTCGAGTTCGGGTCGGGTTCGGGTTTGTGTAAAAACAACATCAAACGTAAAAACACTAAAATAGTTAACATACAACAAATAAACGTGTAATTAAATGTTATACCTCCTTGTTTTGAAACTCAGTATGTTCCTCTTCAGCATTTGGACCCTCGGGCGGTCCACAACTTATGGGAGAAGAATGAGAACTATCAGTCGGCGGTCGAACACTAACAGGAGGGGCTTCAAAATTAACCGGGTGTTGCGATGGATAATAACCATCATAATTAGGCTGAATGTCATCCAAACCCCAAGTATCCTGACCTGAACCAGACGCAAAAATGGGATCGAACGGAGCATTCAGATCAAACATGCCCGCTTTGTTATCTTCATTCTCCTGATTCGCCTCGTTACCAAACACATTAAAAATGTCACCCCAACCCGACATTATAACGTAAATAATTTGAATACAGAGAAAAATAGAAGAAACGAATAGAAGTTGAATGAAAATGAATGAAATTAATGTCGTTTATATAGAGAATTTTACGGAATATTACATCGTTTCAAATAATTAACACGCGAATCGAGGAATCTAACGTCTAATCACATAACTCGCACGAGATTCGAGGAATATAACATCGAATCAGAGAATCTTACGTCTAATCACACGTGAATCGAGTAATAATACGTCGCGTCAAATAGTAATAAAATAATAAAAAAACGAAAATCATTGTATACGGGCCGTATACATATATACGAGCCGTATATCATCATCGTATAATATATATACGACCACAGTATCATCTTATTCTCACATGGTTGATACGGGAAGTATAAGCTTATACGCTCCGTATAGAATAAAGTGAACCGACAAAGGCTGTGCCAGCAGCCTTTGTCGGTTCTTTTTATTCTATACGGGCCGTATAATCTTATACGGCCCGTATCAACCATGTGAGAATAAGATGATACCATGTGGATTTAATAGGACCCTATTAAAAATCATATACTTATACATATATAAAAAAAATGTTTTCTATCTTTACCCCCTCTCTCTCTACCGCCCCACACTCCACCACCTGCCACCTCCCTCCACCACACTCCGCCAACAGCCACCGCCGCCAACAGCCACCGCCGCCGACCACCACCACCACGGACCACTTCGAAACACCCCATCGTTTTAGAGAGAGAAAGTAGAGGTTTCTAATTAACACACAACGTGCATGAAAAAATTGTAAAGACTACTTTCTAGATCTCCGCTTAAAGACATAAAGAAATCAATCAGAATTCCACACGCAAAAGCATTGACAAATTGTTTTTAACCTTGAAAAGTTCACTGCATCTCAGATTCTAATACATGAAAATTTAATTGGGAACTTTTTTCACCTAATTTGCACACAAATAATCTCGATCTAGGATTTCTAATTCCAAAACCTCCATACACAACAGAGCAATTTTCATAAGGAAAATACGTACGATACGATCTAACAAACAGAAATTCGTGCAATTGAAGATCCGAAAAAACAAATTCAGGTGGAATACACAGATTCAAATTGGGTATACACAGATTCAACTTACAACACGTCAGAACACAGATTCAAACGGAAACGGAAACGAAACCCAAATCGTAGTTGAAGATCCGAAAGCGTCACAAATCGCAGTACGATACGACACAAATCGCACCTCCGGTAGCCGGAGATCGACCGGAAACCGTCACAAACCACCGACCGACATCAGCTGCGAGTGTGTGCGTATTCATCTGTTGGTTGGGCATTGGGGATGATGATGGCTTGTGTTCATCAGTCGTGGTGTGATGATGATTTAAAATGTAGGATGTGGTTTGTGGTGCTTGTTGACGGTACAGAGAGACAGAGAGATGCTAGAGAGATAAAGGTAAAGAGATAACATATTATATTTGTTTGATTTTTCAATTTATTAAATAGTCCCTAAATATAAAGTGTTTTACATAATAGTCCCTGAAGAAATGAAAAGACAATAATACCCTCATGGGCAAGGCACATGACTAGATTTAACCAAAAAATCTAACTGGGTTTGTTCTAAAGGACATAACATGCAAGATTTTAGAACATTAAGTACAAAACTTGTCAACTTTTTCGCTAAAGGACAGCGCCTGCAATTTGGTGTAAACATAAAGGACAAAACTTGTAATTTACTCAAAAAAAAAAGTTGAATTTTTTTACTTTTAACCAAAAAGTTTTTACCTTTTTCAATTTTAACCCTACATAATTTGTTTTTTTAACTTTAACCCAAAACTTTTCATTATTTGCAATTTAACTTCGCAACTTTTGTCACTTATACTTTTCATATTTCGCAAATTTTCGTTTTACGTATAGTTCTAAAATTTTCGAGTTAATATGACGCAACGTGCATGTGTGGTTCAATGTTTTTACCTCTATTTTTCCATGTTTGATAGGTTCGTCGCAACACGCATATCCTAGGTCGAGTCGGTGTTGGTCGTCGATGACGGTTGTGTGACATTAGTACTATTTGCCACACCGTTTTACACCCCACCGCAACGCGCGGTGTGCTTTGGGGGAGGTTTTCAAAGAAAAAATGGTTATGCATATAGTTGTCGTAACGTTGGCTTTGGGGGTTTTCCAAAAAAAAAATTGATTTTTTTTTACTTTTCACCCAAAAGTATTTCATAAATTACTTTTAACCAAAAACTATTTGTTTTTTTTACTTTTAACCCAAAACTTTTTATCTTTTGTAATCTATTCTCATAACTTTTTGTACTTTCAACTTTGATCCTTTATAGTTTTCATTTTTCGCAAATTTTTCGCTTTATGCTTGGTTCTAAATTTTGTGACTTAACACATCGCTACGTGCGTCTTTGGTTTAATGTTTTTACGTTTCGTTCTAAATTTTGCGAGTTAACACGACGCAACGTGCGTGTGTGGGTGAACGTTTTTACATCATCTGTTTTTTCCCCGTTTGACAGGTTTAACATAACGTGCAGGTCCTACATTGACTTAGTTATAACTAAAGAATCATCGCCGCATTGCGGCGGGTCGCAATCCTAGTTATAGTTAAAAAGGACTTTTGGAAAAGGACTTTTGGGAAAAGGAATTTTTGAAAAGGAGTTTTTAAAAAAAAGTGTTTGGATTAGCTTATTGATGTAAAATGACTAAAATGAGCATTCTTTTAGATATAAGGGGGTAAAGAAGGAGTATATTGGTAATTTGTAGTTTGAAAAGTTAAAAGCTGACCAAAAAGTCACAATATTGTGACTTCTTGAAACCTCCTTTTTCTTCTTTGCAAAAAGCCATTTCTAAAAGGACTTTTGGCTTAGCCAAACACAAAAACAACTTATTGGCTTTTTGATAAGTCAATAAGCCAATAGGTTGTTTTGAAAAGCTTAGCCAAACATGCCCTAACTGTAGGGTTATTCTATGGATGAAATCCTTAAAACACCCAATTTTGGAAAAGTTGCAAGTTTAGCCCTTTTAAAATGGCTTCTCTGTATTGTACATAATGTTTCAAAATTTATATGCGAAATAAAATTACAATATTGTACATCTGAAATGTTTAATATAGTACTAAGTTACAACCCCGTGTATTACACGGTTGAATAAATATAATTTTATAGACTAAGTAATAAAATAGTTACATCTTTAAAAAACTCGTGTATTGCACGATTTGAATAAACACATGTCTTACACGAATAATGTAATCGTTAACATATTTAGTCATCAAGATGTGTTTTCTAACAAAATGAACTTTGAGGTACTATTGACTTATTGTAACATCTCACTTTATTTTTTTATTAGGTTAGAGAGTTGTGTATTACGTGGTTTATAACATTTTACTTTGTTTTTTTTATTTATTATTTGGTTAGAAACTTAATATTATCCATAATTGATTTTCCATAATAAATATTTAGAAAAATAATTAAGATCGCCTCATAGAGCGCCATGTGTCCCTAACATGGTTTCTTTTATTATATAGTATAGATAGATTATAGAAGATATAGATTATAGATACTAAAGATCCTTTAATCCGGAATTTTGCATGTTTGGTGTGATTTTCACTTACTCTTGTTAGCTTTTTTTTTTTTTTGTTAATATAATATGAAATGACTAGACTACTATTGATAATAATTGAAAAAAACTGACGACTTCGGCACCATTTGAAAGTATTCGGAAATTTCTCTTAGGCTATCTCCTATTATTTCACACCCTTTCACTTCAAATCATTGTCACGTCATAAAGGAAATGTTGCCTCATTGACACATCACTACCATATTTTCCTTTACTTTTTTTCACTAACACCTAGGGCATGTTTGGCTAAGCTTTTCAAACCAACTTATTGACTTATTGGCTTAATCAAAAAGCCAATAAGTCATTTTAGTGTTTGGCAAATGCAAAAGTGCTTTTTAAAATGACTTTTTGAGATGAAGGAAATGGAGTTTTTGAGAAGTTAGTATATTGTGACTTCTTGGCCAGCTTATAACTTTTCAAACTTCAAATTACCAATATACCCCTTATTTACCCCCTTATATCCAAAAGAATATCCATTTTAGTCATTTTACATCAATAAGCTAACCCAAACACTTTTTAAAAAACAACTTATAGGCTTTTTCCACCCTATAAGCTAATCTAAACACGTTTTTTTTAAAACTCCTTTTCAAAAAGTCCTTTTTCCCAAAAGTCCTTTTTAACCCTAATAAGCTTAGCCAAACATGCCCCTATTATCATTTCACTCCTTTTCACTACCACCACTCTATAAAATAATACTATTTTCAAATAAATTAAAAAAAATGATTGGTTGAGAATAGCATGGCCCCACACATCTTCCTTCTTCACGTCGTGTTCCCTACCCTGCCTCCTCCTTCACACGCCAAACCCCGCCGCCTTCTCTGGTGTTCCTTGTCCTCTCACAACGCCCCTATTGCGATCTGGTAGAGGCATGGGATGGTAGTAGATGCCCTTACTACCAATGGGGTGGTGGTCAATTTGCAAAGGCAAAACCTTTAAATACCTTGAGAGAGGGAGGACTTGAGTTTAAGTTCCATAAACGACATGAAATAAAAGAAATTTGTCGGTGAATGCCTTTACTGGAAGTGGAACTTTCTAGGAAATTTAATATGCATGTGATCTATAATCACTCAATGAGTCAATGGAGTCAATGACAAGTCTATTTAGTTTAATCTTTTTTTAATGGCATGATGATTTTATTAAAACATGGACCACACAAACAAGTTACTAGTGAAAGGCCACCATTAATTTATATCGAGAATTTCACCATTTATACTACTTCAAATCATACAAATTACACTTCAAATTATAAAATTTCACTCTATTTGAGCTATTCAAAACCCCATATATCTTTTTCGGTTTATCATTTATACTAATTTCTCATTATAATATATCTCAAGTAATTAATGAAATAACAATAAAAAACGTTGTCCAACTATCAATGTGAGTTAACAATACGTTGTGGTTTTGATTGAGATTACATTTTACTTGGTGAGTAAAAATTTCAATCATCCATTTAAAAGTGAAACTATAGAAGTTATGAATATTTTCTGTTATGAATTATAGGATTGTAAAAAATAACAAAGTTAAGAAATGAATCTAACTTTCTATATTTATTGATTGTTAGAGCTCGTATCACAATTTTTATCCGTTTTCTATCTCTAAATACCATCTAATCTTACACTTAAACATATTTGAATTTACATCACTTTTTGAGCAAACATACCACCAAGAAGTACTTAGTTATGTCACATGGATATAAACATGTAAGGTAAGTATCAAATATGTTTAAAGTTATTACCTGCTATTATGTTCAAGTTACTTTGAAGGTGATCATTATTTTATACTTGGAATATATAATTTAAAATTGAGCTTCACGAAAATACAAAGAACAATGGATGAAACGAGTGTGAAATGTTGAAACTTTCCTTTCCGGTACACATTGCTTTCACATTTACTTTTACAAGAAAATTGTAGGTGGATGTATGGGTGATAAGATAGTTGTCGGCAAATAATAAGTGTGATGGGACAACACTTATTACGTATGTATATTAAATTTCTTTTTTTTTTTTTCTAAACAGTGAACACACCAAGTTTATGACATTTATCTCTAAAACCCACAAAATATCTAGTTTGTGTGGCTTTAACTCACGTTACTTTACAGAGATAACTACTTAATTTGATCATCTGTATAGAGTGGTTGTAAGAGGAGGAGAAAGAAAATGTCAGTAAATTTGAGAAAACATTGTTCATTATCTATAATTTTTTAATATTTTAAAAGTGATTATGAGTAAAGAAGAAAGAAAATGTAATGAGAAAAGTATAAATAATATTATTTAATTAAAAAGGAAAAAGAAAAAAATTGTAATCTTTAGTATAATTATAAAGAAAGAGATTGGAGGATTAATTGTGAATACTCCCGAGTCATTTAACAGGGGGAGGTGAGGGGAGGGGAAGGAAAATTTTCTCTCCTAATCTATCCAATTTGGGAGGATGAATATATGGTCATATATTTGGCCATATTTTCTTCCCTTTTCCCTCCCCTCCCCCTGTTAAATGAAACTCGGGAACATGATTTTTCATATTTTCATCTCTTTTCCCTCCCCTCCCCCTGTTAAATGAGTCTCGGGAACAGAGATGACCATTAATATAAAAATATTTAATTAGGGAATGATACTATAAATTCTTTAAAGTTTTCTTAAATAGGTTTACTAAAAATATGATTATAGCTAATAATGGATAAAATTACTATTCTATTTTTAAATATCTCAACCATGTATGTACTAGTCATTTCATCGATTAGTTTTGTAAATTAAGTTAAAACTAGTTGTTCACACCCGCGCTTCGCGGCGGGGCGGGTTGATTTTAAACGAAACGTCAATGGAAACGTATACGCAATGTTAAAATGACATCAAATTGTCGATTTTGAAGTATTAGTTGACAATAATATTATAATTAATATTATACCGATACTACAACCTTAGAATAAAGAATTATTCAAAAGATGATTATACAGATCGACTCACGTTAAAATTGACCAAGGTTCGTACCCATATTGTTTAAGACCCTCTTGTTTGACCCAATATAAAATTAAAAATCACTTTTAGTAAATGTTATGTACTTTTTTATTTGTAGAAATAAAAATTAACAAAGGTGTGGTTAGCATCTTGGCCTTTGAGCTGTCTACCTTAGCAAGCAAAACACAAAACGACAGTCTGCAATGTGAAATTTGTTTACACTATTATTCTATTTGCACCCATACACAATTTTAATGTATGTGAGAGAGAGTGAGAGTGGGGGATTCCGGCGGCCACCAACAGCCGCTCATGCGACGGTGGCTCCAGTGTTGCAATCTCCTAACAGTGGCGGTGGTAGTGCTCGGGTCCTCCGGCAACGACGGTTGAGGGTGTGCTATCGACGATCTGAGCTGCTATGGAGGAGAGTTTGGTTTTCCGGCAACGCGAGTAGTGACGACGATGGTTTTCTTACAGTTCATCACATCGGTGGTGGTTTTTCTGAGGGTAACACCACAACTCCGACGACGGCGCTAGGGTTCCGCGGCGATCTCAGATGGCGTTAGCGGTAACAAAGGGTGTTCAGAGGTAGGTTTTGAAGGTTGGATGAAAGATGCATGGATCTTGGTTGAAGCGGGTGTTTGGTGGTCTCTTTTTCTTCCTTGGGTAGAAATCCTATTTCACTTTGTTGGTTGTGCACTACCATGAAGTTAGAAACTTACGTGGTCATATCTAGAAACCTAAAATCTTCACTGGCGGAAACCCCTTTTATCAATTGATATATATAATAATAGTTATTAAACGTTCAAAAGCTACACCTTTATAAGGTTATTTCTTATGGGTTGACGCTCTTTCACTTCACGTTACTACCACGTCACAAAGTAATTGTCACTTTATCGACACATCACAACCTCGTTCTCCTTCACTTTCTTCCACTGACATTTACTATGGCTTCACCCCTTTCACGCCCTATTAAAATGTTAAAATGTAAAAAAAGATGAAGGAACTTTATTAGTTGCCAAGCATGGGACCCACCACCACAACCATCGTCCACGCTATACCCACACCGCCCCTTGCCATGCCTTGTCCGACAGTGTACCTCTGCCATGTGGCAAGGGACGTCAATCAGTAGCCAACCGCCTAGGAAACACATTCATCCATGTTCCAAATGTTTCAGTTCCTTGCACATAGATAATTCACAGTTTAATTACAATAAACCTGATACAACACCAACCATAAGAAGATAATGTAAAAAAAATAACTTAAATAACAAAGTTAAACATAAAAAATTAAAAAAAGGAAAGGTATAAATAGTAGAAAAGAAGAGTAAACAAAGTTTAAGAAAAATAAGTAAGATACAGGTAAAAAAAAGTTTAAAAAAGGAAATAAGTAAAAAAAAGAAGCAAAAAATATAGGCAAATACATGTATTATTGGTTAAGTAAAAAGAAAAGGTGAGGGAAGCTAGAAATGTATTGGTTGAGTAAAATAAATTTTCTTAGCTCACTTGATTACTAACAGCTATACGTAAATCAATTATTTGATTTACTCAATCATGCATATAATTTGTATTATTCTGTAATTATTTGTGATTCACTTTCTTAGTTTACATAGCTCTTGTACGTGTATATATGTTTTGATTGTATCAATAAAATCAATTGAGTGATTGAGTTATTAACATGGTATCAGCCAGGCGATCCTCTCTGTAAGGACCTGCAAAAATGTCCCAAAATGACCTGTAAGTAGAAACCCGGACCCCTAAAACCCTAATCCTTGTTGAAAACCAAGAAATTCAAAATTTAAGGGTGGCTCGCAGGCCGCGTAAGACTTAAGGGAAGCTTACGTGGGCCGCGAAAGCTTGAAGATCTCCGGATAAGCGTTCAGGCCACGTGTCAGACACGTGGCGAGCCTACGCGTGACACGCTAGCCCTAGCCGTAGCTAGCGTTCATTCTTTTATTGCTTTCTAGCTTAAAAATTCAAACAGTGTTTGACTTTCAGTTTGACCAGTCAATGGTCAACGCAAAGTTCAGTTGAACTTTGTAACGTGATTGTAATCACGATGGTTATAATCCTTAGCGGTTATACCTACTGATTACTACGTTAACTAGGTGTAGTGATGAGTCAAAGTTTCGGTCAAAATGCGTTTTAGCACGCATTTTGCCACGGAACTACTTTTAGGTATCAAAACACTTTGTTTTGATACCAAATCAGTTTTCTAAGTAGGTTAAACATGTTTTGACATGTTTAACTCGTCACTATTAGTTTAGTGCTTGTTTAGGGTCGTAAGTTAAGCGGTCTAGACAACCGCTTAGACTTTCGAACCCGACCCGTTTGGTCGATCATTAGGATCCGACCAAGCTTACTTAGAGATCATAGTTACATAGGGAATAACCTCTGAGGTTATACCTTATGATCACATAGGATTGGTCAGTCATTTGCTAGTTAGCTTGTATGCCCATAGGAAATGACCAAAATGCCCTTTTGAAGCATAAATCCGTATTTTGCCTATGTGAACATATTTTTGACATATAATCTGATTTAGTAACATGTTTAGGGATAATTGGGCATGTAAGACTTGGCATAGCACATAGTTAACCATCCGAACATAGTTTTACGCAAACGACGCATTCTAGTAGCTTATACTACCATAATGGGTCGAAACGGGTCAAAAGCACTTAGTTAGACTTTCCAATCAGAATGTAGGGCCTATTAAATCATACCATATGAGTTCAAATACTCATTTGATTTATAGAACCACATTCTATCCTATCTCCCGATCTAGGATCCGTTTATTAACATAGTTACCTATACTAGGTGTCGGTTGATTCGTGATCCTTGAGCCTTATTTGGTCTTATTCTCAAGACTATTAGGCAATCCCAAGTGAGTACATAGTTCCCCTCTTTTACCGTTTTCAAATATTTTGGGGTGATACACATGTACATACGTGTTACTTTCGTGCATTTCATGCTTTTATGACATAAACATGCTAGTTTCACCTAGTACACTTATAGTACATGCTTTCAATTGAGTTTTGCTATGTATGTCAAGCATGGTAGCACATTGATTTATTACACGTTTGTTGCATATGTTTACTTAGCATATGTACACATTGTTTTACATGACATTTCTGCTATGTATGTTACTGAGCATGCTAGCACATTGTTTTACATGAACATTTCTACTAGGCATGTTTACTTAGCATTCCTAGTACATGGTTTTCACATGCTACATTGGTTATGACATTTGGTGTGTTTAATCGGGACAACAATACATTCATTAACATTGATCACGCCGCTCGGTAGTATGTAATGGTACCATAGGAATTGACAACTCCCGTTTCCGACTTCCTAGGTTTGTTTGGAAGTTGGGAATGACAGAATCCGACTACATAACTTAGATAAACCTTTAATTTGTTTAAAGGTTTGTCGCCACAGTCGCAAGGCTTGAATGTATGCGATTAACATCACTGCATAAATGTTTGTAATCATAAAGCATTGTTTTTCTGCAAAGCATAACATTCGATTTAAACTTAGGTTTATTCAAAAACCTTGTTTTGTACATTTTACTATGGGGTTGAGTAATTACTTGTTATTCACCATACATGACATTTGTTTCAGATTGGCATCATCACATAGCTTAAGTAGGTACTTGCTATTTGCTATGCATTTCATTTTGTTATACATGATACATGTTACACATGACATTGGACATGGTTTATACATAAACATTTTTGACATTGAACAAGACATTTTGGATGGTTATTGATAAGTGATTTATGTAACGGGGCTATGTGTTATATGATAAAAGCATGATGGATACGCCGATGGTACTTCCTATATATAAGTGCTTTTATTATATTATACATTGTTGCGTTATCTAAGCCACTTGACAAGGACATGAAACATTTTTACAAGAACATGACATTGTTTTACAAAGTATACATTTTTATACAAATTCACTTTTACTTGGTTATTCATTTAACCATGCATTGTCCTTTCATTATCGTTTGATTTTCATATCGATTTTCACATGATTTCAAAAAGGAAAACATTTTACAAGGTTCATGACTACATTTTGTTAAACACTTTTCAAACCACAAGTCATGAATCCTGCATAAACAAAACCTATGTATCTCACAGTTTCCGCATCTGGTATTTTGGGGGTGTGACATATGGGGGTGACGACACGGCATGATTGCAATCAGTGGATCAACAGGATCAAGTTGCAGCTGACCACTACTCATCAACACCTCGAGGATCTGAAGCTTTGAAGATCAAAGAATCACAAGCTACATTCAAGTCGTATTTTTTTGAAAGTGTATGTATTCTTGGTAATAAACGACAATGTTATAATGTTTTGTCTTCGATTGTAATTTATTTACTATTCCGACATCTTCAAGTTAGGTGTGTTGATGATAAACTTTTAATATTTTGTCCATTTTTTTTATTTTGTTGATGATCAACATTTAATCTTATATAGTGATTAACAAGTTTACAAATAAACTTTGAGTTTTGTATACTAACTAGCATTTTATAGTTTTAAAATATCTTCAAGTTTTTTTTTTTATTTCAGAAAGTTCACAAAATTCAACTTTTCCATATCCCCAATAATTTGTCCGCCAACAATTTCTTTGAAACACAACATGCTCATCACAAGACCAGAAGAAACCTGCATGAGGTTTGGAGCTGTCTACATTGGTATATGTTTCTTTTCTCTCTCAGCTTGCTTAATTTGTATTAAGTGTACAACGCACCGTCTTAATCTATTTGTATATAGTGATCAGTTGAGTTTTGCAGTTTCATGCATACCAACTGTTTGATGAAATGCCTCAATGAACAAAGTATGTCTAACCATGCAAACCGTGATAAGTTTTTACTAAGAGCTGTTGGGATTAATAACTAATTATGGTATGGTGGCAAGGTTGATGAGGTTTCTGGATCACCAACACACACACACACACACACACACACACACACACACACACCTGCAGTTCACTTTTTTGTTCCTTAAAATTGGTGCAAGGGTCTCTCTTGATCTCCTTCATGCCAAAACATTGATCCAGTATTGTGCAAAGATGATATTTTATTAATAATCACATCCTTCACATTTCATTTCATATGATTCTAGGTTGCAGGGTATGAGAAGAAGCCGAGATCACGGCTTTGATCGTCATTCACTTAGGCGGACTCGGGCCTTAGTGACTTAAAAGACAGTTATTATGTTGTTTTAGCTTAAACTCAAAGACAATGTAAACTTTAATCTTAATAATACATAACTTTTATTACCATGGTTGTTGAAACAATAATTCTGTCGCATCACTCCCCGGTGTTTCCGCCGCGGTTTTGTTGTTTTAACGCGGCCGGGGTGTGATAGAAGAGTTGGTATCAGAGCCAATGGTTATAGGGAATTAGGTTATTAGTAATGCTTTGACCTAGACTATAACTTTCTAGGACCCCAACGCAAGTGTACTTGTGTTTAGATCTTAAAACAATACACGTCACCTATCCTTAGGTGATTACCAAAACATGAACACAATTTTCCAAAATGATTTTGAAATCAATCATCTATCCTTAGATGATTTCTTTTTGGCTTGTGCCTTCTAAATTTTTCAAAATCTCGTCAAAGTTTGGGTCTAAATAATGTGAACACGTGCAAACTGGAAGAGTGGGTGCCTGTACCCTGAGTTTTCTGTCTAAGGCTAGAGTGTTCGTACAAATCCGCAGTATCGGACCAGTCACTCTTACCTGGGAACTCTTGGGGTGAGTGTCCACTTATAGGCGAGCATGTCTTCGCGATACATTATTATGACTCATTTACTTTGATTTGTCACTGTGTGTTGTTTGTTTGCTTTGTGGTAACAAACAAATGACCACCATCCTTGCATTTTGTCGATTTTATGATATCTCATTTTTCATCACATCATCTCACTCGTTTTCTCTCATGTTTCCTCTTTTAGAATGCCTCCTCGACGTAACGTTCCACAACCTGATGCCGAACTGGCAGCTATTATAACACAGCAGATGGCTGCTATGCTACCTGGTCTCATAACTCAAATAAACCATGCCACCAATAACAATGTTAATGCACCTGCTCCGTGCAACTTTAAACAGTTTAACTCGGCTAAACCACTCAAGTTTAGTGGTTCTGAAGGAGCAACAGGGCTTCTCCAGTGGTTTGAGAGTCTTGAGAGCACTTTTCGCCATGTTCAGTGTCCGAACAATCGTAAGGTCGAGTTTGCTTCGAGTGTATTCCAGAAGAGGGCTCTTACCTGGTGGAATGGGGTAATGAGAGATAGAGGTGCTGATGTTGCTTTGGGTCAGACTTGGGAGGAACTTAGAGCTCTCATGATGAGAGAATTTTGTCCTCGTCACGAGCAGAGGGCACTCGAAGACGAGTTCCATGATCTGAAGCAAGACAGTGGTGAACACCGGGCTTATACTGACAGATATGAGGAGTTAAGCTTGCTCTGTCCTACAATGGTCACGCCTTTGGATAAGGCTATTGAGAAATACATAGACGGTTTGCCAGATCCTGTTCAGGTATTGTCACTGGAAGCAACCCTACTACCGTCCGACAGGCCATTGAGCTAGCTGCAACCCTTACTGGATCTCAGGTCAAGAAGGGTAAACTCCACAGAAAGGGGGATAAGAAGCAGAAAAAG
The DNA here is from genome assembly GCA_030545235.1 of Helianthus tuberosus. Taxonomy (NCBI): domain Eukaryota; kingdom Viridiplantae; phylum Streptophyta; class Magnoliopsida; order Asterales; family Asteraceae; genus Helianthus; species Helianthus tuberosus. Next base: position 8,708,019 of record CM060394.1, read on the forward strand.
TCGGATAGCACCAGCGAGAAAAAGGGCAAGAAGGCTGCTGAGTCATCAAAGAAATCTAGGAAGCGTAAGGCTTCCAAGAACTTCGCTGTTACGACTCAGAATAATCAGGCAGCACAGAATCAGGCTGCTCAGAATCAGCCTGCACAACCGGCTGCCAAGAGGCAGTATGCTGGGAATGCACCTCTGTGCAATCGATGTAACAGCCATCACCAGCCACAGTTGCAATGCCGCATCTGCACAAATTGTGGCAAGTCTGGTCATCTTGCGAATACCTGCCGTTTTGCTCCAAACCAAAATCAGGCAGCTCAAAACCAAGCAGTACAAAACCCTGCCCAGAATCCTGCACGACCTCACTTTCCGCCTGGTTCATGTTTCAACTGTGGGGATCTGACCCACTACAGGAACAACTGCCCGAGGTTGGCAAACGCAAATCAGGCACTGGCTCGTGGTAGAGCTTTTAATCTTAATGCAAATGAGGCTCACGCAGATAACGAGGTGGTGAACGGTACGATCCTTGTTAACAACCATCCTGCTTATGTTCTATTTGATTCGGGTGCCGATAATAGTTTTGTGTCCTTAGCATTTGAGCCTTTGCTTGCGATGACTAGAACAAAACTAGGAAAGCCCTTGACAGTAGAAGTCGCTAGTGGTGAACCTGTTGTACTCGACTCTGTTCTTCGAAATTGCCAGTTGAATCTCAATAACCATCTTTTCCCTATCGACCTCACACCGATGCAACTCGGGAGCTTCGATGTTATAGTAGGAATGGATTGGTTATCAAGGTACCATGCTGAGGTGGTATGTTTTGAGAAGTTGGTCCATATACTGCTTTCGACTGGTAAGATCTTAGAAGTTCGTGGGGAGAAACCTGCTAGTAGCCTTAAACTTATGTCTTATACCCAAGCCCGCAAATACCTACGAAAGAAATATGTTGCTTTCTTGGCACATGTCGTAGAAAATAAAGGCAAGGGTAAGACAATCCAAGATATCCCTGTTGTTCGGGATTATCCTGAGGTATTTCCTGAAGAATTACCTGGTTTACCCCCTGTGCGCCAAGTTTAGTTTCGCATTGATCTTGTGCCTGGCGCAAATCCCACTGCTAAGTCACCTTATCGTCTTGCATCGTCTGAGATGCAAGAGTTGTCTAAGCAGCTTCAGGAGCTATCTGACATAGGATTCATCTGTCCAAGCTTTTCACCTTGGGGTGCTCCTGTCCTATTTGTGAAAAAGAAATATGGATCTTTCAGGATGTGTATCGATTACCGTTAGCTTAACAAGCTTACCATCAAGAATCGATATCCCCTACCTCGCATTAATGATCTCTTTGATCAGCTACAGGGTGCTACTTGCTTTTCAAAGATTGATCTACGTTCTGGGTATCATCAACTTCGAGTTCTCGAAGAAGATATTCCCAAGACGGCTTTTCGTACGTGTTATGGTCATTATGAGTTCACTGTTATGCCCTTCGGTTTAACAAATGCTCCTGCTGTCTTCATGGACTTGATGAATAGGGTTTGTAAGCCTTATTTGGACAAGTTCATCATTGTTTTCATTGATGATATTTTGATCTATTCTAAGACTCGAGCTGATCATGAGCAACATCTTCGTCTTACAATGGAGCTCCTAAAGAAAGAACAACTTTTCACCAAATTCTCCAAGTGCGAATTCTGGCTTAAGGAAGTTCAATTTTTGGGGCACATCGTTTTTGCGAATTCTGTCCTATTTGTGAAAAAGAAATATGGATCTTTCAGGATGTGTATCGATTACCGTTAGCTTAACAAGCTTACCATCAAGAATCGATATCCCCTACCTCGCATTAATGATCTCTTTGATCAGCTACAGGGTGCTACTTACTTTTCAAAGATTGATCTACGTTTTGGGTATCATCAACTTCGAGTTCTCGAAGAAGATATTCCCAAGACGGCTTTTCGTACGTGTTATGGTCATTATGAGTTCACTGTTATGCCCTTCGGTTTAACAAATGCTCCTGCTGTCTTCATGGACTTGATGAATAGGGTTTGTAAGCCTTATTTGGACAAGTTCATCATTGTTTTCATTGATGATATTTTGATCTATTCTAAGACTCGAGCTGATCATGAGCAACATCTTCGTCTTACAATGGAGCTCCTAAAGAAAGAACAACTTTTCACCAAATTCTCCAAGTGCGAATTCTGGCTTAAGGAAGTTCAATTTTTGGGGCACATCGTCAACGAACAAGGTATACATGTAGATCCCGCCAAAATCAATGCGATTAAGGATTGGGATACACCTACTACTCCTACCGAGGTTCGATCATTTCTTGGTCTAGCGGGTTACTACCGCCGTTTCATTGAAAACGTCTCCAAGATTGCGGTTCCTCTCACTGCTTTAACTCAGAAGAACAAACCTTTTGAGTGGGGATCCAAACAGGAAGAAGCTTTCTAGACCTTGAAACAGAAACTCTGTGATGCACCTATTCTATCTTTGCCTGAGGGTAATGACGATTTTGTTGTGTACTGTGATGCGTCCAACTTAGGCCTTGACTGCGTTCTTAGGCAAAGAAACAAAGTTATAGCCTATGCATCAAGACAGCTGAAAGTACACGAGAAAAACTACACAACTCATGATCTTGAGTTAGGTGCAGTAGTCTTTACTCTCAAAATCTGGAGACACTACCTTTACGGTACAAAGTGTGTAGTGTTTACTGACCACAAGAGTCTCCAGCATATTTTCAATCAGAAAGAACTAAACATGAGGCAACGACGTTGGGTTGAACTCCTAAACAACTATGATTGCGAAATTCGCTACCATCCTGGTAAGGCGAATGCCGTGGCTGACGCATTGAGTCGTAAGGAACATGTCAAGCTTCACTGTGTTCAAGTTCGATCTGACATTCAAACCCGCATAATTCAAGCTCAACATACTTGTGTTACACAAGACTTGATGGGTAAAGAGTTACCGTGTCATACTAAGCCTGAGCTTGAACTGAGAGACTTTGGGATATTCTATCTCATGGGCCGTTTGTGGGTCCCAAGTATAGACGATCTTCGCACCTTGCTAATGGATGAAGCTCACAAGTCTCGTTATTCTATTCATCCTGGTGCAGACAAAATGTATAAGGATCTTCGAACCCAGTATTGGTGGGCGGGGATGAAGAAAGACATTGCCTTATATGTTTCCAAATGCCTTACTTGTCTTAAGGTTAAGGCAGAACATCAACATCCCTCTGGATTATTGGAGCAACCAGAGATACCGGTTTGGAAATGGGAAAACATTTCTATGGATCTCATTACCAAGTTACCGCGCACTAAAAGAGGTCATGATGCCATTTGGGTTGTTGTTGATCGTCTTACAAAGTCAGCACATTTCTTGCCGATCCGTGAGGATCTATCTGCTGACAAGCTTGCCAAGATATACGTTGATGAGATTGTATCTCGACATGGTGTTCCTTTGAACATTATATCTGACAGAGATGCTAGATTCTCGTCCCGCTTTTGGAGAACCATGCAATCTGCCATGGGAACCCAACTTCAATTGAGCTCAGCATACCATCCGCAGATAGATGGTCAATCTGAGAGAACAATCCAGACATTGGAGGATATGCTTAGAGCTTGTGTGATTGATTTTGGTGGTAGTTGGGATTCGCATCTTCCATTGATCGAATTCTCCTACAACAATAGTTATCACTCTAGCATCAATATGGCTCCTTTCGAAGCTTTATACGGTCGAAAATGTCATTCACCGGCCTGCTGGAATGAGATAGGTGAAGCTCAGCTTACTGGACCTGAACTCATTCTAGAGACTACAGATAAGGTCAAGAAGATTCGTGATAACCTACAGACAGCTAGAAGTCGTCAAAAGAGTTACGCGGATCGACGACGCAAGCCCTTAGAATTTCAAGTCGGTGATCACATCCTACTCAAGGTATCTCCTTGGAAAGGTGTTATTAGATTTGGAAAGAAAGAAAAATTTGCACCTAGTTATGTTGGACCATTCAAGATCGTTGAAAGAATCGGAAAAGTAGCCTACAGACTTGAGCTACCTCCTGAACTTGGAAATGTTCATCCAACATTCCATGTGTCCAATCTCAGAAAGTGTTTAGCTGATGAGAACCTCCACATACCACTTGATGAAATTCGTGTTGATAACACGATGCACTTTGTTGAGAAACCTGTGGAAATCATGGACCGTGAAGTCAAATGGCTCAAACGCAAGCGCATTCCATTAGTCAAAGTTCGCTGGGAATCTAAATGTGGCCCAGAGTTTACTTGGGAATGTGAAGATTAGATGAAAGCGAAATATCCACATCTATTCTCACAAGTTTCCTCTAAATAAATTTCGGGACGAAATTTCCTGAAGTAGGGGAGACTGTGACATCTGTGCTTGTGTAATCATTGTACAAACTCTGAACAATACAATATTAATAAAATAGTGTGTTTTGATCCCAATGTTTGTCATTTATGTTTGATTTTATGCACGTGTGATTTTTGATCGATTTTGAACTCTATATCGCTTTCTAGAAAGTTATACGCAAACTGGTGCGTAAACGTAATCAGTTTAACACGACAAACACTCCGGAACAGCAACATAAGCTTAACATACCATATATAACCTAAACATGGCTTAGAAATAAGCTTTGATAGGTTCGGTGTGCGAAAACATGCTTATATGATCTTACAGGGGCTAAAAGTGTCAAAAACAGCGTAAGTTTGCATTTTCGCGCATATCTTACGTTCTGGCCACATCTGGACATCCAAAATTTTTGTACACACTAAAATATTTTTATTTTAGTGATCGGCATGAAAAAATACCACTCGTCGCTTAATTTGGTTCATTTTCGCGTCCGTTTGAGTTTCGTCATAATTTAACGAACAACGCGACCGTACGACCAAACGAGCCGACATCCGAGAGTTTTCCAAGCACATTTTGAGTCCTCTAAACTTTTTTGACCTTGTAGAGCCTCGAAAATGGCTTAAAGGGGGTCAAAAGGGCCTGAAATGAGCTTAAACCATGTGTAGGGACCTGAACTGTAAATATCTCAAACTTTGCTGATATGGGAGGGTCAGGCGGGCCGCGTAGCCCCATCCCCTACTCTTATGCAGGCCGTGTGAGTTGCCCAGCGACCAGAAACATTGAATCTGGTCCTCCAGCTCGTTTTTGATGGTTTTGATCTCTAGTTTTTCATGCTATGGGCTGGTTTGTGTGGAGAACAAGTCACCCAATCAGTCTATAACATTTGTATGGCCTAGATCATTCCCTCTTTGCCAAGAAATGATCCTAACGGTTTGCGAAAAACTATATAAGGCCATGCTTTCATTCCATTTTCCTCACATTTGGTCTGAGATTTCTCTAAGTGGTTGTGATTATTCACTACCTACCCGAGAATACTTGGAACCAAATCTATTTGGACCCTTTGTAAGTCTTCTTTCATTCTTTTATTGCTTTCTAGCTTAAAACGTCAAACAGTGTTTGACTTTCAGTTTGACCAGTCAATGGTCAACGCAAAGTTCGGTTGAACTTTGTAACGTCATTGTAATCACGATGGCTATAATCCTTAGCGGTTATACCTACTGATTACCACGTTAACTAGGTGTAGTGACGAGTCAAAGTTTCGGTCAAAATGTGTTTTAGCACGCATTTTGCCACGGAACTACTTTTAGGTATCAAAACACTTTGTTTTGATACCAAATCAGTTTTCTAAGTAGGTTAAACATGTTTTGACATGTTTAACTCGTCACTATTAGTTTAGTGCTTGTTTATGGTCATAAGTTAAGCGGTCTAGACAACCGCTTATACTTTCGAACCCGACCCGTTTGGTCGATCATTAGGATCCGACCAAGCTTACTTAGTGATCAAAGTTACATAGGGAATAACCTCTGAGGTTATACCTTATGATCACATAGGATTGGTCAGTCATTTGCTAGTTAGCTTGTATGCCCATAGGAAATGACCAAAATGCCCTTTTGAAGCATAAATCCGTATTTTGCCTATGTGAACATATTTTTGACATATAATCTGATTTAGTAACATGTTTAGGGATAATTGGGCATGTAAGACTTGGCATAGCACATAGTTAACCATCCGAACATAGTTTTACGCAAACGACACATTCTAGTAGCTTATACTACCATAATGGGTCGAAACGGGTCAAAAGCACTTAGTTAGACTTTCCAATAAGAATGTAGGGCCTATTAAATCATACCATATGAGTTCAAATACTCATTTGATTTATAGAACCTCATTCTATCCTATCTCCCGATCTAGGATCCGTTTATTAACATAGTTACCTATACTAGGTGTTGGTTGATTCGTGATCCTTGAAGCCTTATTTGGTCTTATTCTCAAGACTATTAGGCAATCCCAAGTGAGTACATAGTTCCCCTCTTTTACCATTTTCAAATATTTTGGGGTGATACACATGTACATACGTGTTACTTTCGTGCATTTCATGCTTTTATGACATAAACATGCTAGTTTCACCTAGTACACTTATAGTACATGCTTTCAATTGAGTTTTGCTATGTATATCAAGCATGCTAGCGCATTGATTTATTACACGTTTGTTGCATATGTTTACTTAGCATATGTACACATTGTTTTACATGACATTTCTGCTATGTATGTTACTGAACATGCTAGCACATTGTTTTACATGAACATTTCTACTAGGCATGTTTACTTAGCATTCCTAGTACATGGTTTTCACATGCTACATTGGTTATGACATTTGGTGTGTTTAATCGGGACAACAATACATTCATTAACATTGATCACGCCGCTCGGTAGTATGTAATGGTACCATAGGAATTGACAACTCCCGTTTCCGACTTCCTAGGATTGTTTGGAAGTTGGGAATGACAGAATCCGACTACATAACTTAGATAAACCTTTAAGTTGTTTAAAGGTTTATCGCCACAGTCGCAAGGCTTGAATGTATGCGATTAACATCACTGCATAAATGTTTGTAATCATAAAGCATTGTTTTTCTGCAAAGCATAACATTCGATTTAAACTTAGGTTTATTCAAAAACCTTTTTTTGTACATTTTACTATGGGGTTGAGTAATTACTTGTTATTCACCATACATGACATTTGTTTCACATTGGCATCATCACATAGCTTAAGTAGGTACTTGCTACTTGTTATGCATTTCATTTTGTTATACATGATACATGTTACACATGACATTGGACATGGTTTATACATAAACATTTTTGACATTGAACAAGACATTTTGGATGGTTATTGATAAGTGATTTATGTAACGGGGCTATGTGTTATATGATAAAAACATGATGGATACGCCGATGGTACTTCCTATATATAAGTGCTTTTATTATATTATACGTTGTTGCGTTATCTAAGCCACTTGACAAGGACATGAAACATTTTTACAAGAACATGACATTGTTTTACAAAGTATACATTTTTATACAAATTCACTTTTACTTGGTTATTCATTTAACCATGCATTGTCCTTTCATTATCGTTTGATTTTCATATCGATTTTCACATGATTTCAAAAAGGAAAACATTTTACAAGGTTCATGACTACATTTTGTTAAACACTTTTCAAACCACAAGTCATGAATCCTGCATAAACAAAACCTATGTATCTCACAGGCATTTTTATGCTGACGTACCATGCAAACCGTGATAAGTTTGATGAAATGCCTCAATGAACAAAGTATGTCTAACCATGCAAACCGTGATAAGTTTTTACTCAGAGCTGTTGGGATTAATAACTAATTATGGTATGGTGGCAAGGTTGATGAGGTTTCTGGATCACCAACACACATACGCACTCCTGCAGTTCACTTTTTTGTTCCTTAAAATTGGTGCAGGGGTCTCTCTTGATCTCCTTCATGCCAAAACATTGATCAGTATTGTGCAAAGATGATATTTTATTAATAATCACATCCTTTACATTTCATTTCATATGATTCTAGGTGCAGGTTATGAGAAGAAGCCGAGATCACGGCTTTGATCGTCATTCACTTGGAAGAAACATTACAAAATGAACGACGTATCTTGTTCTAATCTTGAAGTGTTTGATAATTATTTTGTGCTAAATTGTTAAATAATGCAATGTCATTCAAACACTAAATTTAATCAGAAGAATGGTAAACCCGAAATAGATGAAAGTTGTGTACGGAAATTATCTGACTAACAAACAACACAATAAACTGACCCGTCAACTTGACAAGCCTAAATTGTCTATGCTTGTCACAGACCTTCCATTTTGTTCTGTTTACTAAGTCATATGCACACACATCACTTGGGTGGTCATAACCATGGTTGCAAAAATCGCTAGGCACTCCCTAGTCGGTCGACCGGGGAGTTGAGAGTACTCGGCCTAGGCGGGGAGTACTCGGACATGTTAAAGTATAACTATAAAGAAATTAGTTTTTGAAAATTATATATATGTCAAATAACATAAATTTACTAATATCTAGAACAAAATACATGAAAATGATATTAATATGATAGGAACAGAAATTATGTTTTATTATTTTTTAAGTCAAAATCGGCCCGAGTTGACATACTAGATACGATTTTGGCCGAGGTTGACCGCGTTTGACTGATTTCGAGTAATTAGTCGGAGTCAAAGAAAGTGGCCTCGGCAGCCTACCTTGTAGCGACTACTCGGAGAGTATTCGGCCTTGGAAACCTTGTTTTACAACCATGGTCATAACTATACCCAGGAAACTTAGAAATCAAGAGTTCGGTCAAATTTGAATAAACGATTCTAATTCTGGGCGCATATGGTTTAAATTAGTCATGAGTTTATACTTTGGAATGTTACATTCAAATTTGCAGGTTTAGTTTTTAGACCAATTCACCTCCTCAATGCAAAATGTATTTGTAAATCTTCTTAGTATCAGCATCAGGTTAAAAAAAATTCTTTTTGCTCATTTAAATAAAAAAATATATAATTTAAGAAATAAGAACAAAATATATGATACAAAATACAAAGAAAGATAAAGAAATGCAATGTGAAAGGTTCCAGTCTATTTTATTTATCATGCATATGATAAAATAGTTGGTGGACAATAATTCAGTGTGATGGGGGCGTCACCCCTCTGGCTCAACAATAATATATAAATAAGAACTAATAATATTTTAATCTTCATGTTGTCTTAATCCTTTAATTATTACTATGAAGTTTCCTGCATATGCCTTCTCCTTGAGAGGTGGGTTTCTCATATATTTAATACATCTCAACCTCAAAAGCACATTTCTTTTTGGATCTGATTTACACTGCTTGCTTTCATAATTCATACTAATTCCAAACAAATTCGATCCACAGATCAATGGCATCATCGTCATCCTCTTCTCACTCAATTCCTGCCTCTATGTCTCAAGCATGGAATTATGACGTTTTTCTGAGTTTTAGAGGCGAAGACACACGTAAGAGCTTTGTGGATCATCTCTACGCTGCTCTTGAACAACAAGGGATTCACACGTACAAGGATGACAAAACACTTGCTCGGGGTGAGTCAATCGGTCCAGCCCTCTTGAAGGCTATCCAAGAATCACGGATCGCCGTTATTGTATTCTCTAAAAACTATGCGGATTCATCTTGGTGCTTGGATGAGCTTGCACATATTATGGAGTGCTTGGACACAAGAGGGCAAATCGTGATGCCCATATTTTATCACGTAGATCCCTCTGATTTGAGAAAGCTTAAGAGGAAATACGGAGAAGCATTTGACAAACATTCGGTGGGGGATAATAAGCTCAAAGTCGAATCATGGAGAAAAGCTCTGGAAAAGGCAGGCAAACTTTCTGGATGGGTCATCAATGACATTGAAAACAGGTAATGTTCTCTCCTTTATTTAAACATTTTTATGCTTAAGATATTTACATTTTACAATGAGTCGATTTAAGTTTTGTTTTCACGGTTTACAAGTCAAATGGGCAAAATTTGATAAATAACAATAAAACGGGTCAAATAAGTTAGGTTTACCAAAAAAAATAGCTACTATGGTAATAAATTGAGTGAATTGCAAGTTTTGTCCTTTATCTTTAGGCCTCTTTGCAGGCGGTGTCCTTTATGTTTAAAATTGACGAGTTTTGTCGTTTATGTTTAAAAATCAAGAACGTTATGTCCTTTCGCCCTAACCTAGTTATTTTTTTCTGTTAACTTTAATCATGTGCCTTGCACATGAGGGCAATTTTGTCATTCCACCTTTTCAGGGACTAATTATGCAAATAACCTAAATATCTCACCTAACTTTAAAAACCAAAGCTAAAATCTACCATAAACCTAAAGGACTAAAACTTCATTTTTAAAGAATATCTTCACTGGTAACCATTGATCCCTCCAATCCATCTGTGCTCCAAATCCATTTCAATGGCGGACAAACCATTGATCCAATCGCCGCCGCGGCTCCTCTCGGCCACAATGGTTTAAGCTTTTTCAACGACCTACGACTTCTAAATACCATGTATGTGGTGCTACCAGATCTTTGCTTGATTTTGAATTATTTTTTGTCCCTGCAATTTGTCCAACTATCACTTGTGTTTCTTCTCCATAGAAATGCAGTGTAAATGATAGTTAAAATGCCAATTAGGCCAGCGATAAAACAGGATATTATGAAGAGAATTGATTCTGTAAGTTCAGATCTGAAATCGTCAATTAAGCCACCACATTCATCCGGTCCCACCTCTCTCTCTCTCATATCTAAAAACGCAGATCTTCCGTCGCCGGAGATGGTCGGAACGACTGGACTTGTCTGGTTCAAATCCAGATCGATAACCATTGTCCTAAAATTTGGAGGAATTATTACTCAAAGATGCACTGTCTAAAATTCTTTAATCAGACCTTCTGTAACGAAATGAAGGTGAAATTGGATGAGATGACATTTTTGTGGGGTTTAGTCGAGCATTATGGACTCTCGTAAGGTAAGATTGTGAGATTTTGTCCACCTATTTTCATTCCAAGTCAAATAGTCAATGGAGATTTGTATATATTTTCACAGTATGGAAGAGTTTACATCTCGATAATTTGCTTATATGTGTTTCAATTTTTTCCAAGGGGTGGGTGGTGGTGATTTGACAGGTGGGGGAAGTGGGTGGTGATAGGGAGTGGTGAGGTGGTGATTGGTGGCGATAGAAGGGTGGTGGTGATGGGGGTAAATGCTCAGGGTGCACATTGAATGACATAACTACCCACACGTGACATGCACGTGATCAAATTTAACTGGGCAAACAAACTGGGTTTGGCCCAAAGGGTAAAACGTGCTTGATTTTTAAATATAAAGGACAAAACTCGTCAATTTTAAACATAAAGGGCACCGCCGGCAAAGAGGCCTAAAGATAAAGGACAAAACTTGCAATTCACTCTAATAAATTAGTTTTTAACATTTGTAAGTAGATTTAAAGCGTTAAGCAGTTTATAAGACTCAAAAACATTTTTAAGTAGATTTAGGGGCTGTTTGTTTACCTCTTAATGAGTCTCTTAATGGTTTAGACATCTTTCTGGTTTAGCGCTTAGTGGTTCAGACTGTTTATTTCGTGAGCAGATGTCTGAATGGTTGAGACATTTGCCTCTGAATGGTTAAGTATTATTCAGAGTCTGAATAGTTAAGACCTCTAATCTGAATTGATCAAACAGTTGCCTCTGAAGGGTTAAGCATTATACTGGCTCTTAATGGTTCAGACCTATCAGCACTTAATGGTTCAGACTTCTTTTTGGTTCAGCACTTAACCATTCAGATGTTGCCAAACAGCCCCTTAAAGCGTTAAGTAGTTTATAAGACTCAAAAGGAAGTGTTAAAAAGTGTTTAATTTACAGAGCCAACTTTATAAAAATATAAAAACTTGCATTTGATTGGGAGCTGTTTTATAAATATAAACATTGAAAGACTGAAGCTGGTAGTGGTTACTGGTACTTCCTGAATTAACGAGACCCTCACCTCATGAAGCAAAATGTATCAAAGAAATTCTAATCATATGTATTTATCCATTGCGCAGTCATGAAGCAAAATGTATCAAAGAAATTGTTGGTACAGTTTCTAGTAGGCTGCCTACACTAACTACAAACGTCAATAAAGACCTCATTGGAATAGAGACACGCTTACAAGATCTGAAATCAAAGTTGAAAATCGAGTCAGGTGGTGTACGCTTTATTGGAATATGGGGAGTTGGGGGTGGTGGTAAGACTACTCTCGCATCTGCTGCTTATGCGGAAATCTCTCACCGATTTGAAGGTCACTGCCTTCTTCAAAATATCCGTGAAGAATCAACCAACCCTGGTTTAACAAAGTTGCAAGAAAAACTTCTCTCGCTTGTTTTGAAAACAAAAGATGCTGTGGTAGGGAGTGAGATAGAAGGAAGAAGCATGATAGAAAGACGGTTATGTCGTAAATGTATTTTACTTGTTCTTGATGATGTTGATGATGTTAAGCAACTAGAGGCTCTAGCCGGATCACATGCTTGGTTTGGTGAGGGGAGCAGGATAATAATTACAACGAGGGATGAGCATTTGCTAACCCGCCATGCAGACACGATATATGAAGTGAGTTTATTATCACATGACGAGGCTATGGAGCTCTTCAACAAACATGCATATCGGAAAGATAAACCTATAGAAGATTACGAGATGCTTTCAAAAGATGTAGTTTCTTATGCTAGTGGGCTCCCATTAGCACTTGAAATTCTAGGTTCATTCCTCTATGACAAAGACGAGGATGAGTGGAGGCGTGCCTTGGCCAAGTTAAAAGATATCCCGGATGATAAGGTCACAAAGAGACTCAAAATAAGTTATGATGGACTTGAACCCTACCAGAAAGAGTTATTCTTAGATATTGCATGTTTCATGAGGAGATTGCACTCACTGGAGATGGATGGGGCAATGGAGGTGCTTGATGCTTGTAATTTACACCCTCGTATAGGGGTGAAGGTGTTGGTTCAAAAGTCTCTCATAAAAGTTGATTCATATGGAAGATTTGATATGCATGACTTGGTAGAAGAAATGGCTCACTACATTGTTAGAGAGGCACACCCTAATCATCCTGAAAAGCATAGCAGAATTTGGAAGAAGAAAGATATTGTATACCTCTGTGATATGGGGGCAGATGCAGTGCCAATGGTTAAATTAACTTTGCAATTAAATATTTCATATACATCTGCATCAAATGACACTTGAGTATAACGTTACTGACACAATTTGGTTACCTTGATTAATTAACACAGGAAACCGAAGTATTAGCTTGCTATAACTTTTATGGATTTCGGTATCTATCTGATGCTGTAGGTCTATCTGATGTTGTTGTAAACATGAAGAAACTTCGGTGGATTCGTTTTGTTAATTATCTGGCATCTTCATTCCCATCAAATTTTCAGCCAAGAGAGCTTGTTTGTCTAGAGTTGAAATGGAGCGAACAAAAAGAACTCTGGCATGGGTATAAGGTAGATAAATATTGTTGTTTCACAAATCATTGCAATAAAACTGTGAAATGAATTATAAAATGAACATAGGTATTTGACACATTTATAAGTATAGGTGCAATTAAATATTTCATTAAGAAAAATACGTATCATACATATCATTCTGAAGGTAGATTTTTGGGCAAAGATTGATGAAAATTATTGACGATATGATGTTTTAAGCAATTGGAATTTACTATGCATGTTAAATTTGTGTATAAATCAAGAGCTCCTGCCTAATGATCCATGGGCAAGAAGTATGCCAATGTGAAAGGAAATTGTTGTATACTTGCCGATTTATCTGACTTTTGCTACTTGTCTTGAAACAGCATCTACCAAATTTAAAAATTCTTGATCTTGAGGGCTCTCGTAACCTAATCAAGACACCAGATTTTGAAGGCCTTCCATGTCTTGAAAGATTGACTTTAAAATATTGTAAGCGTTTAGAAGAGATTCATCCATCAATTGGATATCACAAAAGGCTTGTTTTCGTGGATATGAGCGAATGTGTAAGACTTAAAAGCTTTCCACCCATCATACAGATGCAAATGTTGGAGACTCTTAAATTCTATGATTGCAAACAACTTCAACAGTTTCCGGATATCCAGTCGAACAAGGTTAGCTTGGTAACCCTTCATTTGCATTTAGTTAGTTAGTTGTTGTTTTGAGTTTGTTACACATCTACAAACAGAGGTGTCTCTGTAGATTAAAGACAAATTAGCTTAGTTTCAGTTAGTTTCCTGTATAGTCAACATTACACGAATGCCAAATGCTTTAAAGAAACTTTTGATGATATTGCCAGAGGTAATAAATTTAATATTACAAGTTGTCTATAATATAACAACTAGGTTCGTTGATCAATGGTCCATGGGCAACAAGTATGCCAATGTGAAAGGAAATTGTTGTATACTTAATTATTTATTATTTGACTTTTCCTACTTTGCTTGAAACAGAGTCTACCCAATTTGAAAATTCTCGATCTCTGTGAATCAAAGAGCCTAATCACGACACCAGATTTTGAAGGCCTTCCATGCCTTGAAGAACTGTATTTATCACGTTGTGAGAGTTTAGAAGAGATTCATCCATCAATTGGATATCACAAAAGGCTTGTTTTCGTGAACATGAGATGGTGTACAACACTTAAAAGGTTTCCACCCATCATACAGATGCAAATGTTGGAGACTCTTAATCTCTCTGGTTGCTATCAACTTCAACAGTTTCCGGATATCCAATCGAACATGGATAGCTTGGTAACCCTTGATTTTAGTGACTTTAGTGGACTTTTATTATTCTTACGTGGTGGAACTAAAGATCGCATAGATATTATTATTAAGCAGGAGACGTCCACATTTGAAAGCGTGGCCACGGATTACTCTCATGAGTCGGATGAAGATTGGGAACAATGTAAGTATGAAAGGGTGGGTTATGTACCCTTTAATTCATTGCGGCACATCCCATGGTTGAATCCTACATACACTAAAAATATTTTATTTCAAACTGATGACGATGGTCTTAATGTGGAACTTGTTCGTAGTAAAAGTAAAATAGTTGATTTAAACGAAAACCCAATCGATTACTCAGAATGTTGGGATGACGAAGATGAAGATAGAAAGACATTTGAGATCATGTATGATTCACAGTCCTCTAATATTCAGATTGTATGGGATCATTAATAGTTGAACTGGGCACTAATGTTGCTGGTATATCTTCCTAGATTTTGTTTCAAGGGTCATCAACAACTATTAGTACGTAGATCTCAGTTTCAACATTATTGGGCCAACATTTTGTTACCATTTCCAGTTTGCGTTTGCTTTAGTAGCATTATTGCAGTCTACCAAAAAAGTTGTAATAATTTTTTCTTTATTATCCCATAAAACTTCACATCCTATACTACCAGGTTTCATATATCGTTTTTGTTAGTTGTTGCTCCCCTTTTGTGCTACTCTCGTATGTGTAAGCAACAAAGGTATGTTATTTGTAGAGGAGGATATAAGACGGGTCAAAATAAGATAAGAGTTGGAACGACAATTTATACTGGCCAAAATTGGGTCGGTTCTCCACAAACAATTTTTTTTTTTCTATTTTGATATATATATTTGTTTCAATTTTAGTGTATTGACTATCATTCAAAAACAATATTGTTACAATAATATTGATAAAAAAACACAAATGAAATGGACTAGTCGGTGATAAAAGGGGCTCGTGATACCAAACAAACATCTGGCACCTACCAGCCATCCATATTTTCTTTAAGCACCAACATAAAAGAACGAAATAAATAAATATAAATAAACGAACATAAATGAATTAACAAAATGCGTCTATGTTCTTCTGTTTATTAAATAACAAACATAAACACATTTAAATAAAGGAACCTAAATGAATGACAAAATGTGTTCATGTTTGTTCGTTTATTAAATAAATGAACATAAACGAACTTCCGACCGAACTAGTTCATGAACGCTCGATTCATTTACCGGCCTACAACCAAAGTTCATGTTTGTTCGTTTCTCAACATGCTCATCACAAGAACCAGCATCATCCGTGATCCCACTTGAACCAGAAGAAACCTGTGTGAAATTCGAGCAAATCTATTTGTATACGTTGGTATGTGTTTCTTTTCTCTCGACTTGCTTAATTTGTATCAACTGTCCAAACACATCTTCTTAATCTATTTGTATACATTGGTATGTGTTTCTTTTCTCTCTCAACTTGCTTAACTTGTATCAACTGTCCAAACACATCTTAATCTATTTGTATATAGTGATCAGTTAGAGTTTTGTCGTTTCATGCATACCAACTGTTTGATGAAATGCCTCAATGAACAAAGTAGGTCTAATCATGCAAACCATGATGAGTTTTTACTCAGAGGTGTTGGGATTAATAACTTATTTTGAGAACAACAATCAATGTGTCATTTGTTGATATGGGGGCACGGTTGTTGAGGTTTCTGGATCACCAACACACACATCTGCAGTTTACTTTTTTGTTCCTTAAATATAGATTCAGTATTGTGCAAGAATGATATTTTATTAATAAATTGGATCCTTTACATTTCATTTCATATGATTGTTAAATGTTATACCATTTACATCTTTTATTCTTCTACAGCATGATAGCTAGGTTGCAGGGTATGAGAAGAAGCTGAAATCACAGGCTTCACAGTTTTGATCGTCATTCACTTGAAGAAACATAACAAATTGAATGAGGTATCTTCTTCTAATCTTGACATGTTTGATGATTATTTTGTGCTAAATCGTGAAATCATGCATGTCAATCAAACACTAAATTTAATCAGAAGAATGGTAAGCCCGAACTAGATGAATGCTGTGCATGGTAATTATCTGATTAACAAACAACACCCAAAACTGTTTGTGCCTGTCCCCAACACCCCTATACGCGATATACACCCAAACACACCCTTATTTAAACCGGATATAAATACCTTGCTTGTCCCTTCTTTTCTCTCATTTTACCCAAACACAGACACATGTGTGTGTGCAGCACAGTGGCAGCAAGGGTTCCCCTTCTCGTGCTTGTTAGGGGATTATGCACTTTTGTTTATTTCTTTTATCAACGGCTTTTAATGATTTTGTTTCTAGCATCAACAAATATTATTCAATTTCAGTAATATGCCCCCACGTTTATATGCTTTAGTTGAATAGATTTTTAAGTTTGATTTTGCTTCTTTGACATTATAGATATCCTACAATGTAGGCACAAAATTAAAGGTATCCTTCAATGTTGGCACAAAATAGGCTAATTGCTGAACATGTCTACTAAAATTTGTGTCTTGTGAGTCCATTTTCATGCCTATTAATATGTTACAGATAACGAATTAGAGGTGGCAAGATGGACAATATATAGGTAACTGGTCAAAACAGGATATGATTGAAACTTTGAAATGTTTAATACAGGTCAAGACGGGTTAACTTGCAAACTGTTTTTTTTTTGGTCCACTCCTTTAGAATATTATAAACAGTAAAATCATTCATTTCTTGTTACGAAAACAGTTAATAATATATTAACAATCTGAAACAGTTGAACAGAACTATTTAGGATGTTGTATGCATTGGAAATGGCTTACTCATGTGTCCCTTTTGACCCGGTTGAAATAAATTAAATACAACCCAGATCAGCACATTTATTCGTAAATGGGTCGAAATTCCACCTAAACCCACACATCTTTTTTCTAAGTTCATTTCCAGCTATTTATTAGCTTAGTAGTTACACAATTTTCTCTTGATATTGTCGGTTAAGAAAATACAAATAGATAAAGGGATCCAATGTGAAATATTGAAATCTTCTGTTGACCCACATATCTTTATGATAAAGTAGTGGGCTAATATATTGATCAGCTATTTAAAACCACATATATCTTTGTGGATCTGATTTCCACTCCTTTTTTATACTAATCTCAAACAAATTCCACAGATCAATGGCGTCTTCGTCGTCCTCTTCTCACTTGATTCCCACATCGTGACTCGTTTGCAAGATTTGAAATCAAAGTTGGAAATTGGGTCTGGTGGTGTGCGCATGGTTGGAATATGGGGGGTTGGAGGTGGTGGTAAAACTACCCTCGCATCTGCTGCGTATACAGAAATCTCTCACCAATTTGAAGCTCACTGTCTTCTTGAGAAGATTCGTGATGAATCAAGCAAGCATGGCCTGAAAAAGCTGCAAAACTTTTTTTGTTATCAAGTGTTCTGAAAACTAATGTGGTGGTAGAGAGTGAGATAGAAGGAAGAAGCATGATAGAAAGAAGGTTATGTCGTAAAAGAGTTTTAGTTGTTCTTGATGATGTTGATGACCTTGAGCAACTAGAGGCGTTAGCCGGATCACATGATTGGTTTGGTGAGGGGAGTCGGATAATAATCACTACCAGGGATGAGCATTTGCTAACACGCAAGATAGATGCGATCTATGAAGTAAGTTTGTTATCACACGATGAGGCTATCAAGCTCTTTAGCAGACATGCATATAGGAAAGAAATACCCGTAGAAGATTATGAGAAACTTTCACAAGATGTAGTTTCTTATGCTGGTGGACTCCCATTCACTACTAGAAAAATAGAACTTTTCAACGTGTTTTTCCGTTACAAAAACCTAATGTTGGAAAAAGCCTCGTGGAAAACTTTTTGCAACGCATTTACTACACAAAGTTCAACTCATTTGCAACCGAAATATTGTGTTGGAAATTTGTAACGAATTTCCTACGATTCTTTAATTACTATTGTCTAAGATTTGTGAAGTATTTGCAACGGAAATATGGTGTTGGAAATTTATTTGCAACGCAATTCCTACGCCATTTCTTAAAGAATTTGCAACGCATTTGTAACGAAATATAAAAAAAAGAAAAAAAAACTGGAATATTTAATTTTCTGTATAAAATTGTTTTTTTATGCTGAAATTTGCATGAAAAATCACCAAAAAATATATAGAAAAGATTAAGAAACCTGCTTAAATTCACTGAAATAACACATAACGCAAGTTCTAGTGTTTTTAAACAACAAAACTAACTTGCGTATATGTCTAAAAATACAAATGATAAATAATTGAAACTTGTGATTGCCAACGTCTCGTAAAGGTTACAGAGTGTTTCAAGCTTCCAGTCTTCTTTCTCCACATTCAAATAGAACTATTTGATACCTTCCAAAGTGAGTTCATCACGCTTCACAAGAATCCTAACCGGTTAGTTGCGGAGAACACGCCAACATGAACCATCGATGGCAACAACCGGAAGATATCATAGATCTGGAACAAGAACAGCCACTTGTTAGACGCTGATTACTCCTAGTAAAATTTAATTTGACCATATATACCTGACCCTTGAACCCCATTAAAAGCATTTTATCAGCCTCATCAAGTACAGCCTTATCGAGCTCGAGCCAAGTTTGAGCCTAAAACAAAGCTCGTTTATTTATCAAGACCGAGCTCGAGCTTGGCGTGCGTCCCAACTCTGCAGCAGGCACAGTTAAACCGGCTCCAACCAATCTTTGCACTTTCGCTAGACGGGCTGCAACCACAACACAAACAGACCACAATCCATACCTTGATTCATTAATCAATAGCCCCCATATATTTTTTTTTGTTTTTAAAAATAGTTTATACATACTTTATGAAAACAGGCTCGTATGCAGTGATGAGTAGATCTGTTCCAACTCCTTTGAGTCGCAAATTCGCCAAATATACCTGAATGGAAGCACACAAGTAGTTAGTTTTAACCAACACATATATTGAAAAATTGTGTGCACCAAAACATGGTAGTATTAACTTGTATAGTAATAATACGTTTTGGCAACATATATTTCAAGATTTATAAAAGAAAAAAAATCTAACTGAGTATCAATAAATGTTAAGAGATACCTTAACAAGATTTTGTGCTTCTCTTCCCTGGCGTCCCTTGGATATAGCCTACGAGAAATTTATATAATATGAAACATAAAGGTCGGTGCTTCCAACCATACCTTTCTCACGTGACAACAAATTTTCTTTTTGCACACAAACCACCTATTTTGATTTTTTTTTATTTTAGATCTCCTATGACATTATTCTCACGTGACAACAAATTTTCTTTTTGCACACAAACCACCTATTTTGATTTTTTTTTTTATTTTAGATTTCCTATGACTTTATTAAAACTGGTTTCCATTCTCTATCTTAAATTATTGTTTCGATGTGAAAAACTGAAAAAAAAACAATAACTATATAATAAGAAATAATAAAAAAAAACAAAAAACAAATTTACACCGTAATATGCAAGACATCCAACTTTAGATATTTAATACATTCAACATTTGTCTTTTGGTAGTGACACATTGACCCCTAACTTTTGGTAATTGACAACTTTGAGCCCTATTTTTTCTACTTAAAAGCTTCACACTTCGTCTTCTCCAACATTTCAATTATTTTGTTTAAATTACTTTTACGAATTTACACCATAACATGTAAGACATTCTTTTTTTTTTTTTATCTTTGCTAACCACATTAAATGTAACATGTGTAACAAAGTCAAAAAACGTGCCAATTTACATGCGGGCACCACATGTTAATGGCATCATCGAACGTGTGTAACGAAGTCGCAAACGCGACGTTGCCGCTGCAACGCGCGGCACGGGTAAATATAATCTTAAAGACAAAGGTCGATGGAGGACCTTTGTCTTTAAGTCCTCAACTTTTACATACACACTTAGCCCCTATACATTTATCTCCTTTCAATTTTCATATATTACAATTCTAATTTCTATACTTTTACTTTTAACCTCTATACTTTTACTTCTTTCAATTCACATTCTCAAACTAGGTAACTTAAGCATTCACTTTTAACTTTTGGTAATTGACAACTCTGATCTGTCAACTTTTTCTATTTAATAACTTAACGTCTCATTTTATTTGAATTGCTTCTACGACTTTAGACCATAGTGTTACACATTAATATATTTTTTTATCTATGTCTTACCATGTTAATGTCTAAAATACTTTTACGATTTTACACAGTTGTCTAAAATATTATTACAACCTTACATGTCGTTTTAAAATTCACAATTCAACATAAAGGACTCACGTTTTACATAAACTTTTTTCTCAAGCGAGTCTGGTAAAAAATAATACGTTTTATACTTATTTTGTGTACGTTCGTAAACTGTATTTGAAAGCAAGTCGGGTCAAATATGTAGGTCCCGAAATCTGAGGATCGATTACGAACCGAATCTCTTGTTTATAGTAAACACGGTTACGCGTGCGGAATCCACGTAACTATGCCAAATCAAACATATATTGCAATAAAAACAACACGGATTAATCAATGATACACACTCGATTGATTAACGGGATAAGAACCTTTACAACTGATACACACACAGTTCAGACTAAATTTTGGCAGAGTTTTGTTACTAGGTCTGTTTTCTTATCTCTATGTTCAAATGAACACAAAGTGTTGCTTATATAGTCCCTGGACCACAGATGTCGACGAAACACAGATGTGTATGACGAATCTGAACATGGGCCAGATATTGGGCCTGGAACAGCCCAACACATGACGAATCAAGGTCTGATTCGTCAGGATATGACGAATCAAGGTCTGATTCGTCATGACCTTCAAACGAAACAGAAGTCTGTTTCGCCATAAAGTGTTCCGACGAATCAGGTCTGATTCGTCGAGGACTGCAACTGTTGTGTTTGTTCCTGTTATCAGACAGTAACAATCAGCAACATGTAAACATAGTAATGACAAAACTACCCTTAAATGCAACATGCATTGTTCATAATACATTACATACCAAAAGAGACAAATAAGTTAAACACAAGTAGATAGGAGGATATCTGACTTGGTCAACATAACATACAGACTCGATAATTAATAAAAGACCATTCAAAATACATCGTTAAACAAGACTAGTTACAGACACTAGAAAAATGCATCAACAAACTCCCCCTTGTCTGTTACTCGTCTTTGGTCTTCTACTCTTCCTTCAGTGTTGTTCGGACCACGTACTGCCCGAATGAATACCCCTGTAGTAGCAAAAACATGCTACTCTCTGAAACTTTAACGCTTGTCTTGCATCTTGGTCTTCATAGAAAATATCATGACGATATAATCTTCCAATATCAGCTTCAGACATGTTGACGATCCACATCGGATCCAACATTCTGTAGTTAGCACGACCATCTCGAAACACGATAACAGCTTCATGAGTATCCGAGTCGTAGCACCACAATGCCATGTCTTCCAGAAAATCCTGCTTCATTGGCATCAATGGGATTTTATCTACTACCCTCGGTGGCTGATAAACAAGTTTATATCTGCAAGTGTTGGTGTCCGGGTCAAGAGTGAACTTGATCGGTTTATAAACAGGAAACTGTGGCTTATAGGATTCATCCTTCCACCCTGATTTCTTGTTTACTTTCACCAGACGCTCAAATAAAGTAGCGCCATCATATTTTTCACGATTGAGAAGCTTAAGCCTTGTCAACGCAGAGACATCATAAAATGGTAAGGAAAGAATGCTGAGTAATGAATTGAAATACAGAATTCCATATTCACGTTTAATAGCAACGCAGTGAATATCTTGAACATACATCCAGCAAAGAATCCTTCCACTTGGCTTCTTTTCAAATTGCAGATAGTCTACTTGAGCTTTTTCAGGTAACGGCTTGGACACTTTAGATAAAAACTGTTGTTTCCATTCAGCAAAAGCATTTGTGTCTTTTTCAGATGAATTCCTATTCTTCAAATGCTCATCTATGTCATCAATGTTTTCTTTCATCCAATTTTCATCAAATGAAGCAAATTCAGTACCATCTTCTCTGACATAAGTTGATTTTGGTGCGTCACCTTCAATCACAATTTCATCAATCTCTTCAACATTCGTTGTATCAGTCTCAGTAGACATTTTGTCTATTTCAGCATCATCTACTTCTCTCATAGATTGTAAAATACTTAACTGCTCTGGAGAAAGATCTTCTATCAACTCCCCTTCTTCAAGTAATTCTCCTGTAAATGGATGAACAGCTTGTAGAGCAATATCAGCACTGCTAAATATAGAAGAAGTACCTTCTATCTGTTGTACTTTTCCAGTAGATGTTCCTTGAGATGATTCGACAACGGTAGGTTGAACTTCAACAACTTCAGAAGAAAGTGTGGTTGGCTGTTTCTGTGATGTTCCAGAGGTATCAGGATTTCCTTGATCTTCCGTATCATCATCCTTTTTCTTTAACACCTCTTGTTGTTTACAATGAAAGTCCCACAGAATAGCAAGCCTTCTCTCTTTCTCTTCATCAAGAGCTTTCAAGCGATCATTTTCAGCTTTAAGCGCATCAATTTCACCTTGTTGTCGCTCTATAACTGTTTGCTGATTACTAACCATTGACTTCAATTTGTTGATTTCCAAAGATTGTTTAAGTTGGTCATGCTTCGTGAGATTTCCAAAATGAGATTGCCTTTGAAGACGATCAGCAGCCGCTTCAAGTGTAGAAAACAGATAGTTGATCTTTTCATTTTGAGAAAATCCAGCAAATGTCCTATGTCGTTCAGCACTGATTTCAGAAGTAGTTGCCCTGATTGCTGAAGCCATGGATCTTATAGGAACTTCCTGAGGACCAACAGATGGAGTAGCAGTAGCTTGTGTAACAACTCGTAGGTCCCGAAATCTGAGGATCAACAGATGGAGTAGCAGTAGCTTGTGTAACAACTGGAGCAACTGGAGTTTCCATAGCTGAAGTAACTACAATAGGAATTTCTTGCACAGGCTCCTGAGCTTCAGATTGTACAGGCTCCTGAGCAATAGATGAAGATTCCTGAGGCCCAGATTTCCGAGCATAAGTACTCAGATATCTCCTAGGTTTCTTCTTTTGTACTTCAGCAGCTTTCTCTGCTCTTCTTTTTGTTCTCCTTTCACATTCAGGATCTTCTGGAACATACTCTGGGTCATCCTCTGTTCTAATCTTTCTGTACCTTGTTACTCCACGTATATCAATATACTTTTCATAACCAGGTTCAACGATATGATCACTAGAACTCGAATCAGTTCCATCATCACCACTTTCTGATGAACTACTTTCTGATGTACCAGAATCAGCACCCTTGCTTGATGTTCCAACAGCAGTACTAACAGCACCTGCATCACCTGCATCACTATCTCCACCACTTTCATCATTATCACTACCAGATTCATCTGAATCAACTGGGTCAGGACCAAAATTTTCTATTCTTAACCTTTCCAATTCAGGTTCTTCATTGTCTGATGAACTGTCTTCATGACGCCATTTGTCGTTTGCCGGAGCAACATAATCAGGATTCACTAGAGCTCCAAAAAGTTTCCTTGGAGGAACACTTTCTGTGTATCTCTTGGCAGCCATAGTCTTGATTAGTCGTAAGGAGTTTAAATTCATTGCCTCTATTCTCAACAGATCATTTTCATCTTTTGGAAGGCCTGGATGCTGAACATTCATTATCATTTGTAGAAACCGTGGATACATCCAAAACTTGTTTCCTGTGGTTCTACTACCAGTCCTTGTCATGTTCTCTTTCATGTTGCTAAAAATGTACTTCGAGATGCTAAACGGTTTGTTTAACACCAGAGCAACCATGAAGCCAACTAGATCATCTCCCGCCATATCATATCCAGATCGTCTGTTGCTGAGACACTGAATAAGCACATGTAATAAAAACTTGTATCTTAATGGAAGATCACCTTTGTTGATCTGTTTGACAAAAAGATCTCCTTTGCATTTCATCCTTAGTAAACATCCTCTCGAACACATGATTGGTATTGAATAAGGTGCATTCGGTTGATCTTGTAATTGAAGAACTTGATTCAATATCTCCGGAGTAACAACGACATACAGATCATTAACACGACCTCTGATAATATCCTTTCCATCGATTTGAACAACATTTGCAAAATCCCAGAACGCTTTAATGAGAGATTTGTAGACGGGTGTCGAATATGTAACAGCATAATTGATGCGTGACTCCCTGATCCACTTCGTCATATCTTTAAATTCAACGAGCTTGTCTTCCGGATCCAAAAATGCAACTTGATTATGGCGTTTTTCTGACATAATCTCTTCTTCGGTTTTGTTTTCTTTCTTGATCGCCTTCTTGCGTTTTCCCTTTTCTTGCTGTGCTTTAGGAGCCATCTGTACATGAAAATGTCCAGAATAAGTCACAATTTACATAACATAGCATTTAGACATGTATGAATACACTTTCATGTATTCACATAACAGATAACTGATTTGAACAGTCTACTGTGAACCAACAGCAACATCAGAAAATTTCTAAGGCATTGGCGACGAAACAGAGGTTCAACGACGAAACAGAACATTGAACGACGAAACAGAGGTTTGACCATTTACTGGTTTGATTCGTCGACTTTTTGATTCGTCGAGTCTATTTCGTTCCATTTTGATTCGTCATGTTTGATTCGTCGTCTGATTCGTCGAATGTGTGATTCGCCGGAATTAGGGTTCAATCAGATTCGTCAATTTGGGGGTTTTGTTCAGTTTCGCCGAATTGGTTTAAACACACATCAAATATGAACATAAACACATTCATTCATCTTTGTTTACCCAAACCATTTATAAACACCCATAAGTGTTTTTCGGAACAAAAACCTTTGAAAAAACATGTAATACCATTATCAAAAACAAAGCCCTGTTTTTGTGATAAAAACCCACATCAGAATCAAAGTAAATCAAACAATGATAAACCTAAATCTATCAAGATCAGAAGGAAAACATAAAACATGCATCATCAACACATATTTAATCAAAGAAAAACAAGAGTTTCAAAGGGTTTCGGAGGGTTTCGAATGAAAATCCGACGGTTCAAAATGTTCGGAATGAGAATCAGAACATGTTTCTACCTTTGATGTTTGTAAAATTTTGACTAAAAACTGAGTTTTGAGCGATTTGTGAGAGTAACCGTAGGTTTTGGTGTTTTGGTTGTGTGAAGAAGATAACTGTTGTTTTGAAAAAGTGAACAAGTGGGATCTATTTATACACCGCCTTGTCTCGACGAATCAGAGGATTCGACGAAACAGAAATGGGCCTGGCGAATCAGAACTTGGGCTTGAACTTGGGCCTAAACTTTTAGCCCATGACGAATCAGAATTGGGCTCCTGTGATTCGTCGTCTATTATGACGAATCAGATTTGATTCTCCGACTGGTCTGATTCGTCGACTATGTTGATTCGTCAACACTTGTGATTCGTTGACAGGTCTGTTTCACCAACAGATTTTTCAAAACAGCAACACCCAGGCTGGAAATATTTTGCAGTCAAAACAGATTATGAACACAATTCCATTCAGTTTGAATTTTCAAATGCAAGAACGTTTTTATGAAGAAGGTTTCCAGCTTCCGGTAGAAAACACCAAGCAACAACTTCGGCTTAATCAAAAACGAACTTTACACAAATATACTAAAAACAAATTTAAAGTACGGTAAACTAAATGAAAATGCGGAAAACTGTTAAAAACATTAAACAACTGTACAAGTGCAATCTTTTTGCAAATCTCAAGGACAAGGAATCATACAAGCTTACGGTCTTAGTCAACATGATTTTGATTCTGTTTAAAGCTCTGGATAAGTATACTACCTCGATTATCGGTATTGTGGTCCACATAAGCTCAAACTGATCAGACATAATCATAATTTAAGAGATAAGATTAACGGTAAGGATTATACTTACAAGTCGATGTAAATCCACTCACGACACATTCCCGTATCAAGGCATGCACGAGAATTCATCTTACCGGTGAGTATACCGTTTATCATCTGTTTGACCGTATAAAAATGTGAGAGACTCACTTATTTTGATTGAAAACAAGCCCTATGTGATAAAATCACTTATTGATGAGGAACTTGATTTTCAGATGCATGAGGGCACAGGAGCAAGTCCGTGAACAGGTCAGTACTTTCGTACAGCAGAGAGACGAACTTGACTCCCGCAAAGAATCTGTGATAATTTATCACTTATTTTGTTTGGACATGTGATTGTTGATCACTTATTGAGGTCGAATGCAAGTATATACACGTATGTATAGTATCATGGAAGATCTTAGACTTCGTCTCCGTTATTTTTACGGTTTGATACAACCATGATACCCAGATGATAAGCAGCATAAAGACCGAATATTTCAGATCTCGGCAATCTCTCAAACGAGATTTCGGTACTAAGACCATATGCCAATGAGCAGTTCCCACCTGACTTGAAGTCTGTTAGGTTTGTATCATCCTGCACATTTTAGTCTGATTGTGAGCCTACCGATACATCGTTAGTAGAGATACTTATCATTTTTCTTTTTATTTTGCATTTTGAGCACATTGACCGACCACACCAGTTTGTAATTTCATCATTTTCCTTTATCCAAGAAACTCATTTTTGGTTTTTCTATTGTTTTTGAATTTTTGAATTTTTCAAACGAAACGACAGAAAGTAAAGACATCTTTTTGGATTTTGAAGTTTTTCAATGTTTTTGTATTTTCTTGAAATATCTCCCCCTAAAATTCGCAAAGTTTACGAAAACTAAAATCTTTTTGAATTTTCAAAGTTTATAAAGAAAATATTTACAAAAACGATCAGCCAAAGAAGTTTACTCGGGTATCACCTTAATGCCATTGACCAAAAGTAGATAATCAAAACGTGATTTATCAAAAGCTTTTGTGAACAGGTCGGCACGTTGGTGATCAGTGGGGACATGAACGACATCGATTAACCTCTTATCAAAACAGTCACGGATAAAGTGATATTTAATGTCGATGTGTTTAGTCTTAGAATGTTGCACAAGATTTCTAGTGATTTGCAAGGCAGCATTATTATCAACAAAAATACGAGTAGATAGGAATTCTAAACCGTAGTCGCGCATTTGTTGTTGTATCCAAAGAACTTGGGAGCAACAACTCGAGGCAGCAATATATTCTGCTTCACATGTTGATGTAGCAACACACGTTTGCTTCTTGCACTGCCACGTGACGAGTCGATTTCCTAGGAACTGACATCCTGCTGTTGTTGATTTGCCATCGATTTTGCAACCACCGAAATCAGAATCACTATATGCAATTAATTCAAAACTATCATCCCTAGGGTACCAAAGACCTAAGTCTGGGCATCCCTTCAAATAGCGTAGAATCCTTTTGACAGCTGACAGATGAGAGGCCTTCGGGTTTGCTTGATATCTTGCGAGTAAGCATGTTGGGTACATGATATCAGGCCTCGAAGCGGTAAGATACATGAGAGATCCGATTATGGCACGATAGTACGAGGAGTTGATGCTTTCTCCCTTCAAATCCGGAGTAATCCCGTGATTCTGCGGAAGTGGGGTACCAATGGGCGTTGCATCTGACATTTGGAATCGGCTCAAAATGTCACCAACATATTTAGTCTGATGGATGAATATCCCAGACTTTGTTTGTTGAACTTGAAGGCCCAAAAAGAAATTCATCTCTCCCATAGCGCTCATTTCGAATTTTTCTTGCATAACACGTTCGAATTGCCTGCACAAAGAGTCATTAGTAGACCCAAATATTATATCATCAACATATACCTGCACCAGCAGAAGATCTTCATCTTGTTCTTTGATAAAGAGTGTGCAATCAATAAGACCTCGTCTAAATCCATTCTCCAGAAGATAGTTTGATAAGGTTGCGTACCAAGCCCTAGGTGCTTGATGTAGACCATAAAGAGCTTTGTTGAGCAACCAAACCCGATCGGGGTGAATAGGATCTTCAAAACCTGGAGGTTGTTCGACATGCACCTCTTCTTGAACAATACCATGAAGAAAAGCACTTTTAACGTCCATCTGGTAAACTTTGAATCCTTTGAAAGAAGCATAAGCTAAGAAGATTCGAATAGCTTCCAGACGTGCAACAGGTGCATAAACTTCATTGTAGTCAATGCCTTCAATCTGACGAAATCCCTGAACAACCAGTCTCGCTTTGTTGCGAATAACAACTCCACGATCATCTTTCTTGCATTTATAAACCCATCGTGTTCCAATTTTCTTGTAATTCTCCGGTTTTTCAACAAGCTTCCAAACACCAAGCTTTTGAAATTGCTGCAGTTCGTCCTGCATGGCTTCAACCCATGAATTATCTTTTAAAGCTTCCCTATAAGATTTTGGTTCTTCCTGTGAAACGTAACACGCGAAAGACCAATCATTTTGAAGACCAGATTCTCTAATAGCTGAATACAAACCAGCACTCTGGTTGTTTCTCAGCTGATTACGTGTCTGCACACCTTGTTGGACATCTCCTATGATATTTTGCTGTGGATGGGTATCGTGTATCCTCATTTCAGGATTTTCAGGAACACGAGCATTAACACCCAAATTGTTAAAATTAAGATCAATAACCAACTCTACACCTGGAATATGCGTAGAAGTGGATGCATTTCCTTCAGCAGTATCATCGACTTGCACATGAGGAGTATCAACAGAAATACCCTGAACTGGAACAACTGGAGATTTAGTGCCTTCAGTCGCATCCAAATTTTCTTCATCTTCTTCTGATGACTCATCGTATACAGCAGCATTTTCAACTTCCTCATTTTGAACCGTTTTGTTAGACGAATTAGAACTTTGTGAGTTAACTACAACAGGTCTAACTAATGACGACTCAGCAGCATTGTCACTATCAAATATCATTCTAGCAGCTGCGGAATCTTCATCAAAACTTGGCAGGTCAAAGGAATCGAATAGCCCATCATAATCGAACATCCAAGGATCACCTGGAGCTTTAACAGGCTCTGTATATCTCTGAACCCGTACTTCACTCCATAGTTCAATCTTTTTGGTAGCCAGATTCCAAACACGAAAATTTGGAGTAGCATATCCAAGGAAGAAACCCTCGATAGCTTTCGCGCCAAACTTTCCATCCGGATCAATCATAGTGCATGGACCACCAAAAGGTTCTAGAATTGAAAGATCTGGTTTCCTTTTCTGTAGAAGTTCGAAACAAGTCTTGCCATGTCTCTTAACCGTAAGAACTCGGTTTAATGTGTAGCAAGCAGTCGACACAGCCTCTGCCCAGAACTGAACAGGAAATGCCGACTCTACCAGCATTGTTCTTGTAGTTTCAATTATCGTCCGATTCTTCCTCTCCGCGACACCATTTTGTTGTGGAGTGTAAGGAGAACTGTATTCATGAAGAATGCCTTTAGAAGTACAGAACTCGTCCATAATCCGGTTTTTGAATTCAGTTCCATTGTCGCTTCTGATCCTCTTAACTTTCAACGAGTAGAGATTTTCCAACATTGTAAGAAGATCCTTGAGGATGCCAGGAGTATCACTCTTGTGTGCCATAAAAGCTACCCAAGAAAATCTAGAGTAGTCATCAGTAACTACTAAACAATACACATCTCCGAACGTTGATTTGTGTCTCATAGGTCCAAAGAGGTCCATATGAAGACGTTCGAGAGGCATGCCAACAGTGTTGATTTTCTTCAAAGGGTGAGACTTCTTTGTTTGTTTCCCTTTCTGGCACGAAACACAGATATCTTGAAGATGAAAACTTCTCACGGGTACGCCATTCACAAGATTTTTGTTCACCAAATGGTTCATTTTTCTCAAGTGAATGTGTCCCATTCTTCTGTGCCAAGAAATAGACTCCTTCTCCGTGGCTTTCGAGACAAAACATGTGACTTGTGCAGAAGTCGTAATCGCTTGACTCATATCAAGAACATAAAGATCATTGATTCTTGGAGCCGATAAGAGAATCCATTCATCAGGAATTTTGAAACCAGGTTTAAGCACATAACAACCGGCATCATCAAAATGCACGGTGAACTTTTTATCGCAGATTTGCGACACACTGAGAAGATTATGATCAATTTGACGAACATAATTGATCTTATCGAAACATACCACACCATTGGAAATCATTCCCTCTCCAGTGATGTATCCGCCTTTGTCTCCAGCGAAAGCGACATAGCCTCCTTTAATGTTTCTCACATCATATAGAAGCCGTAAATCGCCCGTCATGTGCCTAGATGCCCCACTATCAACAATCCAATGACTATTGATAATTCCTCCTGGAACATCCTGCACATATCATCCAATGATTAGTTAAGGATGGGGACCCAAGCCAAAGTGGTCTTGGGTCGTCCCTGAGCATCACGAATAGTGATCTCGATTTGTTGATGGTTTTGCAAACACACAGCTCCCCCTGAACCTTCACTCTTCCTAGGTTTCCAAGTTTGTTTTTGTTTACCAGATTGAGTTTTGTAAACAAATTTTGAAATTTCTGATTTTACAGGTGAACTTGGTTCCCTTGGAACAGAATTGACCTTAGGTTTTAAAGCCTTTTCTATTTTCTTCACATTTTGATGTCGTTGTTTCGATTCCTGTTCTTTAATAGTTCTTTTATCATGTTTAGGTGAAACAGGACGACATTTAAGGTGAATCGATTCAGGTGATTCTCTTTCAACAAATTTCGCTTTCGGAGTGTTAGCACAATCTTTGATGATGTGCCCAAACTCTCCACATTTAAAACACGTTCTCCTTTCAACAAACTTAGGAGAACTGGATCGACGATCAGATGTCGAATTTGTATAACCCGAGGTACTAGCTTTTTCATCACACACGTTTGAATGTTGAGTGTAATTATTTTGACTATCACGTTTTAAAATTTTGACTTGTACAAAATCAGTGTTTGACTTGTTAGCAAAAGTCTCAATTTTATCTGTACCCCTCGATTCCACAAATTTGACATTGCTGTTTTTCTTCTGATAACGAGCTCCTTTTGTTTCAAATTTTGAATTGGAAACATTTGACAATTTTGCTCGTTGATCTGATTGTTTACCCTTAGAAGCAATAGGTTGTTGCTTTGAAGGTGATTTTTGATTTCCAAATTGTTTCTTGATTTCAGCTTTTGGAATTGTCTTTCCCAAAAACTTGTTTGTATTATTTTCAAAAACTTGATCAATCGAAGATGGATTGACATTCTTAATTGGGAAATCGTGATCTGAATAGATTTTAGGATCACCAACCAAAGTGTACAACACGTTATTACTCTTAACGGTAGACACAGATTTCTTGTCATTCTTGACAGAATCTATCACTTGTTGGACAACTGGTTGAACAGCAGGAGTAGGAGGATCACACAGAATATGATTCTCAATTGGAACATCTACTCCTTTAAGTTTGTCAAGTGATTTATCCTGTTTAATCACATCTGATTCAGATTCATCATCCGACGACTCATAGTCCTCAATGGTTGGAGGACCTTGTTTCGTAGGTGTTGACTCTTTTTGCTCAGAATTTGTACTTGGAGAATTGTCCGATTTGAATCCTAGGCCAGTAGTTACTTCCTCATAATTAAGAGGCACACTGGATTCAAAACGTGGCATTTCTTCTTCATCAGGCATATAAGTATAATCATGTCTCAAAGTGGGCGGACACTTCTTATACCCAACACCTTTCTTGTTTCCCTTTAGTTGTTGAACATCAATAATGTGATCGAGCACAAATCGGGAATTAGAGTAACTCTCCAATTTTTGCTTGATTGCATCATGTTCACATTTGGCAATGGCTAGTTCCTTTTTAGTTTCCTCAACAATGTTAATGTATTCATTTATACTAACTTGTTTATGATAAACAGTTTTTGTCACTTCGGAAACATTTTTCTTTTGAATTTCAATCATAGATTTAAATTCTTTTTCGTTTCGAATCAAAGCCATATTCGATTCTTTGCATTTAGCCATTTCAACAACTAAATTCTGATTGTGAATATGAATTGAATCACAGTGAAGCTTTATTCTATCAAATTCACTTTTCATATACTCACAATCTCTACAGTTGATAAGAATTTCAGATTTTACCTGGCTTGTAGAATCTGAGACATTTGCCATGAAGGCAGTCTGATAAGAGAAAGATCCGTCTTCAGAAAAGAATTTCTCCATTTCTTTAGATACTACCTCAGCCTTCTTGATCAGAACTGATTTCTGACATTTCAAATCTTCTGCTTCATTCAATAAGTTATCAAGATTAGAACTTGCTTCTTTGCTCACATCAGATTCAGAACTCGAAGTAGAACTTTCTTCATCAGAACTCCCGGTATGACCAGAACTGTCGTCACTATCAGAAAATTCTTCCTTATGAACGTGCTTGATGTGATTGATAATTTTAGCATAACACGCCGTTCCTCCTTTACCTTGATCACTTTCCCCAAGTTGTAAAGACCAATTAAACCCTTCATCAGCTTGTACGGTTAATGCACGACTTTCATTTGATGGTCCAGACTGATTCTGGTTAGTGGTGTTGGTTACAACCACTATCCCTTTTCCACGATTGTCTTGATTAGCATTTGAAGTACTCGTCTGATTACGGAATGGGTTCTGATTGCCTTGTCTGCTTGGTCGAGTGCACTCACGTTTGAAGTGACCCTTTTCCCCACAATTGAAGCATGTAACTGCTTCTTTATCAAAACCATACTTTGTATCTTGTTTGCTTTCCAAAGAACTTCTTCCTGTTCGAACCATAAAGTCCTTCGCCCTTCTAACAGCACTTGCGAATGCCCATTTTATATCCATCAACTCCATTTCATCACGGTTGATTTGTAGATAGTCTTCGTTGGTTAAATTGATGTTTCCAATTTGACCTGCGACCAAACCGCAGTAAGCACTGACCATGGTATTAATAAGTTCCATATGTTCCTTTGCTACTTCAATGCTAACATTAGAGAGGTTTGATGTATCAACTTTGACTGTGTTAGGATTGTTGGTATAATGAGCTTGTTGTTGTTGTTGTGGTTGAACTTTTGGTTCTGGAGTAAAACCTCCTCCTGAATATGACTGAGGTTGTTGTGGTACGGATGGACTAAAACCTCCTCCTGAATATGACTGAGGTTGTTGTGGTACAGATGGACTAAAACCTCCTCCAGAGTATGCCTGATTTTGAGCACTCAAATGCGCTGGAAATTGATAGGCACTCGGATCGAAGACCGGAGTTGGAGCTGATTGCGGGCTAAAACCTCCTCCAGAATAAGTCTGAGTTTGTTGAGGAAACGGAGAAGAGTTTGTATCAGATACAAACGCCGTTTGTAACTTTGGTTGCCTCAGACTAGCTGACGGGTCAAAACCTCCACCATTATACATTTCAACATTCTGAGGAGCAGCAATGCGTTTTGCTTTTCGGATTTCTTCATCATTTTTATGTTCCAGCTTCTGTACAAATTCATAGATAGTTATAGTTTCAGCATCTAGAATACCTGTATGTTTTAGAAGCTCGATGTATGGACTCCACTTTGGTGGTAGAGAATCAGCAAATCGTGCACAAACTTCCTTTTGAGTTGCAGCAACATTATAGGCAAACATCTCACTAATCAAATGATAAAACCGTGTGGTCATATCATTTAGAGTTTCGTTTTCCAAGAACTGGAACGACTCAAACTCTTTCTTTAATAAATCATGCCGTGTCTTTCTGGAAGCTGCGTTTCCTTCTCCTCTTGTCACCAAACAATCCCATAAGGATTTAGTGTCCTTACTATAAGAAAACTGATGATAGATATCTTTATGAAGTGCTTGAGTAAGAACAACAAATGACTTTTTCTCAAATTCATAAGCTTTCTTGTCATTCTCCTGCATGTTAGTAAAACCTTCAGCCGTTGACGCTGCTACTTCAAGAGCATCATTGCGTGGAGTAATGAAACACCTCCACATATCAGTGCTTTGACCTTGAACATATGTGATGAAACGACCTTTCCATGATGGAAACTCGTTCATATGATTCAACTTTGGCGGGCGATTGTTGCTACCCGTTTCGCTCTCGCTAATCAGAAGATTTTGAATATTTTGGTTCTGATTGGATGCCAAAGCCCATTGTCCGGCACTTATAGTAGGTTGACCAAAAACTTTCTTCACCCACGCTGCTGCGGAGGTCGGATCTTCACATGATCTAGAATCCATAGTCCAATCCCATGGACTAGTACAACTCATATTTGATGTATGTATGATAGTACCTGCACAAATTTCTTGAAAACAAACAGTGAGCAAACTGATATAAGTCTTCTGTTTAAAACAGATCTGTTTTCGACGAAACAGAGTTCACGAAACAGGTTTGTTTCGTCTGAATGAATGACGACGAAACAGACTTGTGATAATTGTGATTCGTGGCGAAACAGAATTTGTTTCGTCAAAGATGTTGTGGCGAAACAGACGTTTGATTCGTCAAAGAGGTTGCGACGAAACAGATGTGATTCGTCGGCTGTGTGTTTCGTCAAAACTGGGTAAAAGGTCAGTGGATTTAGATATTTATCTATTGACCAGTCAATGATAAGATGAGACACAAAGATATTAAACACTGACACAAGTATGTTGTGACCTCTATTTTCAACGAAACAGACTGTGACCACTTATCAAGTTTTACACACAAAGTCAAGATATTGTTTAATAAGTTATAACACTTGATTTTATTACTTATAACAGATCAAATACTCAGCTTATAACAAGAACACTATGAATATTTCAAGAACACATCCAAGAACATGAAGTTTCCGATGAGTTTTCCGATCACCGATAAATTTCCGAAACACGAAAATACACTAGATTTTCACTAAAAACCCGGTTTAAAGCATAAACAAACAATCTAACTCAGGTTTTTGATAAAAATTTGTAGCAAACAACTCTAAAACAGCAGATTTATGAATATTTTTCCAGAAAATATTAATTTTTCAAGAACTCATTTTCAGAAAAACACACACAAAACACTTGATAAAAACCGAACAAGTTTGATTTTAAACAAGGATAAGAGCCAACGCTCTGATACCACTTGTAGGTCCCGAAATCTGAGGATCGATTACGAACCGAATCTCTTGTTTATAGTAAACACGGTTACGCGTGCGGAATCCACGTAACTATGCCAAATCAAACATATATTGCAATAAAAACAACACGGATTAATCAATGATACACACTCGATTGATTAACGGGATAAGAACCTTTACAACTGATACACACACAGTTCAGACTAAATTTTGGCAGAGTTTTGTTACTAGGTCTGTTTTCTTATCTCTATGTTCAAATGAACACAAAGTGTTGCTTATATAGTCCCTGGACCACAGATGTCGACGAAACACAGATGTGTATGACGAATCTGAACATGGGCCAGATATTGGGCCTGGAACAGCCCAACACATGACGAATCAAGGTCTGATTCGTCATGACCTTCAAACGAAACAGAAGTCTGTTTCGCCATAAAGTGTTCCGACGAATCAGGTCTGATTCGTCGAGGACTGCAACTGTTGTGTTTGTTCCTGTTATCAGACAGTAACAATCAGCAACATGTAAACATAGTAATGACAAAACTACCCTTAAATGCAACATGCATTGTTCATAATACATTACATACCAAAAGAGACAAATAAGTTAAACACAAGTAGATAGGAGGATATCTGACTTGGTCAACATAACATACAGACTCGATAATTAATAAAAGACCATTCAAAATACATCGTTAAACAAGACTAGTTACAGACACTAGAAAAATGCATCAACAAAATATAATACGTTTTCATTCGATGGCGATGTATTTTTTTAAGTAAAGAGTCGGGTCAAATATACAGTACAAATACGAGTTACTTTAACTTTCGACGCTGCCGCAACGCGCGGCGGGTCAAAATCCTAGTGACAAAATAATAACAAAAATAAAATTTGATTTGATTTATTTCGGTTAACAAAATGTGTTTAGTTTGACTTCATTACTTGACAAATAGTAAAACATTTTACTGAAACTATATGCAAAGTTGAAGTTGGTATTTTGTTTACCATTTGAGCAGTAGAAGTTGTTATGACAGAAGGTATGTTTCTGTATCCCAATCCTTGCGCCTCGAAAACTGCCGATTGTTCAGTCACCTGAATGAAACATGTTAAACAAAGATTTTTTATACAAATCTTTGAAAAAATAGTAAAGTAGACGAAGAGAAGAAATAAATTCGAAAGAAGGCGAAAGAGAGGAAATTTACGATGTTGCCCTCAGCTGCTTGTTCTGTTGCAAGGTCTTGTAGAAACCAAGTGGCACTTGCATTGTCTGCTAAGTCATGCTTCATTTCTAAAAGCTCAATTATCAGGCTCTCATCGCGTGCAGGGTCCACAAACACCTCCTGAACACAATAAAAAAAAATCCAATAATGAAGAAGTAAAAGAGTTTGAAGCATAATTGAACCTAATGATGATGATGATGATGATGATCTTATTAAAGACATTGTTTCGTTTCGATTAGTGAGTAACTGAAGTTGGAACTTGGAAAATGAATACCGAATCCACGAAACAAACAAACCTGATGATTAGGAACTTCACAAATATTGCTCACGTCCTGCAAGTGAAAAATTCAAACTTCCGCATCAAAAATCTTTAAATGAACAACTCACACACACTAAGGCCCAAAAGATAAATGGAAACAAACCTCAAACCTAAGTGGGAAAGTAGTGGAAATTGCTCTACCAAACATCTGCCTTTGTGGAAGCCTACACAATATCATTTGCACGTCAGAAGCTAAAGCCCTGATTGGAATTCGCTGTAATGGGATTCCACCAGCATCACGCAACTGCATCGTGTTCCCAACATCATATGGGACAGAATCCATTGACACATCACCAATGTTGCACCCAGGTGGGTAACGATATTGCCTCTAATGCCTTTGCAACTGCTTTCACTTCTTTCTCAAGCAGAGAAAAGCACACATAATGTTCACTACTAGCCTGTAATAAGACTACACTTAGCTTAAGAAAGCAATTGTCCTTTCTCAATAAGATCATACATCATATCTGTAACTTTTGACATTACAGAGACAACAACCATCTTTCTTTCAGAACTGTCATCCATGACAAAGTTAACAATACAATGGATTCTTTGAGAAGTTCTAACACATGTGCCACCAAATTGAACAACACACGGTAGCTCAAATTCATATTATACATTGCAATTCCATACAACAAACACGCCCTAATAAACCTAAATTGAACTCGTAAACAATTTCATTTAAACTTCTGAACAAAATATTAGTAAACTAGAACACGAATCGTCACTAACGTTCAACTAATCAATAATCTGAACAAAATCTCAACAAAAATAGAACACGAATCATCAGTAACCGTCAGTAACCTGCAACTAATCAACAATTTAAACAAAATCTCAATAAAACTGAACACGAATGGTCAATAACCTGAACAAAATCTCCATAAAACAGGTTTGAACGTCTCAACAATGCGAAGAACAATAACAAACGAGAAAACGCACATACAACACATTTTCGGGCATTAAAATCGTATCACACAACATACTATCACAAAGTAATTCAGATACGATTAAATAAAGCGAAAAGGAATATTTAGATAACAAGTTATCGGAATCTACTGACCTGTAGAAACTGTTGTTCCTAATCACGGCGGTGATGTCGGTTATGAGTGTTATCCGGTGGAAGATTCCGGCGAAAAGCTACCGGAGTACGAACTGTAGCTCCGTTTAAGAAGAAAATGAAGGTGTGATTGTGTGGATGAGTTTCTCTCACATGAAAATATCTTCGTTGGAATCAGGATGAACCCTAGAAATCACGACTGTTGAAAGAGCTTGAGAAACCCTAGAAATTTGTTAAAATGACGCCTTCTGATTTCTGATGGTGATAGTAGATTCGGGGTGCATCGCATGTGCATAGTTATCAGTTATCACATTGTTCTAACTGATTGATGTCATAACTCATAACCTTAAAAGGGCCAAACTATCTACTCACTAAGTGTGTAGGTGTATAGATAGTCACCTTTAAAAGGTGTTTTTTTGTCTTTATATGTATACCCTGCAGTGTCGAACTGTGCCCAAAACGTGACGTTTTGGTCAGGTTAACCAGACAAAGACTGACGGGTGTCTGATGGGTCTGTTGACCGGACCAAAACGCCGAGCTTTGGCAACGTTTTGGTCATGTCAACCAGACCGGGTGTCAGTCTTTTGTCAAAGCTCGGCGTTTTGGTCCGGTCAACAGATCCGTCAGACATCCGTCAGTCTTTTTCTGATTAACCGGACCAAAACGCCGCGTTTTGGCCACAGTTCGACACTGCAGGGTGTGCATATAAAGACAAAAAACACCTTTTTAGGTGTGTATATAGTGAAATGGGTGTGCCAATAGGTACACCCTATATAAAAAATAGATTAATAGTTTTGTTACAAATGCGTAGCAAGTTCCTACATGTTTCCAACACAGCAGATAGAACTGGTAATTTTAATTATTTTGGTTAGAAATGTGTTGTTGCAAAATAGTACAATTGTATTTAATAATATTAATTAATTAAGTCAGTAATAATAACAAAAAATTTCTATCACAATTTTTTTAAAAAAGTTAGTGTTTTGGTCAAAAATTACCGAAGCAATTTAGTGATCAAATTAGTAATGTGAGGTAGTGTGCTAGAAAGTTTATAGAAAATATGCTTGTTGAGTTATTTAGAAAATCAGTATTCAGGATACGGCTTAGGATATTGAACTGTATCTGCGATCAAACAGTGAGCAAATAATAAACAAAAAGTAAAGGAAACGACACGAGATGTACGAGGAAAGTCCTTGATCAATCTAGATCGCCGGCATAAAACCTCGGGAGCTGACAATCGCAGCTGCCTTGTTCTTCTTATTGCTTTAAACTTCAGGATACAGTGCAAGATATCAACCAGATCGCTAAGTGTTACAATGAATTCGTGTGAGAGTACAAATTGCGAAAGAACAAGTGTTAGTGTGTAGTGAGTGTGATTGCAGTGAAATTGTTGTGTCCTATTTGATCTGGTGTTCCTCCTATTTATAGTAGCGAAGTACAAACAAATATTCCTATAAATATGGGATGCTCCGAATATTCCACCACGAACGTTGTAGACCGAGTAATAAGGTTTCAACGTCTTTCTTTGAACGGCATGGACCGAGTCTTCCGCGGAATAAGTCTTTGTGAACGTTGCTAGCTTCTAACACACGTACCTGCACATAATCCATTAGTAATCCCGAGGATATCGTTCAGGATACTACCAATATCCTGAACCAGCATCCCGGATGTAAACAGATACTACATAAATAAAATATAGATCAAGATATTTTCCAGGATATGGGCTCAGAATTTCACCCATAACAATTGTCCCCAAAAATGTTACCGTTTGATATCCTAACGGTTACATTTTTTCACAATGGCCGAGACAATTAAGAGATAAGACTTCTGATGTGACAGCTTTCAACTACCCAGCCTATATTTACTCATCATACCCTATATCTTCTCATCCTCATCTTCTTTTTTACCCACAGTCGTCAAGAAAAGGTAATATTCTCTCTCTCATCTTCATAACCATTTCTCATTTTACTCCGGCAAGAATTCAGGCGACCAAATGCCTAGGCAAACGAGATCCAGTTCAGGCGACTCGGCTCCCACATTCATTCAACAGAATCTTCTCCAAGAACCGGAGAATGAAACATGCACCTTTGACAGTGCTCATCTGTCGGCTCTGAAATCTTCCGGAATCTTTCCGGATGGAACCATATTCCGACCCTTTGACAGAGAAATCCGGTCAGATATGGTTTCCACC
The DNA here is from genome assembly GCA_030545235.1 of Helianthus tuberosus. Lineage (NCBI taxonomy): Eukaryota > Viridiplantae > Streptophyta > Magnoliopsida > Asterales > Asteraceae > Helianthus > Helianthus tuberosus. The sequence continues at coordinate 8,748,468 of CM060394.1, forward strand.
GAGTGGATTTGCTTCAATGCTTTCCCCTTCACCTTAGGGCTACGATTCCCCTTTCCGGATTTTATTACCGAGTTCTTTAACATCACTAACATTTCTTTCAGCCAAACCATGCCAATGCTTTGGCGTGTTTTGTCTGTTCTTGACCAAATCAAGAGAAACCACATACCTGACCTTTCTGTCCATGATCTTCCTTTAGCCTACAAGCTTAGATGCCATGGCTCTTCTAGGTTTCTATTTTACTCTAGCTCCGGTCCCCCATTGATTCTTCGCGCCACCAAAAACGAGGATGGTTGGCAATCCAAGTTTTTCTTTGTAAAAAGGGATTCGATCCCCGGTGGAACGGATTATCCGATGAGATGGTTAAGAAAGGGTAGGAATTAGGGTTTAAGAATGACCCTGTCTCTTATCCTGTCTCATATTCTGAACTAATAAATTTTCATTATTGTGCAGCTGATTTTAGGAAGATTGCTCCTCCTCTTGCTAATTCCCAAGAAAGAATAGACGCCATTAGACTTCTCCCAGAGGCAGAAAGAAGTTTCAATCCTTCTCCACCAACTCCAAGTCCTCTTTCAAGTGCCAACATGTCTGGTAAGGATCCTGCAAGATATCCTGCACACATATGCTTCTTATCTGTTATTTATAGGAGGGATTTAGAATTTACTCCCTGTGTGCAGATTCCAGCAAAGTCCCAGTCTATCTAGACCTGGATGAACTTGACAGCTATCCAACTCCAGCCATAGTCAAGAAGGAGACTCCTGCTACCACCAGCTCCAAGCCACTCCCGGCTCCCAAGGCCAATCCAAGAACCCGTGCTTCCGCAGCGAAAAAGAGAAAGGGCCTTGAGGTCAGTACTCCAGGCTCAGAAGGGTTCTCCTATGATGAACTCAGCTTCTCCGACTCCTTAGAGCCAATGACATCCTTCCTCAACAAGGTAATATCCTGCCGCATATCCTTCATGTATATCCTGCACATATATCCTGCACGTATATCCTAACAGGATATCCTGGTAGGATGTCTTAGTCAGCATACATTCTAACCCCATACATGTGATAAATGTACAGGGCCTCCAGCATTTGCTCCACTTGTACAATGACGCTTGTGGTACTGTGGCACTTCATGAAGCCAGGATCAAGCAGCTCGAGAGCACCGTTGCTGACCAAGGTGCTATTACCGAAGCAAAGAGCCGGCACTATGAAAGCTTGCTAAAGAAGGTCACCCAAGATGCTGAGGTCAAACTTGCCAGCGTTCAAATGGACCATGATCAGGCCTTGATCAGCTTTCGAGAGGGAATCAAGGCTTCTGCTATCGTCTCCCTGCTACAAGCACGCATCAAGATGGCCTATGAGGCCAAGGAGACGGGCCTTGTTTGTCCATCTTGGCCAGTCGAATCCTGGGTGGCTAAATTGAAGGAGCTCGGAGGCAAAGCTGTGCCACTTCCTGCTGAAGCCGGTGAGTCTTCCAAGTCAACGGAGGTGGTGGTCCAAGCTGGAGAGAATAAGGATGCTGGAGGTGATGCTGAGATGGACATTGGTCAGGATGCTGCGCAGGATGCTGGTCAAGATGCTGGAGCGGAGAAGTCTGAGAAGGTTGGAGGTGATGCCGCTATGTGAGGGCATTTAGGTGGGCGATGACGGATATACGTGCCAAGGCCAGAGCCCACCTTTTTGAATTTGAATGTTGGTTTGCAGTTCCACAAACATTTTACTTTTCTGCATTTTACTTTTCCGTACCTGAACAATTTACATTTCCTGCATGCTTTTTGAACAATACAACAGTTGAAGGTGGATGGGTCTCAGTTTGAGACGAAGCCCTCAACTGTTGGGTAAATATGGTTATGAACTACTAGTGCTCTTAGTGGATGGGCCTTGTTTTGAGGTGAAACTAAGAGCACATCTTTTGGTATGTTAATAATATAACTACTTTCTTGACTTTATTGTTATTGTCATACAAATTTTACTTATGAAAATTGTTTGGTTTGAACATTCTTAGGAACAGATATTATAAATGAATCCTGGAAGATATCCTGAAAGATATCTTGATCAGGATATTAAAATACACCAAATAAAAAGGAGAAATCATACCAGAGATCCTTAGAGGATCAGTTCCGATTTTTTATCATAAGTTTGTCCCCAGTGCATACTTATAAACTTGGATCCATCCTTTGAGCAGTATTACGTATGTCCTCTGTGTTCGACAAAAACACAAATGTATTTACATTTTGACTCGAACGAATTCCGAATGCCCAAGGGCAGAACCCCTGATATCCTGAAAAGAATCCTTAGTATATTGGGGATAAACCCTGATATCTGGGGATAAACCCTAAATTTCATGCGCTACAGGCGAGAGTGTATAAACTCCTAGACTTAGAAAGGTGAAAACCTTTAAACCTTTGAGAGTATGAAAATACTCTTTCGTGAGAGAGGGTGATCAATCCTCATATACCTTTAGGATCCAGGATATAGCCAACAGTAACGAAATTGTCAGCCACTTTTACATGAACTGGTCCCGCTACCTTGAACTATACCTAGATAACTTGCGCTCCAGGCGAGGTGTTTAAACCCAATTCGAAAGAAAGGTGAATACCTTTAAACCTTTGAAGGGATCAGGATCCCTTAAACGTGAGAGAGGGGGCCAATCCTCTAATCTTTCGACTTATCCTGAGTATATATCCTGGAGCTATATTCTGGAACATATCCTGCAAAACAATTATAAACTAAGGTGGGTGTTAGCTTGGCTAACACCCCTCCGATGCTTAAGTCAGTATTGGGTTCAAGATAATAAACAAATATATTTAAAAGAGATAAAACACATACCATTCCGAGATAGAAAATAAATTCTACTCTTACTTGAAATAGAGCTTCAAATGTATTGCATTCCAGGATCTTGGTAGCATATCCCCTTCCACATTCCTGAGTCGATATGCTCCTTTTCCTGCTTCTGACTCGACTTCATAAGGTCCTTCCCATTTCGGAGCTAGCTTGCCATCGGCAGGATTAGTGGTATTTTGAAAAGCCTTTCTCAGCACCCAATCACCAACTCGAAATCTTCTAGTCCTTATGTTCTTATTGTATGCTCTGGATATTCTTTGTTGATATGCTGCTATCCTTAGCCTTGCTGCATCTCTTTTTTCATCTATGGTATCCAAATCCTGACATAAGACTTCAGGATTCTGTTCAGGATCCTGTAGCATAGATCTTGCAGTAGGTATCGTCATTTCTGTTGGAATCATTGCCTCTGCTCCAAATACCAAGGAAAACGGGGTTTGGCCAGTTGCATTCTTCACCGTTGTCCTATCAGCCCACAAAACAAAGGGTAACTCTTCCGCCCATCTTCCTTTTTTGGCTCCAAGTCTCTTCTTTAAGTTATTGACTATTATCTTGTTCGAGGATTCGGCTTGTCCATTCGCTTGAGGATGTACCGGAGTAGATGTGATCATTTTGATTCCCCAACTCTTGCAAAAGTCAGTAGTCCTTTTGCTTATAAACTGGGACCCATTATCACAAATGATCTCAGCTGGTACTCCAAACCTAGTCAGGATATTCCTCTTTATGAAGGATACTACTTCTTGGTCTCTTACTTGAACGAATGCTTCAGCCTCGACCCACTTAGAGAAATAATCCGCCATTGCTAACATAAATACTTTTCCTCCCGGAGCTTTTGGTAACTTCCCTACTATATCCATCCCCCACTTCATGAATGGCCAAGGGGAAACTACAGGATATAGTGGTTCAGCTGGTTGATGTAGTATGTTACTATGCCTTTGACATGCATCACATCTTCGAGCATATTCTGCAACATCTTTTCTCATTGTTGGCCAAAAGTATCCTGTCCTCAATACTTTCGAGAATAATGATCTGCCCCCAGTGTGATTACCACAGTCCCCTTCATGTATATCCTGAAGTACTTCTTTGGCTTCATGATCCTCCAAGCACCTTAAATATGGTCCTGCAAGAGATTTCTTGTATAGAATATTATTTATAATAGTGAATCGTGATACCTTCATCCTAAATGCCTTAGGATTTTCATTTTCGGGGATGTGTCCATCTTTAAGATATTTCAGAATTGGAGTTGTCCAGGATTTAGGATCCTGTTCAGGATATTCCACTCCAGGATCCCGAATATCCGCTACTTCTTTACCCTGAGGATTAGTTGCAGGATATAAGACATGTATTATTGGTATTTGGGTCCCTTCCGGTATCCTGATTGATGATCCCAGATTTGTTAAGGCATCCGCTTCAGCATTATCCTCTCTTGGTACCTGTTCAAGTGTAAAAACATCGAAATATCCTGCTAATTTTTTGAGAATATCAAGATATTCAGTCAATTTCTCACCCTTAACTGCATATGATCCATTAAAATGGTTAGTAATTAACAAAGAATCAACATATGCTTGTAAATTTTTTATACTCATATTCTTAGCCAATTCTAATCCTGCAATTAAAGCTTCATATTCTGCCTCATTATTGGTAGCAGGAAATTCACACCTAATAGCCTGGGGTAATATGTCCCCCTGTGGCGATTTTAGTAGTATTCCCAATCCTACTCCTCTTATATTAGATGCACCATCAGTATATAATGTCCAGGATCCTGAGGATTCTCCTAATTGTTGAACTTCTAGGTCTACCTCATCCTGGATGTCACTACTAAAATCAGCCACAAAGTCAGCTAAAGCCTGAGATTTTATGGCATTCCTAGGTTCATATACTAAATCATAAGCACTCAACTTTACTGACCACTTAGCCATCCTGCCTGACATCTCTGGTTTCCTAAGCACATTCTTGACAGGATAATTTGTTTTAACATGAATCCTATGAGTCTCAAAATAATGTCTAAGTTTTGTTGATGCCATGACTAATGCTAGTATTAATTTTTCTAAGTGAGAATACCTAGTTTCAGCATCTAACAAACTTTTGCTAACATAATAAACAGGATATTGCTGACCTTCATGGTCCTTTACAAGGACGGCACTTACAGCGTTCCCTGATACCGCGAGGTATAGGGATAATGGTTCACCATTCTCAGGCTTCATTAGTAGAGGTGCAGTTGAAAGATATTGCTTTAACTCCTGTAGGGCCGCTTCATGCTTCTCACCCCACTCGAATTTTTTGTTCTTCTTCAGGATATCATAAAAATCTTTGCATTTCTCTGAGGATCTTGAGATAAATCTGTTTAATGCTGCCACTCGCCCCGTTAATCGTTGAACATCTTTCATATTTGAGGGTGATTTAATATCCAAGATGGCTTTAATCTGCTCCGGGCTTGCTTCTATTCCTCTTTTGGTCACCATATATCCTAGAAATTTTCCTGCCCCCACTCAAAAATGGCAATTAGCAGGATTCAGCTTCATATTATACTGATCCAGGATATCAAACGCTCCTTTAATATCCTGGAGGTGATCCTGAGCTTTCTTTGACTTTACTACCATATCGTCAATGTACACTTCCATAGTGTCCCCCAGTTTGTCTTTGAACATCATGTTTACCAATCTTTGGTATGTTGCACCTGCATTTTTCAAACCAAAAGGCATAGCTGTATAACAATAAATACCTATTGGTGTCATGAAGGCAGTATCCTCCTGGTCAGAAGGCTCCATTTGGATCTGTTGAAATCCTGAGGATGCATCCATGAAAGTCAGCATTTCATGCCCAGCAGTGGCATCTACCATTGCATCAATATGGGGGAGAGGAAATGGGTCTTTAGGACAAGCTTTATTCAAGTCTGTGTAATCCACACAGACTCTCCATTTTCCGTTTTTCTTCTGTACCACAACCACGTTTGCTAGCCACCTTGGGAACTTGACTTCTCTAATCATTTTGGACTTCAACAATCTTTCAACTTCTTCTTGAATAATTGTATTGCGTTCAGGAGCAAACTTCCTTCTTTTTTGTTGCACTGGCTTGAATGATTTATCAATTCCAAGCTTGTGAGTGATAATATCTTTGGATATGCCTGTCATATCCTCATGCTTCCATGCAAACGTTGACATCCTGCATCTTAAAAAGTTAATTAATTGCTCTTCAATATCCTGAGGGATATTGGTCCCCACGAGCACCGAAATATCGGGATTATCCTGGTCCAGGATAATTTTCTTCACATCCTGCTCCAGATCCTCCACGATATCCTGGGCCCGCGTCTTTAATTGCTATGCTGCACTAGGTTTGGTTGAGGATTTCATCGAGGATGAGTAGCATTCTTTCGCCTCCTGCTGATCGCTATCAACTTTAACAACTCCCCAAGGGGTAGGTATCTTGATGCATTGGTGATATGTTGATGGCACGGCCTTCATATCGTGAATCCACGGTCTTCCCAGTATAATGTTATAGCAGGATAGAGAGTCCATCACACAGAAACGTTGTATCGAGTTGACTCCTTCAACGTACACCGGCAACTTTATCTCTCCCACTGTGTTTCTGGCCTCTCCACTGAACCCAACAAGCACGGTGGACTTCGAAGTGATATCCATTGGAGATACATTCATTCTTTTAAGTGTCTCTAGTTGGATTATGTTGACGGAGCTACCATTATCAACCAATATCCTGCGTACAAAATGGTTAGCCACATATAACGTTATTACCAGAGCATCATGGTGAGGATCCTGGACAGTATCCCTGTCATTAGCATCAAATGTGATCACTTTGTCAGTTGTGAGTGTAGTCATCCTGACAGGTTTGTCTCCCCTTTCGGCCTTAGCTTCTTTTGCATGTCTCTTTGCTGCCGAATACGAAGTCCCACAAATGTCGGATCCTCCCGAAATGAAGTTGATTATCTTGGCATCCGCGGGAGGTGAGGCTGCTCGCTCAGGATCCTTCTCAGTATCCTGACCCTTATTCTTCTTTCTTCCTAAGAGATCTTTCAAATATCCCTTGCTTAGAAGATAGCTTATCTCTTTCCTCAAAGCAATGCAATCCTCGGTCATATGTCCGAAATCTTCGTGGAAAGCACACCATTTTGATTTGTCTTTCCAATCCGCTTTTTGTTGATTCTTTCGAGGCCATCTTGCCTTGTCCCCTAGACCCTGCATGGCATACATCAATTCAGGAATGTTAACAGAAAAGCAATATTCAGATAATTCAGGATATTCTTCAGGATCCTCATCTTCAACAGCATTCACTCTCTTGTTCTCATTCCTGCCATATGGCTTGGACCGATACGACTTGAATGAGGATTCCGACTTCCTGTTAGTTGACTCATAAGTGTTGGATGAGTTCATCCTTTCTTGCATCTTTCTGTCATCTTCCAACCGAATGTATCTTAGGGCCCTGTTCCGAGCTTCATCCAGGTTCCTGCATGGGTTCATTACAAGGTCTTGGTAGAATTGAGAATCCTTTTGCAACCCCATCTTGAAAGCTTGCACAGCTGTTGCAACATCAAGATGAGGAATGTCTAGTGATTCTCGGCTAAACTTGTTCACATAATCCCTAAGGGATTCCTGAGGCCCCTGCGTTATCCTGTAGAGATCACTTGTTAATTTTTCAAAGCTCCTACTACAAGAAAACTGACTATTAAATAAATTTACTAAATGAGCAAAAGATGTAATTGAATGTGGAGGAACATTCAAGAGCCACTTCAAAGCTGATCCTGTCAAGGTTGAACCAAAACCCTTGCACAAGCATGCTTCCTTGAGATCCGGAGGGATAGGGTTGATCTCCATCCTCTCCCTATACTGAGCAATATGCTCCTCAGGATCCGTCGTTCCGTCGTAAAGCTTCATGTTGGGGGTTTGGAACCTCTTTGGAATCTCAGCATCACAGATAGGATATGCAAAACGAGATATCTTATGGCTGTCTTGAGACACTTCCGGGATTGGCTGGACCACCCCGGGTACACTTGATATCATGTCCTTCAACTTTTGAAGTTCCCTGGTAAGTGCTGACGTCACACCTGTATCCTGCAAGGATCCACTATTGTTAGTAGTATGAGTATTATTATTATTTAATATGTTACCCGTTGGAGGATTCTGCCCATATCCTGAAGCATATCCTGAGCTCCTTATGGTCGATATCCTGACCGAGGAGGGTATTTCAGGGGTATGATTCTAAGGAAGGCTGGGCACGATATTCCCCCTGTTATCCTCTGTATACACGGCTGAACTGAAGTTCAAAGCTCTGGGTTGTAATGGAGTGACAATATCCTCAGCGGATCTGCTCGAGCCAGACTTCAGGAGTTGTATTTCCCTTAAGAGCATTTGGTTCGTTTCCTGCTGCTGCCTCATTTGTTCCTGCACACTTCCAAACAAGGTTAAAATTTCGTCGTTAGATGCTAAAACAAGGGCAGATTCCTGAACACTGCGGGTAGGGATAATATCGTGAGGTCGTGTAGAGGCTGGCATTCTTGGAGGAGGTGGTGGAAGCACCGAACCTGTAGTAGCAGAAGTCGTAGCAGACATAGTAGAGGAACTCATGTTTGATCGTGAGGCCATTGTGGACAATGTAGCAAAAAGTTTTGAAAATAAAAAACCGATTAGCGATTTAACAAAAAATTTTAGTAAAGAGAGCACCACTTGCCCCACGGTGGGCGCCAAATTGTTTTGGTCAAAAATTACCGAAGCAATTTAGTGATCAAATTAGTAATGTGAGGTAGTGTGCTAGAAAGTTTATAGAAAATATGCTTGTTGAGTTATTTAGAAAATCAGTATTCAGGATACGGCTCAGGATATTGAACTGTATCTGCGATCAAACAGTGAGCAAATAATAAACAAAAAGTAAAGGAAACGACACGAGATGTACGAGGAAAGCCCTTGATCAATCTAGATCGCCGGCATAAAACCTCGGGAGCTGACAATCGCAGCTGCCTTGTTCTTCTTATTGCTTTAAACTTCAGGATACAGTGCAGGATATCAACCAGATCGCTAAGTGTTACAATGAATTCGTGTGAGAGTACAAATTGCGAAAGAACAAGTGTTAGTGTGTAGTGAGTGTGATTGCAGTGAAATTGTTGTGTCCTATTTGATCTGGTGTTCCTCCTATTTATAGTAGCGAAGTACAAACAAATATTCCTATAAATATGGGATGCTCCGAATATTCCACCACGAACGTTGTAGACCGAGTAATAAGGTTTCAACGTCTTTCTTTGAACGGCATGGACCGAGTCTTCCGCGGAATAAGTCTTTGTGAACGTTGCTAGCTTCTAACACACGTACCTGCACATAATCCATTAGTAATCCCGAGGATATCGTTCAGGATACTACCAATATCCTGAACCAGCATCCCGGATGTAAACAGATACTACATAAATAAAATATAGATCAAGATATTTTCCAGGATATGGGCTCAGAATTTCACCCATAACAGTTAGGGTTTTTTCTTTCTTCAAAAATAGGTTGCAAATGTGTCGAAATTTTCAACGCATTTTTTTGTGTTTGAAATTTGTGTAGCAAAATACCATTTTTATAGTAGTGATTAGCACTTGAAGTTCTAGGTTCTTTTCTATATGACAAAGATAAAGATGAGTGGTCGAGTGCTTTGACCAAGTTAAAATGCATTCCCGATATTAAGGTCATGGAAAGACTCAAAATAAGTTATGATGGACTTATGCCTGACGAGAAAGAGTTATTCTTAGATATTGCATGTTACTTTAGGAGATCTCTGATAGATGAGGCAATGAGGGTGCTTGATGTTTGCAGTTTTCACCCTCGTATAGGGGTAAAGGTGTTGATACAAAAGTCACTCATAAAAGTTTCAAATGGAATAGTTGATATGCATGACTTGATAGAAGAAATGACCCACTACATTATAAGAGGGGCACACCCTAATCATCCAGAAAAACATAGTAGAATTTGGAAAAAAAAATGATATTGTAGAGTGTTGTGCTATGGAGGCTGGAATGTTAATGGTAAAAGCTAGCTTTGTTAAAATTATACTATATGTTAATCTGATGACGTTCGGTTATGGATACTGACACAATTTGGTTCCCTTGATTAACTAACACAGGAAAATGAAGTATTAGTTTTGTCAAGTTATGTCGAACATCCACGTCTTCCTCATGTTGTTGCAAACATGAAGAAACTTCGGTGGATTTATTGGGATAGGTATCCAGCATCATCATTCCCATCAAATTTCCAGCTAACAAAGCTTGGTTGTCTAGTGACGATAAGGGGCCAGCAAAAAGAACTCTGGAAAGGGTGTAAGGTAATCCTTGTTTTTCCACAAGTTTAATCAATTAATTATTAGGGTAACTCAGATAAGTAGACCCTAGACGGCTAGACTAATGAAATTAGAATTGTGAAATGAATACGTACAAGGTTTCCAAGAAAACACTATATGTTAGATATGAAGGCTTTGCAGGAATGCAGGAACAGAATAGAGCATCTGCATATGCTCTATTGTTTGATGCGCTACTGTTTTATAGATGCTCTAATAGACACTCTAGATGATAGATGCTCTAATCTGGTGCCAGATGCTCTATTATGGATGGAGCAGATGCGCAAATTATGGAACAGATACCATATGCGCTATTTTTTGTTAAGCCTGATATCCGGTTTCCTATTTTATCTTTTCTTGGTCAACAAGTTGTAAACCCTAATTTGGGTATTATAAATAGTTGATAGGACCTTTGTAATTGGTATCACCTCAGAAATAAAATCCTAACCCTAGTTGCAACCCGTGGACGTAGATCACCTTGACCGAACCATGTAAATTCTCGTGTTCTTTATTTTCTGCTAGTGTGTGTGTTTGTTCCGCTTCCGCTCGAGCCTACTCTGATTCGATACCCCTAACACTATATGTACACCGTATAAGATCAAATTGTCAAGATAAAGTTGTTTACAATAAAATTTTTTGACTGGACCTTAAGACCATGTGCATTTACTATTCGTTGACCAACCATGAGCTATGACCAACAATAAACAATTTTTGTTTTGAGCTTAATTAACACCTCCCTCCTTGTGACAAAGGGGATTTTGTCTTTAACCGATATAAACACCATTCAATTTACCATTTATATTACATAAATTTTTATATAGCTAGTACAAATTTGTGTATAATTTAAACTAAACGGCGTAAAGCTCCGGCCTAATTGATCCATAAGCAAAAACATACGTGAATGACAATGTTTATAATTATACCTACTTATTTGCCTTTTGTGTACATGTCTATTAACAACATCTACCAAATCTGAAGATTCTTGATCTTCGTCATTCAAGGTACCTAATGAAGACACCGGATTTTAATGGTCTTCCATGTCTTGAAAGATTGAATTTACAGGGTTGTGAAAAATTAGAAAAGATTCATCCGTCAGTTGAATATCATGAGAGGCTTGTTTTGGTGAATATGAAAGGATGTTTAAAACTTAAAAAGTTTCCACCTATCATACAGATGAAAAAGTTTGGTTGCACACATGCAGGTTCTTTGATATGTGTACCTTCTTCGTGGATTGGCTGCACACACGCAGGCTTGCAGAACAGTTAACAACAGCACCAGATAGATCTGCAACATGCAGAACAGCAACATAGACATGATTGATCCGAAACTCGATAGAGGATATCTGGCTTCGGTCTCCATTCCGTAACACGGGCGAACCGAAATGAGTCGTATCCACAAAAGATGCATTAACAAACTTTTTTTTATCTAAGACCATGCGTAGTGGTTTGATGAATAATGCCCCCACCCTGGGGCATTTTCTGCCATGTGGCAGTTCAGTCAGCATGGAGGCATTATTGGGCGTTTTTGCAAAAGTGGCGTAGTGGAATAATGCCCAATAACGCCCCATCCAATCATTACACAATTATTTATTTTTTTAAATTAAAAACTTAAAATACTTCATTAAATTAAAAAAATTACAATACTAGAAATAAAAAAAATAAAAACCGACTAAACTTAAAAAAAACAGGAAATAAAAAAAAGTGGAAATAAAATGTCACAACCCCCGACACCTATCCCGGGAGCGGGCGGCCGTGAACCAGTTTCAGTGGTATCGGTGTTTATCAATTTGGCAGCGGAAAATTTCATCAGGACCGTAGTTAGGAAATATTTTATCAGAGTTAAACACCAAAAATATTTAAATAAAGAAATGGGATAAAACCCAAGTTTCTCTGATAATACATTTATAAGTGGGACAAAACCCGATTTTTCATTTTAATACATTTATAGAGAATAACCCCAATTATTGAAAACAATTTTCCTTTTTAATTAGGTAACTTTTATTGCTACTTTTCTAAGCCTTCAGTGCTCTCCAGCTGACTTTTATTTGGCTTCACACTAAGTTACCTGAAACGCGTTTTAAAAACATTTTGTCAGTAGGAAATACTGGTGAGTGAATCTCAGTTTAATCAAGAAGAGTTTTATCATATTACAGTATTGAGAGCGATTACAATGTTTATATCTACACAATTACTCATTCAGTACTTGCCACTCGACCGGATCTGTGGCTATGGTCATATCACACATTGGCTAACCCATTGTCCAATTGTGAAGATTATCAAGTAATGTATACAAAACCCCATAATACCGGCAGTAATTGAAGAATTACAAAGACTCAATCACTGCTAATTATAATATAAAATATGTAAGGTTTTGTGAAAACAGTTTACAAAAAGGTTTACAAAAAAGGAGATTACTCATATTGCTATTATGGGCCTTTCCTTTGTGACTTCCTGGCTATAATCTATTAATTAGACAATGCACACGTGTTAGTATAATAGCCCAATTTACATTAGTTATACCCTTCCCGAGGCAGAACTACAACGACTACGTCGGGCAGAACCTCGACAGCCGTTACGGAGCACTAGATCAATCGGGCAGCGCATCTAATACGTAACCGGGGGTTAAAATACTTACAACGAGGCAGAGCTTCACTAATTAGGGGGGGTATAATGCCCGATACTACTTCACATATTCAGAAATTTAGAGAGGAAATCGAGATTTGAACGAATTCCAAATGAATCCGAGCGAAGCTATTTATAGTGCTGATACAACACTTTGTCGCGCCCCGCGAAAGCCAAACAAAGGGCTTACGCGCCCCACGAGGCCCCTAAGGCGGCAACCGGTGTGTTGAGTCATCGGGTGAGGTTGACGCGTGTTATGCCACGTCGCGGCTCCGGGCCGTGCCACTTATCTCTCCGCTCGCGGCCCGCATAGAATCACAAGGAGTCTGTCGCGCCCCGCGACATACCTATTTTATTGTTTTTATTTGTTATTTAATGAGGTAAAGGGATTTTGGAGCCGGTTTTCATATACGGGGTGTATTTTAGGACAATTGGGGTGTCTAATTATTTAGTAAAATATATAATGCACTCACATTAAGTATAGTAACCCAATTCAACTTTATCCCTACGTCACGAGACAGAACCCCAACGAATTTAAGCAGAGCCTTGACATACGTTACGGGGTCCTAGATCAATCGGACAGGGTATCAGTGATCAAGGTTTACAACACTTAAAACAGGATAGGGCTTTGGGGTATAATACCTAAGAAAATAGATATATATATATATATATATATATATATATATATATATATATATATATAGGGTAGGGATATGGTAAAAAGTGTCTAAAATGTAAGAAGGGTAAGAAGTGTTTTAAACCATTGGATATTTGATCTAATGGTTGAGATCAATAGGGCATAAAATGTAAATTGTGTTTTAATTAGAATGACCTTATGTAAAAATTGAAGGGCAATAGTGACTTTTCCAACATTTCAAATATGGTAACCGTTTGAAAACCACCCATCAATCTCCTAAAGATCAGCGAATTATATGGTAACCGTCATCAATCTCCAAAAAATCAGCGAATTTCTTCATACTTTATCATAAATAGCTCTATAATCAGATTCATGGCGTAGTGTTTTATCAAATACAAAACATTCCCAGATTTAAAACACCATGACTATGATTCAAGTCATGGTGTTTTATCTGGAGACATTGTTCATGGCGTGGTGTTTTAGAACATCTATGATTCAAGTCATGGTGTTTTATCAGGAGACATTGTTCATGGCGTGGTGTTTTATCAATACAAAAACATTCCCAGATTTTTAAAACACCATGACTATGATTCAAGTCATGGTGTTTTATTTGTAGACATTGTTCATGCTGTGGTGTTTTAAACATCTATGATTCAAGTCATGGTATTTTATCAGGAGACATTGTTCATGGCGTGGTGTTTTATCAAAACAAAAACATTCCCAGATTTTAAAACACCATGACTATGATTCAAGTCATGGTGTTTTATCTGTTGACATTGTTCATGGTGTGGTGTTCTAAACACACAGAACTAATAACAGCTGCAGATCCACAAGACGAATCTAATACAACAAAACCTGAGATCCACACTGGATCATCAACAAATAATAGCAGTCGGCAACTACAGAAATAACAACCGCAACTACTGGAACAAACTCGAACAGATCTTGAACAACTTGGAGAGGGTTGCGATTAAGATGATGAAGAAATGATACGTAGGTTAAAATCGAATTGGATCTTGCAAAACAATAGGACAACAGTTTTTTTTTTCAGTTATCTTGAAAGTCAATTAATTGATAAGAAATGTAAATTACTAATATACCCTTTTGAATTAATTAAGATAGAGGACACTTGTCATCACCAAATTATTTCTCACACTTCTTACAAAAGTATGACTTTGTACAGGATCCTTTACCTATATATATATATATATATATATATATATATATATAAAAGAAACATAGAGGGGCGATCGAGAGAGCAACGATCTGAGCAATTTGGATGTTGAACATCCTTTTCTATTTATAATTTGCAAAGCTTGCATCCTAAGAAAATTTCAATATTCCTTTGGGACACGTAGACATTAGTTCACATATGTCCATGTTTAATCCTACACACGTACACCCTCATTAAATGTCAAATTCTTTATTTTATTATATTATTATATTCCATACGTTTATCTTTTGATTATTATTATTATTTTATTAATTTATATATTATAATTAATTTAGCTGCTTCACTTATTTGGCGCATATGACTTTTAAAATATGGCATGTTATAAAATAATGAATATGCTATTAGAACGAGAATATTGGTATCTACATTTTGAAACAAGTTTAATTAGAAACGGAGTAGGTTCAAATACAATGTATTTAATTATTAAACGGTTCCTAGGCCTGTCTAGGTATTTTATATTTCTAACATTCAACTTACCCATGATCTATTCGTGTAATAACTCTATTTAAAATTTTAAAATTTTTGGGAATGTTACATTCTCCCCACCTTGCTTTAAATCTCGTCCTCGAGATTTGGGCTATGATACCTTCTTGGAGTTGCGTCACGTCTTTTAGTTGGTTATCAAGGTGTCTGGGATAGAATCAAAAGATAAATATAAAGATATCATAGGGTAGTTGGAATTCAATGGTCTCAAAACTTAGTTTCAGGAATTGATGTTAACTGAATAAGATGAATTGATACCATTATCGAGGTGACTAAGTTTCACAAATCAAAAGAGAGATTTGATAGGCATAGAATTCGAAATGCAATGACTTGTAGGAACAATAGGATTCAATGCCAGAAAAGAACTTACTTTGATCATCAATTGAGGGAGATTCTAAAATAATCTCAATTTGAGAATGGAAGTATGAAAAATGATTTATCAATGATCAACCCGGAATTAATGACATTTCTTTAAATAGCCAGGATACACCGGACAATATAATAGAATTTAGTGTATCATGGTCTTAATACATAATTGTATCAAGACGACTTGAATGATGAGTCAAACGAATGATGTATGATTAGGTTTGACTATTAGCACATGCTACAAATTTATACAGACACCGCAAGGTGTTGTAATGACTGAAAGAATTCAAAGATTATGGTGACCGAACGAATTCACTGTTTTCAAAGTTAACTGAAAGTTTCAAGGAAGCGAATCTGGATATTTCAAAAGATAGGATGTGTAGGAACGTTGTACGACCTGAATGAGTCGATCAGAAGAGTTGTTTGTCCGAATCAAAGGCGGAATCAATGACACGGACGCTCGATTCAATTTAAATGTCTCTTGAATTGAATTGATAGTATTACAGCACCTGGAGACGATTTGGCAGCACTTCGTTACCAAACACAAGACCTAATTCCGTTTCAAATGAAACGGTATGCTCCCTATTTATAGTTGATGTAATTTCGTTTGAAATGGTCAATGCCACATTCAAGTGGAATTAACAAAGTTAATTCCGTTTGAACTTGTCACTTGGCAGTTTCAAGCGGAATTAGCATTAAACCCACTAAACTCAGTTTCTAGCACCCGAGCACTGGTTTATCCTATCCTATTACATGACTCGATACAAGACGAAGTCAATAGACATATTGCACTAACAGACTCCCCCTTGGATGTTGACGAAGTCTTTAGTGTCGAGTCTTTATCATGACACATCTTCAGTCTTGATTAGTCTTCATGCTCTTACCAAATTGTCTAACACTGTAAGCATCCATCAATCCTTCTTCATTGATCAGCTTCTCTCTTTGACAGTTGTACCAGAATCCGTCTCTGGCTCTAACATCAATAGCTTCTTCAGGCTCCCCCTTTCGTCAAGCTTCCGTGCTTTAGGGATCGTCACCTTGCTTTCCGGTTACTAGCTCCCCCTAGCTTCGAGCTCGTCTTCAGACTCCCCCTTAGACTTAGCTTTCGGGATCGTAGTCTGGAATCTTATCTGCAATTATTCAAACATTTATAAGTATAATCATTTTGAACATCAGTTATCCAGGAATTATAACTTGGCTCACTCATCATACACTAAAAATATTTTACAATGAAAGCAATTTTGATTTTTCAGGAATCGTAACCTGGCACTTTTCAACTTTCTAAACAAACACTTTTCATGAATTTGGTAGTTTCATCGAATCGAATCGGAAACTAGCTCTTTAATAATATAAGCATCCAAATCCCTCACCGTTAATCATCCAAGTCCAAACTAATGACCTTGGAGATATCACAAACTGTTTTTGATTTTTTGTTAAAAACTTCAAGTTTCAAATTAATGAACTTGTTTTATTTTCAGAAACACAATCAGCATACTTAGATTTTGAAACTTAGCATCCCAGACATCGGTTGTCGAAAATAAAGCAGAATCAAAATCTTTTTGTATTTTCTGAAACATAAAGCAATAAAGAAATATTTACAAACATATTTACAGACAATATTTTTGTTTGAGTTTGCGTTAGAGGATCATATCAGTTCTTGACAAGTCACAAGTACCGTTGAGCTTATTTTCACATTAAGAATTAAACAATTCACTTAGATTGTCGATATACTGATCCACTTAAATTTTCACACAAAGTTCAACTGATTCAGGATACGAATTAGGTGTTTTAGGAACTTAAACTCATTCATGTGTCCCACCTCTTGAATATACTCCCGTATCCAGATCCCAATATTCAGTCTTACAGGTGAGTATACCTAGATGATATCTGTAAGGGGTTAAATTGCGAGGACCGTGAGAGCTCAGGTCAGAACTTCCGTTCAGCAGAGAGGTGACGGCTTCGACTTTTGGTGTGTCCCCTTTAGAGGATCTTTTCTTCAACAGCACATCATTAGCATTTGTCAATGTTTCATCATTTTTTATGCTGAGGGTAGGCTATATTTCAAGCAAGCGTAAAGTATTCTCCGGGGACTAGGCCATTGCTTCCGCAAAATCAGAAGTCCCGGGATAATACCCCATATATCACTAAGCATAAAGACCTAGTATCTCAGAAAGTGGGGTCCTTCAAACGAGATTTCAGGGGTTACCTATATATCCAAGTAGTGTTCCCCACAAAATAAGTAAGTTTGAATTTATGTTTATATCCCGAACAAGTTTACTAAATGTATAAAAACCTATCGGCATATCATCAGTGAGACCGTTTAACGCTATAAAATCATTACATTTCTTTAGCATACTGTAACTGTCTACTGATGTACTATCATTTCCTCTTTTTACACAAAAACTCATTTTTCGAATTTTATCATGTTTTTTACTTTTTCAAATTTTCAAATGTTTTTGTATTTTCTGACAAGACAATATTACTCCCCATAAAATGCAAAATCATTTAAAGAAAAATTTGACAACCAACACTGATAGCTTTGACTCACCATCCATTTTCTGCTTAAAGTGCTCTGATTTGCAGAAAATCTAACATACCCCCATGATTTACAACACATTGATATTTTACAGTTTGAAAACCGTTTTTCAATCTTGTGAAATTAATCATGTTTGTTCAGCCGTGAGGGTTTCGGCGTATCAATCAACATATTTTTGTAATTTTTTAAATTTTTGACAAAAAATAAAAACATATTTTTGATTTTTAAAATTTTCATTTTTAGGGTTTTTGAAATATTGTTTATTTATATACAGAAAACAAACAAACGCCCTGTTCAACCAAACCAGGATTTAGCAGCCTCCTCTCCTCGTTGTGCCAGGCTGCTCCGAATACCATTTTCACAATCTTCAGTTTTCTTGAGCACGTGCACATTCAGACTACTTGATTACTTGAACAATTTAGCCCAGGTCTGTTTGACCTTAGGCATTTCTACACAATATGCTTCATTCAATTTCGGAAAATCTTTGTCATTCTGAACAAAGACTTTTTCAACTTTGACTTCAACTTTCTCATCTTTTACCGAAGTCACTTGTTTCTTAGCAGACCATGTTTGACCTTTTGAAGTACCTCTTTTATAAAAATGTGACTCTTTTTGAACATTTTGATTTTGAACAACTTTTGGTTTCCAAAACTCTTGGGGTTTTGTCATATCAACAGATGTTTTCCAACTTTGAGTTGTTCTGACTCTGGGTGTGTGAGAATTCTAGGTCTGTCTTGAATCGAACCTATTCGGTTTTGATTTCCAAGTTTGGTTCGAAACAAACTTGTTTGTGTTGTACCTCCAAGTTTGTTTTGAATTAAACTGGTTGACCTTTGTTTCACATCCTCAGATTTTTGTTTCTCCATATTTTCAGACTTCTTTTTGTCAACATCCACAGGTTTCAGATTTGGACACTTTCGTGCAAGATGTCCTATTTGATCACATTTGAAACATGTTCTCTTGGACACATCTTTGACCTGTGGTTGTTGCTTTTTCTTTTGAGCATAGAACTCTTCATTAGATTGTCGCCTAAATTGGAGTTCTTTCTCTTCTTCAGAACTTGTTCCATGAACAAAATTCATCTTTGTCTGATAATTTGACGGTTCATTTTTATTTTGATTTTGTTTCCTTTTATAACCCAACCCAGCCTTCATGTTTTTCTTCTTGTAACCAGGTTTGTTATGAAAAGTTTTGTGACCTTTTCCAGCAAACTTCGAAATTTCAGATTTTTCAATCTCAACCATTTTGAAAACTTTATCAACCTTTTCTGAAATCACATTCTGAATCGGGAATACAACATCTAAGAACAATTTGTCTGATCCAATCATGGTATAAACCAATCCTTTTGAATCATCAGTCAAATTTTTCTTGGATTTTGTGTTTTTCAGATATCCATCATGAAAATTACCTTCATTTTCATCTTGTGATTCAGATTTACCTGTATCAACTGACACTTCTTTCAACACACTTTCAACGACCTTACCTACCTCCTCTGAATCACTAGAATCATCAGATTTGGAATAGATTATGTCAATGTTATCTGGCAATTGATCTACCATGTTGAAAGCTTTTTCGACCTTTTCATCATCATAAAACACAAACTTTTCCGGTGGTGGAACTTGATGAAACTCTGAGCCAATACCCTTCTTGTTTTGCTCAGAATCTATTCCATCCGGTTTTATGTTGAAAATTCTTTCAAGCACATATGACGACGCGTGATAACTTTTTAACTTGTTATTATCCTGTTCTAAATCAGCAATCTGACGCTTAAGTTTAGCAACATCTTCAATGTAAGAATTAACAACTTGTTGCTTTATTTCATAATTTCGCTTATACGTATCAGTTGTTTCAGAACAATATTTCAATCTTGATTGAATAAGTTTCATTTCACTTTTTACTTTTTCATATGATTCTTTTGTAATGTGGTAAGCCAATTTTATTGAATCATATTTTTTTTCATTTCTCGACAATCATTTTCTTTTTGAGAACATTCTTCTGTCATTTTCAAAACATTTTCTTTCAAAACTTCATTTTCTTTTTCTAATTGTTTACATTTTTCTGAAAGTTTTTCGTCATTATCTTTCAAAACCTTTTCGTTTTCTAACATTTCTTTGCATTTATTTTTGAAAACTTTTTCTATTTTTGTGAATTCAAGATCTCTTGTTCTGAACTTTTCTCTGGGTTTATCTTCAATCATTTTTGGTTCTTCTTTGCTTCGGTGGTAGATAGCCTTTCGGTAGTAATCATCATTGAAAGGACGTTCATTTCCTCCGACTGCAGAATTATTGCATTCTCTCTTGAAATGACCTTTTTGATTGCATCTGAAGCAGGTCACTTTGGATTTATCAAAACCCAATTTAGTTGAAGCACCACCAAGAGATTGTTTCCCGGTAATCTCCATATATCTCTGAGCTCTACGAATGCAACTTGCCAAACACCAGCGAATGTCTATGAGCTCCATTTCTTCTGGATCAATCAGGTCGTAATCTTCTTTTGTCAATTTAGAGTTTCCTATTTTGCCTGCAACTAGACCTTCATATGATTCCAGAACTGATGCAAGAAAGCTCATTTGCTGTTTAGCTGCATTGATGCTCATAGCTGGAGAATTTTTCAGTTTAAGAGAAATGTTGCAAAGAATTTCTTCAGAATCTTCAGGACTTGCTTTTGAAGATGAATGATATCCAGAATTGTAGCTTGATGAGGTTGTTTGTGGTTCTTTCATCTTCTCACCACTGAATGCTGTCTTTGGTGAACTATCATCTTTCACCGAAGGTAAATTGCCTTTGTAATACAGACCAAGATTCTGATGATGTGACGAACTGCTCATCTTGCTTTGCTTTTGTAACTCAAGGTCATGACTCTCAATTTTTTCTAACAAAACATCAAAAGAAATTGAGTCATATAAGACATCATTTTTCAAAATAAACACAAACGTTTGCCACTGATCAGCTCGTGGTAACACTTCAATTACTTTGTTAATTATTTCTTCTCTTGTTTTCACAATTCCAAACCTTTCAAGTTCAATTTTTAGATGACAAAAGCGTTCAATCATTTGTCTAACAGTCTCTCCTTTCAAACTATCGAACAAATCAAATTCGTTTTTTAGTAACGCAATTTTGTTTTTCTTGATTTGTTTACCCCCCTCAGCTTTCACCCGTAAAGCTTCCCATACAGATTTTGAAGACCCATCATGATTTAATAATGAAAAAATATCATCTCGAATCGATTGTTGAATCAAGGCGATCATTTTCTGCTCATATGAAAATCTTCGTTTGTCTTCTTCTGTAAAACTTTTGAGCGGGATTTCTTCTCCTTTGTCATCTGTAGGTTTATCATAGCCAAACTCCAAGCAAAACCAACTTTCATGTGCATACGCTTTAGTCCAGTTGATAAACCTTTCTTTCCACCAAACATAATCCTCAATATTATCAAGCTTAGGTGGTTTCGAATAGGTTCCATAAAAGTTATCATATTTAATGTTGTCTTTAATTGATTTTGTTATTGCTTTGGGTGTAACATCTGAAGCTTCCAACATATCTGAGGTAAACGCGTTGTAGAAAGTATTATAAAATTCTTCAGCCATGATGAAAATTCTTGAATCAATGTACCTGAATCAAAGAGTTAAACAAACACAATCAGTCTAAACACTATCAAACAACTTGAAATAAACTGACACTCGGTTGACGTGAAATGATCTTGACGCGAAAAATCCATTTTCAAACGGAATAAGATTTCAAACGGAATTGTACTTTCAAGCAAGATAACCACTTTCAAACGAAATCCCTGAATGACAACTTCAAACGAAATCAGAACTTGAAGCGAAATTAGAACTTCAAACGAAATTACGACTTTCAAACGAAATCTTTAAGAGGAATGACTCGTTTCAAGCGGAATAGCTGATTCCGTTTGAACCTTTCAAACGAATTTACCCTTTTGAAGAGGAATTAGATGTAACTCAAACGGAATTAGTAATCTCGTTTGAAATGGCCTCAACTTTTTCAAGCGGAATTAAGATGTTCGTTCAAACATAATTTCAATTTTGGTCCATTTTTGTCACTTTTAAGCCGAATTTAGGTCTGATTTTCTCAAGGCTTTGTTAAAACGCAGTTTCTCATGTAATGTGAGAAATTCAATCCATTTTGACTATGAAATCTTGTCCAATTTGAAAAAGAAGGTGTAGAAGTCAGAAAACAGATGTAATCAAGCTGAACTTTTCCTCCTGTGCTCTGATACCACTTGTAGGATCGTTGTACGACCTGAATGAGTCGATCAGAAGAGTTGTTTATCCGAATCAAAGGCGGAATCAATGACACGGACGCTCGATTCAATTTAAATGTCTCTTGAATTGAATTGATAGTATTACAACACCTGGAGACGATTTGGCAGCACTTCGTTACCAAACACAAGACCTAATTCCGTTTCAAATGAAACGGTATGCTTATTTATAGTTGATGTAATTTCGTTTGAAATGGTCAAGGCCACATTCAAGCGGAATTAACTAATTAACAAAGTTAATTCCGTTTGAACTTGTCACTTGGCAGTTTCAAGCGGAATTAGCATTAAACCCACTAAACTCAGTTTCTAGCACCCGAGCACTGGTTTATCCTATCCTATTACATGACTCGATACAAGACGAAGTCAATAGACATATTGCACTAACAGGATGTTTCAATTGAAGAAAGATTTGAATTTTGTAGGATAAATTCAAAGATGAAAGAAATACCGAAGGTATGCTGGAATAAGAATTTAGGTACCTTTATCTTAACACAAAATTGTATTAAGACTGGTTTAGGATAATGAGTTAATAAATTCGTACCTCGGGTGTGAAAATGAAATGAGTCCAAGTTTCAAAGAAATCGCCACCGCAGCGTGTCATGTTTTAACAAATGATATATTGAAGAAAACCAAGTTACTAGGATTCAAACAATGAGATTACCTCGAATATGATGCTCTCAATTCATCATATGGAATTCTGAATTAAATGTATATTGAGAACAAGTTCAAACAATTGAGCTTGGTCTGGACATATTCCAACAATGGATATATGTATTGACAAGAAATGGTTTAAATGAAAAATTGGTAACTCTGAAATGAAGATAAGTTTTCCAAAAAAGTTGTTAACTCGATTATCAAAAGTCAATATTAGGCGGTCATATAGATTACCAGAATGAGTATAACGAAATATGTATTAAAACTCACGAATAAATGAGCGTTTGAAATGAATTCACATGTATGACAGGCAATGCACGTATAACATAGGAATTTGTCAAGAGATGAGGCAACTGAGAGTTGGCTCTATAAAAGAAAAACAAAGACCTTTTATTAATGGAGTTTTGATTGGAATCAAAAGTCAACTAATAATTAAGTACAGACAAAATATAAGGGTACTTTATTTTAAAAGTTGCAGTTAGCTCGGGTGTTATAAATTTTTATGCGTTCTCCTTAGCTTCATCGGGGTTTCGATCCTCGTTGTCAGGTGCCTTAGATAGTTTTGGGCAGTAGAGACGGAAGTGGTCTGGATCTCCACATTTATAACATACATTAGTTTCCCTTCTCTTTCTACATTATTTTTCTGTTTGCCCGGCCTTCCTGCAGAAGTTACAGCGAAGTGTCTTCTTAAAATGGCCCTTTCTTGCGTGCTTCTTGTTGTTATTGTTGTTGTTGTTGTAGGTGGGCTGCGCGGTTTCCAGTTTCATTCCTTTGTCCTTGGATGATTTGTTATAGTAGAATTCCTTATAGGAGTAGCCATAGGTTGAGATTTCCCTTCGTTTGGAAGATGGAGTTTTGATATGAATCTCATGATTTCCGTTGATACTAGGATTAGGTTTGAAGTAATGGGTATGCTTACAGTATATAGTGGAATTTTCGTTTGTAGGCACAAAAATTTTAATAGCTTCCATGATCGATGGTATAGCATTCGATATTCCTTGAGCTATTATATTTTCTATTGCATTTTTATCCAAAATATTTTCGTTACTAGCTTGAATTTCCTGATCACATGCTATTTCCTTTGGCATCTGATTTACAAACATGTTCAGATATAATTATCATAGAATTTAACAATTATACAGGCATATTTTGTTGCTCAAATCATGGTTAGCAAAAAAAAAAATCATACTTATCAATATTATACGTTGATAATTATATATATTAAGGTAACATATAACCGGTGTGCTGAGTCATTAGGTGAGGTTGACGCGTGTTATGCCACGTGGCGGCTCCGGGCCGTGCCACCTATCTCTTTGCTCGCGACCTGCGTAGAATCACAAGGAGTCTGTCGCGCCCCGCGACATACCTATTTTATTGTTTTTATTTGTTATTTAATGAGGTAACGGGATTTTGGAGCCGGTTTTCATATACGGGGTGTATTTTAGGACAATTGGGTTGTCTAATTTTAAGGAGGGTTGATATATCGTGGTGTAACTCCTGAATTATTTAGTAAAATATATAATGCACTCACATTAAGTACAGTAACCCAATTCAACTTTATCCCTACGTCATGAGACAGAACCCCAACGAATTTAGGTAGAGCCTTGACATACGTTACAGGGTCCTAGATCAATCGGACATGGTATCAGTGATCAGGGTTTACAGCACTTAAAACAGGATAGGGATTTGGGGTATAATACCTAAGAAAATCGAATATATATAAAAGAAACATAGAGGGGCGATCGAGAGAGCAACGATCTGAGCAATTTGGATGTTGAACATCCTTTTCTATTTATAATTTGCAAAGCTTGCATCCTAAGAAAATTTCAATATTCCTTTGGGATACATAGACATTAGTTCACATATGTCCATGTTTAATCCTACACACGTACACCCTCATTAAATGTCAAATTCTTTATCTTATTATATTATTATATTCCATACGTTTATCTTTTGAACATTATTATTATTATTTTATTAATTTATATATTATAATTAATTCAGCTGCTTCACTTATTTGGCGCATTTGGCTTTTAAAATATGGCGTTTTATAAAATAATGAATATGCTATTAGAACGAAAATATTGGTATCTACATTTTGAACCAAGTTTCATTAGAAACGGAGTAGGTTCAAATACAATGTATTTAATTATTAAACGGTTCATAGGCCTGTCTAGGTACTTTATATTTCTAACATTCAACTTACCCATGATCTATTCGTGTAATAACTCTATTTTAAATTTTAATATTTTTGGGAATGTTACATAAAAAAACAAATAAAAACCACAAGGGCCTAATTTGTCATTTTTAAACTAAAAATAGAACCACAGGGGCCTAATTTGCCATTTTTAAACTTAAAATAAAACCACATTGCAGAAAGAAAACAAAGATCTACTACAATTGCGGCGAAGCTGGGCATTTCAGACCAGAATGCCCTAAATTGGTCAAACCAGCTGACAACAAGGCCAAACCTGCTGAAGGGACTAATAAGAAGAACGTAAGAGCCTTTCAACTGACCACGCAGGAAGCTGAACTGATTCCTGACGTAATAGCTGGTATGTTCTTAGTTCATAACGTTTATGCGAAAGTATTATTTGACTCTGGTGCAAACCAAAGTTTTATAAATACTTCATTTTGCCAAGCTCTTAAGTTACCATTAACGAAACTTAGGCAAGTTTTTACCGTAGAAACGGCAGACATGAAATCTGTTAACATAGATACGGTTTTGCAAAAAGAAATTATAGAACTTTCAGGTCATAAATTTTCTGCAAAACTATTACCCATGAATTTAGCCGGATTCGATGTCGTGTTAGGAATGGATTGGTTAGTAGCCAACCATGCTCGAATCCTTTGTGACTCCATAGAAATTCGTGCACCCACCGAAAAAGTAATCACGGTTACAGGGGATAAGCCACGTAAGCCAATGAAGTTCATTTCAGTAATGAAAGTCGCTAGTTATGAACGAAAGCAAGGAATAGTGTATATGGTTTCGGTAATCATTAGCACTAAAAGTAAGGAACTTAATGAAATTCCTGTAGTTTCAGAATACTCGGATGTATTCCCAGAAGAGTGACCAGGATTACCACCAGATAGGGAGGTAGAGTTTAGAATTCATTTGATTCCTGGAACTACACCCGTAGCTAAAGCACCCTACCGATTAGCACCCACTGAGATGTTAGAACTGAAAAAGCAATTAGATGAATTGCTCAGTAAAGGATTCATACAACCTAGTTCTTCCCCTTGGGGAGCACCAGTGTTGTTTGTAAAGAAGAAGGATGGTTTGATGCGAATCTGTATCGATTATAGGGAACTGAATAAGGTTACAATTAAGAATCGATACCCATTGCCTAGGATTGATGATCTTTTTGATCAACTTCAGGGGGCTAGATATTTTTCTAAGATAGATTTGCGCTCCGGATATCATCAATTGAAGGTGCAAGAAGAAGACATACCTAAAACTGCTTTTAGAACTAGGTATGGTCACTACCAGTTTACAGTCATGCCCTTTGGGTTAACAAATGCTCCGGCAGCATTTATAGACATGATGAATATAATCTGTAAACCATACTTGGATAAATTTGTAATTGTCTTCATCGACGATATACTTATTTATTCCAAAAACCAGGAAGAGCATTGTGAGCACCTGCATGCACTCTTAACTTTGTTAAGAAGGGAGAAACTTTACGCCAAATTCACGAAGTGTGAATTTTGGCTACAGGAGGTGCAATTTTTAGGTCACATGGTGAATCACGAAGGTATTCACGTAGATCCCTCCAAGATAGAAGCGATTACCAAATGGAAGGTCCCACAATCAGCTACCGAATTTAGAAGTTTTCTAGGATTAGCTGGATACTATAGGCGTTTTATTAAGGATTTTTCTAAAATAGCTGTACCATTAACTAAGCTAACCTGTAAATCAGTTAAGTTTGAATGGGGACCTAGGCAAGAAGAGGCCTTTAGGATTTTGAAACAAAGGTTAACAAACACTCCAATCCTTGCCTTACCAGAAGGAACAGAAGATTTTGAAGTATACTGTGATGCTTCTAAGCTAGGATTAGGATGTGTGCTAATGCAACGCAAAAAGGTAATTGCGTATGCCTCAAGACAATTGAAAAAGCACGAAGAAAACTATACGACACATGACTTAGAGTTAGGAGCAATAATTTTTGCCCTTAAGATTTGGAGACATTATCTGTATGGAAGTAAGTTTACTGTCTATACAGATCATAAGAGCTTAAGATACATATTTGGGCAAAAAGAATTAAATATGAGGCAAAGGAGATGGATGGAAACTTTAAGCGATTACGACTGTGATATTCAATATCACGAAGGAAAGGCAAATGTAGTAGCAGATTCCTTAAGTCGTAAGTATCATGAGAACCAAAAGCGAGTTCGTTCTCTTAGATTAAGTTTACAATTAGATTTAATGGAACAACTGAAAAACGTTCAAGAAACAGCAATCAAGGATGATGCTGAAAGAATGAAAGGAAGGATAAAGGAATTGGAGCAAGGAACTGATGGAATTTGGAGATTCCACAAAAGAAGGATTTGGGTACCTAAGCAAGGAGATTTAAGAAATAAAATTTTAGAGGAAGCCCATAAATCTAGGTATACCATGCATCCTGCTAATAATAAGATGTACCAAGATTTAAGGAATAATTTATGGTGGATAGGAATGAAAAAGGACATAGCAAGATATGTTTCTAAGTGTCTTACTTGTTCACAAGTTAAGGCAGAACACCAGAAACCTTCAGGGTTACTCCAACAATTAGAA
The DNA here is from genome assembly GCA_030545235.1 of Helianthus tuberosus. Lineage (NCBI taxonomy): Eukaryota > Viridiplantae > Streptophyta > Magnoliopsida > Asterales > Asteraceae > Helianthus > Helianthus tuberosus. The sequence continues at coordinate 8,776,187 of CM060394.1, forward strand.
ATGCCGGTATGGAAATGGGAACTTATAACAATGGACTTTGTTACTAAGTTGCGCAAAACCAGAAAAGGTAATGACGCAATTTGGGTAATTGTGGATCGATTAACCAAATCAGCTCATTTTCTACCCATGAAGGAAACCTTTAGCATGGAAAGGTTGGCAAAGCTATATGTAGACGAGGTAGTATCCTTACATGGAGTTCCACTCTCCATTGTATCAGATAAAGATAGTCGTTTCACTTCACATTTCTAGACTAGTTTCCAAGAAGCCATGGGGACGTGACTAAATTTAAGTACAGCTTACCATCCACAAACAGATGGACAAAGTGAAAGGACGATTCAAACTCTGGAAGACATGCTCCGGGCATGTGTAATAGATTTTGGTGGAAATTGGGATGACCACCTACCCTTAATCGAATTCTCCTATAACAATAGTTATCACGCAAGCATTGAAGCTGCCCCATTCGAAGCACTGTATAGATGAAAGTGCAGAACTCCAGTTTGTTGGGCAGAAATAGGAGAAAGCCAATTATCAGGTCCTGAAATTGTGCAAGAAACCACCGATAAAATCACTCAAATCAAGGAAAGACTAAAGACGGCTCGAGATCGCCAGAAGAGTTACGTAGACAATCGAGGCAAGCCACTGGAATTTCAAGTCGGAGATAAGGTACTCTTGAAAGTTTCTCCTTGGAAAGTAGTAGTTCGATTCAGGAAGAAGGGAAAGCTAAGCCCAAGGTACGTAGGACCATTCCCAATAATCCAACGAATAGGACCAGTTGCCTATCATTTACAACTACCAGAAGAGCTAGCCGGGGTACATGACGTGTTTCATGTATCCAACCTCAAGAAATGTCTATCTGACGAATCCCTGGTAGTACCTCTTCAAGATGTAGAGGTAAATGAAAAGTTAAAATTTGTTGAGAAACCACTGCAAATAGAAGACAGAAAGGTCAAGTTTCTCAAGCACAAGTGACTAGTGCTGGTCAAAGTCAAGTGGGATTCAAAGAGAGGACCTGAATACACTTCGGATCTAGAGTCGGATATGAAGCGGAAATATCCTCACTTATTCCAGTAAATCTCGAGGACGAGATTTTAATTAAGGTGGGGAGGATGTAACAACTCTCACCAAAAGTCCTATTTCTTATTTTATTTTTCCCAATAGGAAACCCTAATTGAGACCCCCAAGAAATATTTCATGGCCCCTAAAATTTTCAGAACAATCAGAACTAGGATCAGGGCCCCTAAAATTCAGGGAGGGTATTCCCTAGTTGATATTATCTACACAGTTTGCTTTCTAAATTGAATTTCGTCGAATTGTCGACTCACCCAAGCTAGGAAGACACGAGGCTACCCTATGCAAGAACTGGTCCCCTCACGCCACGCGACAGACCCTCGCCCCACGCGAGGGAGATGTTTTTTCAGTATAAATAGAGGGGTGTGGCACTTGAAATTTGGCGTTGGTTCGACGTAAAAACTCATTTCGTACGTTGAGATATCGTCTGTTTACTACAAAACACACACACAGCACGAAACGCTGCCGCGACAACATGGTAATAATTCGATCACTGCTACGATTTAATGTCCGATCGATTGAAACTATCCGATGGATGTTTAAGTACTGCCCATATTAGGGCTATACTTTGTCATTCGTCGTGAATTCGATGGATGTTTAAGTATTACACTTTGTCATTCGTTGTGAGGGTTTCGATCTCGTGAGTTGTCGTAAAAGTTGTATTAAGTTACTGACCTAGTTTGCTAAACTCTGCCCGTTTAAATCTGCAATGTGAGTCATTCTCTTTTTATCAAATTGTTTTTCCAAAACCCTATTTATTTTCAAAGTTATAATTATAGTGATTAAGTCTTTGTAATCTTCAATTACTGCCGGTATGTGGGGTTTTGTATACATTACTTGATTCCCGTCACCATTGGACAACGGGTTAGCTAATGGGTGATCTGACCATAGTCACAGATACAGTCGAGTAACAAATACCGATTTGGGGTAATTGGTTGATAGAAACATTGTAATCACCCTTAATACTGTATATTATAACAATGTGTCGTTTTGTGTAAATGAGTGACTCGCCAGTATTTCCCTGTAGATAAAACCTTTTTAAAACATGTTTCAGGTGATCTGCTGCGATCCAGGAAAAAGTGTCTTGTAGCACTATACGCTTGAAGAAGTGGCTCGATTAAATAAAGAAACATGTTTTTATAAAATAGGGGTTTCCCAGTGAAATCACCTTATTGTAAATTACGGGGTTTGTCCCGGATTATGAAATAAAATAATCGGGCATTTTCAAGTTTTTAACGATCCTGTTAATAATTCCGCTGCCAAATTAAATAAATACCACGGGGTTTCTGTCCTGCGGCTTCTGGACCGGGTCAAACCGGGCCGGGGGCCGTGACAGTATATGTAGCTATTGTGATTATATTTTCGTGTTTTGTCATGTCTAATCGATTCTTATTCAAATTCATTTCTATGTTAACGTTATATGCTTAGTGAATTAAGAACCGAAAAGGTTGATTGTGACAATCCGTACTTTCGACCCGGGTTAATTATGGAAAGTTATCTGTGGAAATATGGGGTATTATTAGTTAACAAATGATACCAACCTATAACGAGCGAGACATTATTTACTTGACAATCACGAAGACACCCTACCATAAATTCAATACACATATTTTTATACAAGTGTGTGTATATATATATGAGCTATATATATTCGTTTTGATTTAAATTAGCAATATGATGTAATCGACATATTGTTAGATGGTTTAGTCGAACGATTCATTTTAATGTGAGATATAAGACAATAACCGGGTTCGTATATGCGTTATGCACCGCACCCACCTAACTCCCCTACACCAAACCCTAACTATTTAAACAAGTTATCACCTTCACCTCCTCATTTTCCAACTCTTTCAAAACCCTAGCCCCCAAGTGCATCTCCATCCTACCTCACAAACAAAGACACACCCACACATCTACATATCTAGAGAGAGTGAGGGCAGAGAGAGGGAGATCACTAAGGGAGGGAGATGATGTCGGGTTAAAATATGTGTAATTAGTATTAATTCGCGTTGAGTTTTAGTGTAGTAAATACGTTAATTTGTTATTATTTATATACTTATTATACGTGGGTCATTGTGGTTTAACAGGTGTTAACAAAGAGTAATTGAGAGAAACAAGTCGAAACATGGGTTTTACAAGCTAACACGTTCAATTTATAATGATTAAATGTCACACCCCTACCACGTAAAACAACAAATCGTGGCGGAAACGTCGGGGAGTGTTGTAACAGAATTATTGTTTCAAACCATGGATACAAGAGTTTCGTTTTATTGAATATTAAACATTGTCTTAAAGTTAAACAAGCAATTCAAACATAGTTTATCATCGTTATTAAATCACTAAGGCCTCGTCCGGTCCTAAGTGAGCAAGCATCCTATTCGCAATCAACATTAAGCAACATCACCTGAAACATATGTAAAAACAAAGTCAGCAAAGAAATGCTGGCGAGTACATAGTTTTTGTGTGAGTATCAGATTCATGGCTCGTTTGTATGTTAAAACAACTTGTACAACTTCGTTAATTGATATTAGAAAACCTTGTTTTGTAAAATGTTTGTATTGTAAATGAATAACCAAGTCAAATAGATTGGTCATAATTTATAAACCTCGATGCCATGAATCTTAACCCAAAACATTTGTTTATGTAAACCAAATCATAAATCGTTCTTATAATAAAACTCGTATGGTTTATATAGTTTCGTAAACATCGTTGTGTAATATTGTTTAACTGGTTCTCGTTATAGAACATCGTTCATTCGTTTAAATCGTTCTAAAGCGTTCAATTCATTCACTCGTTTAAATCGTTCTTGTTTTAATTGTGAAAACTACTTTTGGTCGTCTTGTTAATAACATTCAAACCTTTGTGACTCGTTCATCGTTCAACTCGTTCTCGCATTAACAAACCTCCAAAGGGTAAGTTAACAATCATCAGATTCAGTCGTTACCCACCTAACCCACACATAACCATGGGTCCGGTCTGATAACGGGATTTGTCGGATCCTATGGTACCATAACCTAATACTGGTCGGTTTGGCCGAAATTAATGAATGTCATTCGTTATGTAATTACAGCCAACAAGCTCGTTAGTCGTTCAGATTATCGAAATCGTTATTAGTTTAGTATAAACCATCTCAATCGTTTTGAAACCATTGTTAGAATATCGAAATCGTTTTGATACATATGAATCACCCCAAAACAATTGAAAATAGTAAAAAGAGGGGATCTATGTACTCACATTATTTTGCAGGCGATTCCGAATACGCAAGTCAAGATTAGAGTGTCTGATAATAAGGAACTCAAAGTTGTCCTAATGAATCGTACATGAACAAGAATAATGTATCAATATTGAGGTCGTATAGTGTTGACGGGATTTGTTGAGCATTTATTGTATTTGATAGTGTTTAGATTAACAGAAGGATCTTGTGAATTATATGTTTAGAGGGCTCGGAAAAATGAACATGATATAAAGGAATTATTTATGAAAAATATTTATTTATCATAAATAATAAAATTGTAATAATAAATCAAATACCCACACTTTGATATGCAAAATACTACTTATGTCATTTCAGCCTTATTAATCAAACCTGGACTGCTTTCGAGCATTTTAATAAAATAGTTAACCTTCTCCAAAAATTCTCAAATTTTTACAGAATGTCATATACGTTCCAAATTTTATTTTGTAAAACTATCAGGGTCCAGTTCATTACCAATATTTTATAGAAATTCATTTACCGGACTGCAAATCAGATTCGTCACTTTCTGACTGCAGTTCACAAAAAAATTCATTTAAAATTCATCGTAAGTCCGATTTACGAAATTCCAGTTGGAGGGTCACAAATACATCAGTGATCATCTATGGTATAAATTTCAGGGGCTGGTTCTACTCAGGTTTCAAGTTATGACTCCGAATACAACACACATTTTCTGCAGTAAAAACGCAGCTTGAGCTGCTGTCCAAAAACAGTCCTTTAAAAATAGTAAACGAAGTCCAAAAATTATGATTCCAGTGCCATTTGAACCGTATTTCATAATAACACGTTATAAACTCAAGAAAATCAAGTTTTTGTTAAGTTATGATCTGGTTACAGCCAACTGAAGTTGGCTGTAAATACTTGGACAGAAGCTGTTTTCATCATATTACATCCTTTAACTACTAAAAATAGGAAGTAACCAAGAGTTAACAAGGAGCTTACAACTAGCTTAAATCTAGGAAGATCAATGGGGAAAATGAGTGGATAAAAGCACACGAGAGAGGTACTTGATGATCCGTGAGTTCCACACTTCGTGATTCACCTTTGTGAACCTTAGGATGGTCTTTGAAAGCTTGAACTTGAAACAAAAAAAATTGATTGTGTATGGTAGGGTGCTCAGCCGAAGCTTGTTTAGAGGGAGTGAGGAGTGTGATGAGTTGGTGATTATTTATAATACAAGCTCCTTTATTCATGGGGTCATATGTCAACAAGAGTGACAAACATAATCCTAACAAAATCCCACTAAGTTAAATAAAGAATTGTTGCAGATATATTAAAAAAAATTAGGAGGTCTTGGTGGGAGGACCATGTGAGCCGAAATTTAAGTAAATGGGAGGGGGGTCCATGTGTAGTTTTTATATAAAAATGCTATAAGTAGGTTAAAACGGGTGTTTAACTGGATACCGGGTATTTTATCTAGCGTTTAAATCCCGATTTATGGCGTTCTAAATTATTTTTATTATTCTATAAAAATAATCTTGCCAAAATATTACTGAAATAAATTTCAGTTGCCAAGACTGGCTGCGTTGTCCGCGTTTCGTAGTAGAAGCACTGTGTCGCGCAGAAACACGCGGTACGCGCTTAAACTTGAAAAATAACGTTTTTAGGCGTTTTAATTTATTTTTCAACATAGACCTAATTAAAAATAAATTTTTAATCATAACAGAATATTTTTGGGATTTAAATATTGTACGGGTGGTCACCATTGTTCGTTTCGCAGTTTTATCGTAAATAGTCCTTTAGTTCAAATGAACATGTTTTTGCCATACCGAATCCTTCGAAACTTATTTCTAAGTTATGAAAAGGATATTTAAGGTATGTTTGGCTTACGTCACAGTTCCGGAGTGTACGTCGCGTTAAACAGATTGCGTTTATGCACTAGTTTGCGTATAACCTTCCAGAAAGTGATTTAAAGCTTGAAACCGGAATCGAATCAAATTGTAAAATTTATTAAACACCATTACAAATATAATAACACTAAAGCACATTCTTTTAAATTACACGATGATTACAGAACACAGTTGTCACAGTCTCCCCTACTTTAGGAAATTTCGTCCCGAAATTTTATTTAGAGGAATCTTGTGAAAACAAATGCGGATATTTCGCCTTCATCTGGTCCTTACATTCCCAAGTAAACTCGGGGACACGTTTGGATTCCCAGCGAACTTTGACCAAATGAATCCGTTTGTTCTTCAACTGTTTGTATGTACGTTCCACTATCTCCACAGGTTTCTCGACAAAGTGCATCGTTTCATCAATTTGAATCTCGTCGAGAGGAATGTGAAGGTCAGCATCAGCTAAACACTTTCGTAAATTAGACACGTGAAAAGTCGGATGAACATTTCCAAGCTCTGGAGGTAGTTCTAGTCGATAGGCAACCTTTCCAATTCTTTCAACAATCTTAAATGGTCCTACATATCGTGGTGCAAGTTTTCCTTTCTTTCCAAATCTCACCACTCCCTTCCAAGGTGAAACCTTGAGTAGGACACGGTCTCCAATTTGAAATTCCATGGGCTTGCGTCCCAAATCTGCATAAATCTTTTGACGGCTTCTAGCGGTCACAAGATTATCGCCGATTTTCTTGATTTTGTCTGTTGTTTCCAGAATGAGCTCAGGTCCAATAAGCTGAGCTTCACCGATCTCATTCCAACAGACGGGTGAACGACATTTTCGACCGTAGAGAGCTTCGAATGGTGCCATCTTAATGCTAGCATGATAACTATTATTGTATGAGAACTCGATCAATGGAAGATGAGAATCCCAATTACCACCAAAGTCTATCACGCATGCTCTAAGCATATCCTCCAAAGTTTGAATCGTCCTCTCAGATTGACCATCTGTTTGGGGATGATAAGCAGTGCTTAGATTTAGTTGGGTCCCCAAAGCAGATTGCATGGTCTTCCAAAAATGAGACGAAAACCGAGCATCACGATCGGAAATGATATCTAAAGGAACACCATGTCGTGATACGATCTCGTCTACATAGATCTTGGCAAGCTTTTCAGCAGAGAAATCCTCACGGATTGGTAAGAAGTGAGCATATTTTGTCAAATGATCAACTACTACCCAAATGGCATCATGACCTTTACTAGTACGCGGTAGTTTAGTAATGAGATCCATTGCGATGTGCTCCCACTTCCAAACCGGTATCTCTGGTTGTACAAGCAAACCAGAAGGTCGTTGATGTTCGGCCTTGACTTTGAGACAAGTTAAGCATTTCGATACATACAAGGCAACATCCTTCTTCATACCAGGCCACCAGAACTTAGTACAAAGATCCTTGTACATTTTATCAGTACCAGGATGGATAGAATATCGAGACTTGTGAGATTCGTCCATTACTAAGGTGCGAAGATCGTCCTGATTCGGAATCCACAAACGATTCTCAAAATAGAGTAAACCATCGTCTTTCCTTTCGAGTTTAAGCTCAAGTTGAAGTGGTAGCTCATATTTCAATAAGTCATTGATCACACAAGATCGTTGAGTTTGAAGAACACGAGATTGAATATCAGATAGAGTTCGAACAGAATGAAGCTTGACTCGTTCCTTTCGACTAAGCGCATCGGCTACGACATTCGCCTTACCAGGATGGTAGCGGATATCGCAATCATAATCGTTTAAGAGTTCAACCCAATGTCGTTGCCTCATGTTCAGCTCCTTCTGATTGAAAATATGCTGGAGACTTTTGTGGTCTGTGAAAACCACGCACTTCGTTCCATAGAGATAGTGTCTCCAGATTTTAAGTGCGAAAACCACAGCTCCTAATTCAAGATCGTGAGTCGTATAGTTCTTCTCGTGAATTTTCAGCTGTCTAGACGCATAAGCTACGACTTTACCTTGTTGCATAAGAATGCAACCAAGTCCTAGATTTGAAGCATCACAATAGACAACAAAATCATTGTTTCCCTCAGGTAGAGATAAAACAGGAGCGTCACAGAGCTTCCGTTTCAGCGTTTGGAACGCTTCTTCTTGCTTAGGTCCCCACTCAAAAGGCTTATTCTTCTGAGTCAAAGCAGTGAGTGGAACCGCGATCTTTGAAAAGTTAGAAATAAACCGTCGATAATAACCAGCAAGACCAAGAAAAGAACGAACTTCTGTAGGTGTCGTCGGTGTATTCCAATCCTTAATTGCAACAATCTTGGATGGATCTACGTGAATACCCTGCTCATTGACAATATGACCCAAGAACTGAACTTCTTTAAGCCATAATTCACACTTGGAGAATTTAGCAAAAAGTTGTTCCTTCTTTAGGAGTTCCAATGTCAGACGAAGGTGTTGCTCGTGATCGGCTCGAGACTTTGAATAAATGAGAATATCGTCGATGAACACAATGATGAACTTATCTAAATAAGGTTTACAAACCCTATTCATTAAGTCCATGAAGATAGCTGGGGCATTTGTCAAACCAAAAGGCATGACAGTGAACTCATAATGCCCATATCTTGTACGGAAAGCAGTTTTGGGAATATCTTCCTCGAGAACACGAAGTTGATGATACCCAGATCGCAGATCGATCTTGGAAAAGCGTGAAGCACCTTGCAGCTGGTCGAAGAGATCATCAATTCTAGGTAGGGGATATCGATTCTTGATGGTAAGCTTATTAAGCTCACGATAATCGATACACATTCGAAAAGATCCATCTTTCTTCTTCACAAAGAGGACAGGTGCTCCCCAAGGCGAATAGCTCGGATGGATGAATCCTTTATCAGACAACTCTTGAAGCTGTTTCGATAACTCTTGCATCTCTGACGGTGCAAGACGATAAGGTGCTTTCACAACTGGGTTGGCATTGGGTACAAGGTCAATATGAAACTCGACTTGACGAACTGGGGGCAAACCAGGCAGTTTATCAGGAAACACCACTGGATAATCCCGAACAATCGGAATATCCTGAATACTCTTACTCTTGCCTTTCTCCTCGGTGACATGTGCCAGGAAAGCAACATATCCTTTTCGTAAATATCTTTGAGCCTTTGTACACGACATAAGCTTCAATCCACCAGATGGTTTTTCGCCATGAACTTCCAGAACATCGCCAGACGGAAGAGGAATACGAACAATCTTATCAAAACAAACGACCTCAGCATGATGTTTGGTTAACCAATCCATCCCCACGATAATATCGAAACTCCCAAGTTGCATTGGTGTGAGGTCAATGGGAAAAAGATGGTTATCTAGGTTTAACCAACAATCACGAATAACAGAATCGAGAACGAGAGGTTTACCAGTAGCAACTTCGACAGATAAGGGATTCCTCAGTTTAGTTCTAGGTATCGCAAGCAAAGGTTCAAAAGATAATGAAACAAAACTTCTATCGGCGCCAGAATCAAAAAGAATATATGTAGGTCGATTGTTAACAAGAAACGTACCATTAACCACCTCGTTGTCAGCCCTTGCTTCGTTAGCATTCAGATTATACGCTCGCCCACGAGCGGGATTCGCATTTGCATTGACATTGACATTGACATTCACGTTTGGATTTACATTTGCATTTGCCAACCTCGAACAGTTGTTGCGGTAGTGACCAAGCTCTCCACAATTGAAACATGTACCCAATGGGAATCTAGCAGCATTCCCCTGAACTAGAGCTTGATTCCAAACAATCTGATTCTGACCTGAACGACAGACGTTGGCTAGATGCCCAAGCTTACCACACGTTGTGCATTGCCTACAAGCTTGTTGTGCAACATGATGACCATTGCAGCGAGCACAATGAGGTGCAGTACCAGCATATGCTTTCTTCGCAGGAGGTTGAGCTGGTGGGTTCTGAGGGTTCTGAGCAGTTTATGCAGTTACTGCAAAATTCTGGGAACCCTTTCCCTTTCTCGACTTCTTCGATGACTCACCTTCTTTACCCTTACCCTCTTTCTTGTCCTTCCCAGAATCAGTCGCCTTCTTTTATCACCCTTGCGGGTGAGTTTACCCTTCCTGACTTGAGACTCAGTCAGGGTAGCAGACAACTCAATTGCTTGGCGAAGGGTGGTAGGATTAATACCGGTCACTATATCCAGAATAGAATCGGGTAGACCATCGATATACCTCTCTATCGCTTTCTCCAACGGGGTAACCATAGTAGGACACAAAAGACTGAGCTCCTCAAATCGATTCCTATACACACGGTATTCTCCCCCATCTTGTTTCAGATCGTCAAACTCTCGTTCCAAAGCTCGAATTTCGTGACGGGGACAGAACTCTCTCATCATGAGAGCTCGAAGCTCTTCCCATGTTTGTGCCAACGCCACTTTGGCACCCCTGTCGCGCATAACTCTGTTCCACCACGTAGGAGCACGCTTCTCAAACACACTCGAAGCAAATTTAACCTTACGCCCATTCGGACATTGCACATGTCTGAATGTGTTCTCGAAACTCTCGAACCATTGAAGGAGTGCAGTTGCTCCTTGTGACCCAGAAAACTTTAGCGGCTTAGCAGAATTGAAATTCTTGAAATTACACGGTGCATTATTGTTGTTGTTATTATTGTTGTTGTTGTATATCTCGTGGACTTGGGTCACAACACCGGGAAGCACAGCAGCCACTTGCTGAGAGACCAGGGCTGCGAGTTCTTCAATAGTAAAAGATTGTGCTTCACGTCGAGGAGGCATTGTCTAGTAAGGAAACAGGAGAATCGAGTGAGATTGAAAATTAGGAAAAACAAAAGAGGTATCGACAAAACACAAGCAAGGCGATCATTTGTTTGTTACCTCGAACAAACAAACGACACGCAATGACTAATCAAAGTAATGAATCAAAATAATGTATCGCGAAGACATGCTCGCCTATAAGTGAACACTCACCCCAAGAGTTCCCAGGTAAGAGTGATGGGTCCGATTATGTGGATTTGTACGAACACTCTAGCCTTAGACAGAAAACTCAGGGTACAGGCATTCACTCTTCCAGTTTGCACGTGTTCACATTATTTAGACCCAAACTCTGACGAGATTTTGAAAACTCAAAAGGCACTAAGCCAAAAATGAGTCAAACTAGAAGGGTTCAAAACCTTATAACAGAGGGTTCAAAACCTAGTAATCAATAATCCTAAAATGGATGATTAATTTTCGAAGCAGATTCGGATTTTGTTTTTTTTTTTAAATTCTAAACACAAATCAACTTGCGTTGGGGTCCTAGAAAGTTATAGTCTAGGTCAAAGTTTTACAAATAACCTAATTCTCTATAACCATTGGCTCTGATACCAACTTTTCTGTCACACCCCGACCACGTAAAACAACAAATCGTGGCGGAAACGTCGGGGAGTGTTGTAACAGAATTATTGTTTCAAACCATGGATACAAGAGTTTCGTTTTATTGAATATTAAACATTGTCTTAAAGTTAAACAAGCAATTCAAACATAGTTTATCATCATTATTAAATCACTAAGGCCTCGTCCGGTCCTAAGTGAGCAAGCATCCTATTCGCAATCAACATTAAGCAACATCACCTGAAACATATGTAAAAACAAAGTCAGCAAAGAAATGCTGGCGAGTACATAGTTTTTGTGTGAGTATCAGATTCATGGCTCGTTTGTATGTTAAAACAACTTGTACAACTTTGTTAATTGATATTAGAAAACCTTGTTTTGTAAAATGTTTGTATTGTAAATGAATAACCAAGTCAAATAGATTGGTCATAATTTATAAACCTCGATGCCATGAATCTTAACCCAAAACATTTGTTTATGTAAACCAAATCATAAATCGTTCTTATAATAAAACTCGTATGGTTTATATAGTTTCGTAAACATTGTTGTGCAATATTGTTTAACTCGTTCTCGTTATAGAACATCGTTCATTCGTTTAAATCGTTCCAAATCGTTCAATTCATTCACTCGTTTAAATCATTCTTGTTTTAATTGTGAAAACTACTTTTGGTCGTCTTGTTAATAACATTCAAACCTTTGTGACTCGTTCATCGTTCAACTCGTTCTCGCATTAACAAACCTCCAAAAGGTAAGTTAACAATAACCAGATTCAGTCGTTACCCACCTAACCCACACATAACCATGGGTCCGGTCTGATAACGGGATTTGTCGGATCCTATGGTACCATAACCTAATACTGGTCGGTTTGTCCGAAATTAATGAATGTCATTCGTTATGTAATTACAGCCAACAAGCTCGTTCACATTATCGAAATCGTTATTAGTTTAGTATAAACCATCTCAATCGTTTTGAAACCATTGTTAGAATATCGAAATCGTTTTGATACATATGAATCACCCCAAAACAATTGAAAATAGTAAAAAGAGGGGATCTATGTACTCACATTATTTTGCAGGCGATTCCGAATACGCAAGTCAAGATTAAAGTGTCTGATAATAAGGAACTCAAAGTTGTCCTAATGAATCGTACATGAACAAGAATAATGTATCTATATTGAGGTCGTATAGTGTTGACGGGATTTGTCGAGCATTTATTGTATTTGATAGTGTTTAGATTAACAGAAGGATCTTGTGAATTATATGTTTAGAGGGCTCGGAAAAATGAACATGATATAAAGGAATTATTTATGAAAAATATTTATTTATCATAAATAATAAAATTGTAATAATAAATCAAATACTCACACTTTGACATGCAAAATACTACTTATGTCATTTCAGCCTTATTAATCAAAACTGGACTGTTTTCGAGCATTTTAATAAAATAGTTAACCTTCTCCAAAAATTCCCAAATTTTTACAGAATGTCATATACGTTCCAAATTTTATTGTGTAAAAATATCGGGGTCCAGTTCATTACCAATATTTTATAGAAATTCATTTACCGGACTGCAAATCAGATTCGTCACTTTCTGACTGCAGTTCACAAAACAATTCATATAAAATTCATCGTAAGTCCGATTTACGAAATTCCAGTTGGAGGGTCACAAATACATCAGTGATCATCTATGGTATAAATTTCAGGGGCTGGTTCTACTCAGGTTTCAAGTTATGACTCCGAATACAACACATATTTTCTGCAGTAAAAACGCAGCTTGAGCTGCTGTCCAAAAACAGTCCTTTAAAAATAGTAAACGAAGTCCAAAAATTATGATTCTAGTGCCATTTGAACCGTATTTCATAATAACACGTTACAAACTCAAGAAAATCAAGTTTTTGTTAAGTTATGATCTGGGTACAGCCAACTGAAGTTGGCTGTAAATACTTGGACAGAAGCTGTTTTCATCATAATACATCCTTTAACTACTAAAAATAGGAAGCAACCAAGAGTTAACAAGAAGCTTACAACTAGATTAAAGCTAGGGAAGATCAATGGGGAAAAATGAGTGGATAAAAGCACACGAGAGAGGTCCTTGATGATCCGTGAGTTCCACACTTCGTGATTCACCTTTGTGCACCTTAGGGTGGTCTTTGAAAGCTTGAACTTGAAACAAAAAAATTGATTGTGTATGGTAGGGTGTTCAACCGAAGCTTGTTTAGAGGGAGTGAGGAGTGTGATGAGTTGGTGATTATTTATAATACAAGTTCCTTTATTCATGGGGTCATATGTCAACAAGAGTGGCAAACATAATCCTAACAAAATCCCACTAAGTTAAATAAAGAATTGTTGGAGATATATTAAAAAAAATTAGGAGGTCTTGGTGGGAGGACCATGTGAGCCGAAAGTTAGGTAAAGGGGAGGGGGTCCATGTGTAGTTTTTATATAAAAATGCTATAAGTAGGTTAAAACGGGTGTTTAACTGGATACCGGGTATTTTATCTAGCGTTTAAATCCCGATTTATTGCGTTCTAAATTATTTTTATTATTCTATAAAAATAATCTTGCCAAAATATTACTAAAATAAATTTCAGTTGCCAAGACTGGCTGCGTTGTCCGCGTTTCGCAGTAGAAGCACTGTGTCGCGCAGAAACACGCGGTACGCGCTTAAACTTGAAAAATAACGTTTTTAGGCGTTTTAATTTATTTTTCAACATGGACCTGATTAAAAATAAATTTTTATTCATAACAGAATATTTTTGGGATTTAAATATTATCCGGGTGGTCACCAGTGTTCGTTTCGCAGTTTTATCGTAAATAGTCCTTTAGTTCAAATGTACATGTTTTTGCCATACCGAATCCTTCGAAACTTATTTCTAAGTTATGTAAATGATATTTAAGGTATGTTTGGCTTACGTCACAGTTCCGGAGTGTACGTCGCGTTAAACAGATTGCGTTTATGCACTAGTTTGTGTATAACCTTCCAGAAAGTGATTTAAAGCTTGAAACCGGAATCGAATCAAATTGTAAAATTTATTAAACACATTACACATATAATAACACTAAAGCACATTGTTTTAAATTACACGATGATTACAGAACACAGTTGTCACATTAAACACTAAATGTGAACACTTATCATTTAAGAAAATTAAGTATGGTAGTTAAATGCAATTAAATGCTTTAATATGATTTACGAGAAAACAAGAATGAAATATGCAACTTTGAAACATTTCTTTGAATTAAGAATGCAATTAATTTCATGTGGTTTTAATGTGTAGGGTTTTTTTTTTTGAACGTCCAACGAAAATTTTTATTCAATCATTTTAATAGACTAGCAGGAAACTAGTCAATACAAAACACAAAGTAAACCATTACAACTACAGCTCATAAAACAGAGCCTGCACCAAAACTACCATCCCACCTTATTCAAATTAAAACCTTTCCAAATCTCCCACTCCAGGCCTGCTTGTTTAGATCTATGTTTAACCCATAGATGACTAAAGGTCTTCACTTCCCCAATTACCGACTGAATCGAACACGGGGCTTGTTCGAAAACTCGAGCATTCCTATGTTTCCAAATGCACCAGAACGTCGTTAAAACTACCGCGTGAAGAGCTTTTTTGTACTTACTTGATCCGGTTATAAATGTATCTATATCCACCAGGTCCCTTATTCCAAATGCATAAATCGGTTGGAGCTTGCACCATTGGGAGATTACTGACCAAACTGATTGAGCGAATCCACACGACACAAAAACATGTTCGACCGTTTCCCCGACTTCCCCACACGTGCGACATAAAACAGATGGCACGAATATATGTCTATTCATCAAGGCGCATCTCGTCGGTAGGCGGTCAAGTTCTGCTCGCCACACCACTATTCCCACCTTCTTCGGAATCCAACTGTTCCACCTGCTTACTCGTGCCGGAGTGTCATAACGCGCATCCATTAAAGCTCTTTTAACGCTGCTCACAGAGAAAGGACCCAGGCCGTCCAACGTCCAAACCCACCTGTCAGGCCCATGGGACAGATTTGGATGTCCTAGAGCCGTCTACAATTGTTGCAGATCAGCCGTTTCGACCCCATCGACCAGCTCTCTTTTCCAGTCCCAACTCCAGTATACTCCAAGATTTGAACTCTTCACCCGGTCTGCCACCTTACAGAACTTATCAGTTTCTATAGCAAAAAGATTCGAGAAGCGATTCGCCAATGGTTCATCTCCCCACCAGCAGTCAAGCCAAAACATTACACATCTTCCATCCCTCACCAGACCCTTAATATATCTGGACAAATTTATATCTGCCAGCTGTAACTCATAGGCCGACTTCGCTATTTGTTTCCAAGGACCGGAGATCGTTAGTTTTGCTGGAATAAAATTCCAATTTCTCGCGTTGTGGTGTATTGCCCATACTACCCTTCTCCATAAACCGGATTCTTCGCCCTTAAAGCGCCACCACCACTTTGCCAACAAGGCGGAATTCATATCCCTTAATGACCCGAAGCCCAACCCTCCATAATTGATAGGAGCTATCACCTTTTGCCACGCGACCCAATTAGCCTTAGCCTTTTCATCCGACCCACCCCAAAAGAATACACGTATCATACGGTCCAACAACTCGATAACCTTTTCGGGAGCCCGATACAAAGAAAAATAGTACGTTGGAAGGGAATTGAGGACGGACTTTATCAGAGTAACCCGACCCCCAAACGAAAGGGTCTTTGCTTTCCATATAGATAATCTTCTTTGAAACGTATCCAACACAGGTTTCTAATGTCGACATTGGTTCATATTAGCTCCGACTTGAAGCCCTAAGAATTTAAATGGGAGGCAACCAATCTTGCATTTCAACAACTGTGCCATCTCCGATATCTCCGCATCCCCTACGCCAATACCAATTAAACTGCACTTAGCCATATTTACCCTCAAACCCGACACCAAGTAGAAGCACCATAAGATCCGTCGCAAATTCAAAATATTAGCGCGAGACCATTCTCCTAGAAAAACTACATCGTCAGCGTAGATAAGGTGAGATAATACTGGTCCCGAGTTCATGCAACTAAGACCATGAAAAAGGCCGACGGAGCAAGCCCTTTTCATAATCCCTGTGAGAGCTTCCATTGCAAGAACGAACAAAAATGGTGAGATAGGATCTCCTTGACGCAATCCTTGATGGCAAGAAAACTCTTGTGTAGGGGATCCATTCACCAAAACCGAGGCTCGCGCCGACGATACCACTGCCAAAATCCACTTTCGCCATAGGCTAGGAAAATTCATTTGGTGCAGAATGGAATCCAAGAACCCCCAGTTAATAGAATCATACGCTTTATCTATGTCGATCTTAAAAAGCATCCCTTTGGCTTTGGCCTTCTTCATCCACCCAACTAATTCGTTTAGCACCAATGGCCCATCAATTATGTTTCTGCCTGCTAAAACGCCGACTGTTAGGCCGAGACGAGCTTTCCCACCACAGGCTTCAGCCTGTTCACTAGTACTTTAGAAACCACCTTGTTAATACACCCCACCAAACTTATCGGGCGGAAATCCGAAAAAGCAATAGGGTCATTCACCTTTGGAATGAGAGTTAAAAAAGACGAAGCAGAACCGGGAGTGAAGGACGCATTATGATAGAACTCGTTAAAAAAGGCTAGAAAGTCACCATGGAGTTCAAGCCAGAATTGCTTGAGAAACTTAAAATTGAACCCGTCGGGACCCGGTGCCCGGTCCCCATGACAGTCCCAGATAGCAACTTTAATCTCATCTAAAGTAAACATCTGAACCAAACCGTCCGCTTCCTGATCCGATAACCGTGCCAGATTTGGACAGGTAATAATCGGCCCCATCGTCATCGGCTCGATAAATTTGTTTGAAAAAAACTCAAACGCCTTATCTTTTACTACAACAGGTGTAACAACCCACACCCCATCCACTAAAATGCCGTTTATTCTATTGTTAGGGGTATTCGCATTAACTATGCCATGGTAATATGCGGAATTTTCATCACCGTCCAGCGCCCACTTAACGCGTGCTTTTTGTTGTGCATCTAATAATTTTTTACGGTTATACTCCAACATTAATCTCTTTCCTTCACTTCTGGACTGAATTTCCTCCGTAGTCACCTCAGCCTGCCATGTGTAGGGTTTAATATGTTATTGGATGGATCATGCATATGGAATATCAAATGTAATTTGCACATGAAGATCTGACAACAAAAAGAAAGTGATGGCTTTTAATTATCTTGGGCTAATAAATTACAAATTGTTGGGCTAGATTCATAAGTGCTGCTAAGTGAAAACGTGGATCCAATTAGAATGAGGTGTGGGCTGAATTATCCTATATAACATTTTGGGTAGGACCATAGTTACCTAAATCGCTCATGATGCCACGATCCACGTATTGGATCGCGGTGTACCAAATCGCAATTCGCTAGCGTACCGGAACGATGTGGTACGGCGTTCCCGATTGAACTGGTTCGGCGTTTCCGATTGAACTGGTTCGGCGTTCCCGATTGAACTGGTACAGCGATCCGTTTCTGGTTCATCTGCGTTCCCGATTGAACTGGTACGCCGTTCTAAATCGTTTTAGGTACAGTGATCCCTGACGAATTTTAGTTTTGGGAATCTACTGTCTTTTTTTGAACAGCCCAATAACATTTTTCAGGAAGAAAGTGAAGAAAGAAGAGGGAAGAAGAAGAGCGGCTGCGTATGAGTGTGTTTTAGGTTTTTTAGGTTTAAATAAGTTTAGTTATTTTAACATTTAACCCCTCTATTTTTACTAGTTTATATTTAAACACTAAAACTTGTAGTTTCTACATAAAAAGTATAAAAGTAGTTATTTCAACATTTAACCCCTCTATTTTTACTAGTTTATATTTAAACACTAAAACTTTAGTCCTTAAACTTATAAACTTATCTATACATATACATAAAAAGTATAAATTAACACTATATATATACATAACATTTAACCAAATTACATCATCAATTTCTACTCCTATTCAATTTCCATTTTTATCTTTAACCTTCAATGTTTATGTTTATGTTTGATAATTTGAATTTTGAAATTTATGTTTTAATTTGTGTACACCGAACCGAACTCTATGGTACACTGTACCGGTTCGTACCGAAATGAACCTACCCCCCTCCGTACCGAAAACGTCACCACTAGCGAATCGCGTACCCGAACCACGTACCCGTACTGAAGCGAACCGCGAATTAGGTAACTATGGGTAGGACTTTATGAACAGTGCCAAAGGGCACTTAAGGTATTTCACCCAGGTCCACGTTCTTTCTTCTCCCACATCCACGTTGCTTCTTCTGCGCCTATGCTATAGTTCCCTGCCATCTAACCCGTCACGCCTCTTCAACTATCCCCATTAGCAACAAGGATTCCACTTTCCGACGACCTCCTGTGGCAACGATCGGCGGTGTGAGAATTCATCGTGCATGTATTAATTCCGACTGGATCGTCAGCAACAAGGGCGGCAACCGACGGGTTGGACTTCTATGGAGCGACAGAGAATTTTGGCTTCACCCTACCGACTCACAACATTCCGGCAAAGGCTTCCGGGTCGGTCTTTCTGTACTTCTTTTCTTCGACCGCCATTAGCTGCTACAGTAACTACGCAGGTATGCCTTCTGTTTTCTTCTTTTTCGCAGCCGCAATGAACCTTAATAACATAGGGATTATTAGGGTTTCTCCGATTGATAGTTTATGTGTTGTGTGAGTGATACTACTACGACTGATTGATTCTCGGTCAAATGATTTGAGACTTAATTAAAAAGTAAATAGAAACATATCATCATGGGGTAGCCCTAATTTGCCATTTCTTTTTCATTGTAATGATTTTGACTAAATTTGAAGCTGTGATTCCAAGATCATGAAGAATTTTGGGTTTTGATTGAAGTTTATTGCGTTTTGCTTTGTGGAAAGATGGCATAAGTTCAAGGATTTGTGATGTTTCTTTATTATTACATTAATTTTTATCTTTTGATAATCATTTTTCTATTTCTTTGTTTTCTGTTTGCATTTATCATCAGCAACATCAGGTGTTAGCATATTGGTTGTCGACACCGTTTCTGTGTGAAAGACATAGAGAGGGAGCGAACATAGATCTGTCATAGCATTAACGACACTGATATTTTGGTGTCAGAAATGCATGTTTCACTCTGGCGGAGATCGATCGGAAGAGAGGTTGTCGTTGCTTGGTTAGAGAAGAAGAGTCGGAGGATACTGCCTCTTCTTCTTTGGGCATAAAGGGTGGGTTATGTTGATTTTGTCTTATTGGAGCACGTTATATAAGTTATATGTCTCAGTAAGCTTTTCTTTACTAACCAAATCAATGATGCAATTTCTAGAATGATTACGTTCATTATGTTCTTTAGTCTACTGGTGCGATTTGATTGTTATATCCTCTGTTCGTGTATAAACAAGTTTCTTTTAACAACATTCAATTATAAGTTTTGGATGGCGTTACGTGTAATATTGAAGCCACATATTGCATCCAATATAGAGTTATGCCCTTTTTACCAAATACATACGGATTCATTGAAATTAAGTTTTATGAACGCTGAAATTTGTAACCATTATAATTACCAATGTTCATGACCTTTGTTTTAAATTGACATTTGTAGGGATCAATGAAAACTTGAGTTAACGAGGAGGAACTTCCGAAAAGCATGTTAAGGATCGACAAATGGCTAAGGAATTTTGCAGGTTTTTTCAGGAACTTTCACTAGTACTAAGTTGGTGTTTTGATAATTATCTGATTATATTCATGCAATTGTGCTCCTTATGTGTTGGGTATTGTGGCAGCATCGAAATACGAAGTCTTTAAGTGGGTAAACACTTTAATCTTTAAAGTTGTATAAGAGGTCAAGGAAGTTTCATGAATGGATGTAACAGTGCTCCAAGTCCAATGGCACCACATGGAGTAGCTGGTGCACTTTTGACAGTTCCTGTTGATGTACTTTAGCTTGTTTCCAACAATATATGTACCACCGCATTAACATAGATGGGGTGTGCAACATCATAATTGGCACATACAGAGATAAAGAACAAAGCATGTAAAAACTAGTGAGGTCTCGAAAGTAATCATAACAAACATATCGATTAAACATTTGTTGTCAAACTGTTTCAAATAGACTTGGTGTAGTGATTTTTATCATTAATAAACATATCAATTTTTTTCCTCTTAGATAGTGTATTCTTTCGTTTGTGTTTTCATTCTACGTCAATCAAAATGCAATTAATTTTTTATTTATATCATTAGGATCAGTGGCAAAGCTTGAAATTTCCGACCGGGGGTCGAACACGTATATACCCAAAATTTCTATAGAACCGGGGGGTCGAAACCCAAAAAAATTATACGAAAACTACATACATAACACTACTGGGCGAAAAGTTCGGGGGTTCGGGCGCCCCGGCCCCTTCTAACCTTCGCCCCTGATTAGGATGGATGGCAAGGAAAAAAGATGCTTTAGTCAATTCGGCACTTTCGAGTAGTAGGGTTGGAATGAGTAGGCCTAATTTATGTCACATGAAAACTTAAGGGAACCCAAGGGAAAGGATGGTTCCAAACCATCACGTCCTTGATGAGTGTTTTGGATTGACATGAACCAAATCACATCCCACTTCCATAATTTCATGTAGGCTTGACAAAATACAAGTTTATTTTTATTAAAATTAGATGGTATATAGATGTAAAAGGATTGTTGTAAAAAAAGATGAAGAAATGGGTTAAGTTGACATGCATTTGTAACAACAATTTTTCAAAAAGATTTGTAATTAGCTAATATATTGAATTGGATAAAATAAATTGTTTAAGAGAACATAGGAACTTAGAACTACACTTTAGACGACCTATTTATATGATTATATCTATTTTCCTTTCTATCTTATCGATTTAACATGTTGTAACACACAACTAAAATCAACGTATTTTCATATGAATTTGTTCAAACTATTCAAATCTTACTTTATGTGAATTATCTTTGTTTAATAGTTCTACTCTAGGTTGACCACCATCAAAGATGACAAAAGAAAATTGAATCTCACATAAAAAAAAATATGAAATATTTAGGAAGGGTAATGATGCTGGCATTTGGTTATGGGACAGGGTAAGAGATAGCATAGAAGTTATAAAAAATTACTAGAATTCTTAGAAGTAGAGTTGGTTTTTGAAGTGAGTTTAGGAGCGGGCTTCAGTTAATAAACATCTCAACGGGTAACTTTGAACCACATAACATCATAAAATAGATAGGAATTTATAATCATGTATGAGATTGAGATTATTAAAACTCATCCATACCCGCCCATTATCATCCCTAAAAGGTAATAACAATAAGTTCTTGTATCAATTAATCAAAGTATGCATTAGGAAGAGTAGTTGTAGTCTATGAAGCACAGGGACACCAAGTATCATCGAGTACCCGTCCCGGGGACTTTTTGGGGATGGAAACGCCATGAGGACGTTCCCCAAACGTTTCCGGGAAAGTGGGGACGGTGGTATGACGTTTTGGGGACGTTTCCTATTATATCCGGCGAAAAATCCGACTCCGGTGATGCTTTCTGCCGGAAACCATGAAGAATAAGATAATAGAAGAAGAAGAAGAAGAAGAAGAAGATAGCGGATGGGTTTCAGCATGTTTTAGGCTTTAGGGTTATTTAACTTTAGGTATTTTGACATTTAGCCCCTCTATATTTCACTAGTTTTCATTATTCCTAAAACTTGTTACATAACAAAAGAAAGTTGGTGGGATGAAAAAAAAGGGACATATGAGTGATATGACGGCTGAATTGGAAGAGGGGTACAATAGCCGTCATACGAAAATCGAAGGGACAAATTGTGCATTATCTTTCAATCAATCTTTTTCATCTTTCGATAAACTTATGAAGTCCAACCAACTCGGGATGACAATTGATGCGGTGACGACAAGCATGAGTGACTAAATCTTTCGGTGACTTCCGCCCGGATGAGCGTTTACGCGGTTTGACATAATTATTTTTTTTTTTATTCTTGTAAACTGGTACAACTTTGACCACTTGTGTTGGATTATTGGTAAATGTTTCTTGTGTTTGAATTACTTGTCATTTATTAAGCGTATTGACAATTTTCTTGCGTTGTTAGCGGGTTGGTAAATTGGTGGGTAATTGATACAATCAAACGGGTTATTAGGTTGCATAGTGAATCTTAAAAACTATCCCTATTAACTAATCAAATTCATTAATTCTGAGGCCATGTCTATGTGGTGTTTTGAATAAGAAAACGGATTTTTATATTAAAACGGGTATTCGGGATTCCGGGTGGAGGTTACTTCTTCTCATCTTGAATACACTTTTCGTGACAAATTGTGTTTTCTTTACAATCAAACAAACAAACCCCCGATTTAGATAGTTTAGTTTTAATTAATTTCTTTAACACTAACCACAAATTCTCCGTGGATACGATACCCTACTTACACTATATACGTAGTTTAATTAGGTTTTTGATTGACCTTAACGACAGTCATCAAGAGACGAGACGGAAACATGTGGTCTCCGGCCACCCATGACAGCCGAGTTTGGCAGTGCGTGGAGCCGCTCAACGCCGTCCGACGATAGTGCTGCATGGATGATGGGCGACGACAATGTCGTATGGTGATGGAAGGCGGTGCGATGGTGATGAGTGGCGTGGTAGTGGACCACGACAACGCAGGGTCCAAGACAGCGGCGACGGGCCACCTTTCCAGCGACAAATGACATCAGCGGATTCAGCTGCAAATTCGTGTTCGTTCGTTAAGGAAATTAACATGTTCGTGAACTGTTCACGAACGCATACCAAACATAAGTTGTTCGCGAACACTGGTCTCGAACACAAACAGACACAAAGGAATAAAAACAAACGTAAACGAACATTTAACTTGAAAATAAAAAAAAAAAAAAAATATTGTTAACCTTAAACATTGGACATGAGTAGTTAAATACAATCGTCAAATTACAAATCAACACATAAGAAGTCTATTACAACCACCGAAAGATGAATCAAGTTTAATTAACTTAAATATAATTATTCAAAGTTTAATTAAATTAGATATAATTATCCCAATAAAATGTCTTAGAGTGTCCAAATTTTAGCTAACTTAGAAAAAAATAGGGTTTCAAATTTTCAATATATTTAGATAAAATGTTTATTATTTATTATTTTTTTAGTATAATAAAACGAACACGAACGAACGTAATCGAACATATTACCGAACGTTCACGAATGCAGCCGAACGAACGAGACCTATGTTCGTGTTCGTTCGCTAAGCTAACCGAACAAAAATTTTTTGTTCGTGTTCGTTCGTTAAGCTAATCGAACGAACATAAACGAACTTTCCGTCGAACAGTTTACAAAATGTTCACTGAACCTTCGGTTCGTTTACGGCTCTAGATGAACATGCTTTCGTGTCAAATGAGATTGTTTTTTTTTTTCTTTTTCTACTATGGTTACTCAGAGAGAGGTGTACTTTTATTGTTATGACTTAAAATACATATTTTAAAACAAACAAATTAACATCTTTAAGTTTAACTTGACGAACCGAACAAACAGGGCCGATCCTGAGAATTCATGTACCCTGTTCGAGCTCGAAAAAACGTGCGCTTTGGCCTTAACGAAATTGGGTATTCGGCTCACTAATGGTCTAAACCTAATACCAATGGGCTAATAACTAATCTAAACGATAAAAATAGTCTTGTAAATGGTCCTATGTTGGTGTTTGCATGGGTATACCCTATTAATTAATTTATTTTTACATATACATATGGGAGTTTTTAAAAAAATAACATGCCCTACGAAGTATCGGGCGTTGGCCGGTGGTCCTCCCCGCCCGCCTTCAAGGCCAGCCATGCGGACAAATATCAACTGAGATTCCGCCGCGAAGCGCGGGATAATTATAGTAGTTGGTTTTTTAAATGGCACCCCTTGTTTACACACCATCATCACAATAGTTGCATAAATTGAATATGAAGGGGTAGGTGTACCAAGTAGACTATAGGCATATGGACCTTAAAAAAAGTTAAAGCTGGAGGGTGTGGTATAAAACCTCTAGATGTTTTATCACGCCACATCACCGTCGTCATATCAGTGTCATGTCACATAGGGGGTTTTAAAGATGCTCTCTTTAGCTTGGATGGAATGGTTTAAAGCCCCCTATTAAACAAAATAAAAAAAATAAAGAGAAAAGATTTGATTAGTTGATATCATATGGGCCCCACCAACTTTTCCCTTTTAACACTCGTTAGCACGCTATCGAGGATGCCCTAGCACCCCCTTGTTAACGATGGTTGTGTGGCTGATGGCGTCCCGGTGCGCTAAAATGGCTGACATGGCGGAGTAGCGCTAAGCCACACTCCGTGGCCTAATAGTTGCAGAAATTGAATATGAAGGGGTAGACTATCGGCATATGGACCTTAAAAGGGGTGTGATAAATATACCCATCATAAGGATTAATATACCCAAACGTCAAATTTAATAATAATTTTGTAATGATTAACTACTTTATTATATTATTTTATTATAAAGTAAAAGTAATAATTATGTTTTATTATAAAGTCAAAAGTAATGATTATGTTTTTTTATATTATATTATTTTATAATACTTTTGTTCGTTTTTTATATTTTGTTATATTATTATTAGTATTAATATCAATATTAATAAATAAATAATCAAGACACTTTATTATAAATACGAAAGTGAAAAAGTTAATTATAAATAAATAGTGAGTCCAGTGGCGGATCTAGAAAATCCGCCAAGCCGTAACGTTTTATAAAAAAGCGGTAACGAAATCGAAAAAACGTTATATTTTTCCAAAATTTACACTAACTTTACACTACCGCCGGAGCGCCAAGCCGTAGCGGGGGTTGCCCCTTGTTATATGCTGGATCCACCCCTGAGTGAGTCTCTAATAAAACAGTAAACGTGCAAACATTAAAACATTTAATCCCCTAGATCGACAAAACCACTTTCAAGACGATAAAGTTGGGTACATAATTCTAGACGCCACCTATACATGATCTCCCATCCAGCCGCAGACATGCTAATGTTGCGAAAGTTCCAATAAGGCGTGATTGTAGGCATTGGGTACCCTCCTTGTAATTCCACCATGACATAATGATTCTCGTCATTTACTAGGGCAATTGTAAGAGCTCTGTGACATTACATATTCAGATTTTATACCTTTTGAGTTATGGCTGATGTCATTTGCTTCTGGTAGTTAGTTGTGGTTTCAACTTTCAATGGCAAGCACCATTTTTAGAATCTTACAAGTTTTCAAGACTACAAACTAAAGAGGATTGTCCCAATGATAGATCGTTTCCTACCGAGGCATGGGGCGGTCTTGAGGGCAACCCGGTTTTACCCAACTGTTACCCCAGCTACACGTGTGGGGGCAGCATGGTTTCCGGGCGGAAGTCAGCTCACGCGCCGGCCGGGGCCCGATTGAACATCGCGTCCGGAGATGCGGGGTTGACGGGGAATGTTTTAGACATGTCCCCGGAGACCAATCGGTCTTGTACAGAAAGTCTCCTTCCAAAAAAAAAAAAAAAACTAACTAAAGAGGATTATCAATATATTTCATTTCAGACGTCAATTAAGAATCTTCTAATACTAACACCTTAATAATGATTTATTAAAAATGTTCAATACCATTATCAATATATTTTGAAAAACCTTTCGTAAAGCCTAATTCTTTAAGTTCTAACAACTCGTAGGAGTTTTCATTTTACCCTAACTAAATATGGAATCTATTGGAATGTAAATATTCCTTGCCTTTCATTCCATGCATCGTACAGCATATATACAAAGGGTATTAATGACCTTTCCTATAATTGAGCTAGACCACTAATCAAGCTAGTCAAAATACATAAATACAAATGATACAATCATGGAATAATTATAGCATATTCAAAAGCTGTCCATTCTTATAGAATCATGATGTATTTCCGAGATTTAGGGGAGAAGGCACACGTAAGGGCTTTGTGGATCATCTCTACAAGGCTCTTGTACAACAAGGAATCCAGACGTACAAGGATGACGAAACACTTGCCCGCGGCGAGCGAATCGGTCCAGCCCTCTTAAAGGCTATCCAAGAATCACGGATTGCCGTTATTGTATTCTCTGCAAACTATGCGGATTCATCTTGGTGCTTGGACGAGCTTGCACATATTATAGAGTGCATGGACAACAGAGAGCAAATCGTTGAGCCCATATTTTATCACGTTGATCCCTCAGATGTGAGAAAACAAAAGGGGAAATATGGAGAAGCAATTGCAAAACATAAGAGGCAAAATAAGCCCAAAGTTGATTCATGGAGACAAGCTCTAGAAAAGGCAGGCAACCTATCTGGATGGGTCATCAATGACATTGTAAACAGGTTATTTTATTTATTTGTTTTTTTTTTAAACATTTTAATGGTCAAGATATTTGTGTTTAAACATATTGTTTTTATCGGGTCAATTAAGTTGAGAGTAGCCGTGTTCACTAAAACAACTACTTACTATCATTATAATTTAGTTTTTAACATTTGTATATAGATTTAAAACGTTATTAAATTATAAGCTTTAAAAGAAAGTGTTTAATCCATGGTGCCAAGTGCCAACCCACCCAAACCCTTGTAAAAAAAGGGGTGTGATAAATATACCCATCATAAGGATTAATTCACCTAAAAGTCAAATTTAGTAATGATTTTATAATGATTAACTACTTTATTATATTATTTTATTATAAAGTAAAAAGTAATAATTATGTTTTATTATAAAGTCAAAAATAATGATTATGTTTTTTATGTTATTTTATTTTATAATACTTTTGTTACTTTTTTTATATTTTCTTATACTATTATTAGTATTAATATCAATATTAATAAATAAATAAATAATCAAGACACTTTATTATAAATACGAAAGTGAAAAAGTTAATCATAAATAAATAACGAGTTTCTAATAAAATAAATAAATAATCCAGACACTTTATTATAAACACGAAAGTAAAAAACTTCATTATAAATAAATAAATAACGAGTCTCTAATAAAAAAAAGTAAACATGCAAAAATTAAGTAGATTGCAAGAGATTTTTTATTTAAGTAAATAGCAAGAGATTTTTAATTTTCTAAATACTTTATTTATATTTAAGTAAATTGCAAGAGATTTTTTATTTTCTATTTCTTCTTTACTAAAAAGTTAGCAAGCGTCATCATCTTTTTTATTTAATTAATATACCGACTTACTATATTTTTTCTCTTTGTAACGTGATTAATATACATCGTGATAATTCATGATAGAATTTATGTTCGTATAATCTATTTTTAAAACAAGAAATTGGTTCAAGGATGGTTACGGAAAATTAGTTAATGGATTTTTCTCTCTTTTTTGGTAAATATATTTTACAGTTAGTAAATCTTAAATGTCTACAACAACAATAAATTAATTGAAAAACAAGTTGGCCTTTTCTCTCTCCTGCCCAATATTCTCTCTCCTAACCGTATCCCTCTTTCTCTCTCATGACTTACTTTTTCTTCTCTGTTAAAGTTGACTCCTGGTGGATTTAACATCACCCGTAAAAAAAACCCTGAGATGTACAATTTTCGAAGGGTACAATTGAAACTTTAATGATAAAAGACGCAATTTTCACAAAATTGCTAGTCAAATACAACCATTCTTTTACAAAAAAATAAAGAAAAAAAAAACATATTGTCAAATACCATAAGGGTTACCTTTGGACAACTATTATAAAAACATGTAGTCAGAAACTGCTCTTGATAGTGGAGTTTTTTCCCATAATGGTGTTAAGCAAAAAACTATTTACTATTTTAGTGTTTCTTAAAAACTATTTACCAAAATAGTGTTTTATTTTTTTATTTATTTACTTCTTCATTATCTCATTTATTAGATTAAAAACTAAAACAAAGGGCACATATCCATTTGTTTACTTTTTTTCCATTCTTCGTTTCATTTCAGTTGGCTCATTTATTTTGTTGTTTTAACATACATTTTATTATCTTTCTATTCAGTTAATCGTATATTTTTATTTTATTTTGTTTAGTCGATGTATTGAATCGTTTTTTTATCATTATTTTATTTATTACCAACTTTATTTTTTTACTAACGACTTTGCTTTGTGGAATTTGTAGACAACCTGATCATTATCAAGTAATATATTTATCTAAGCCTAGAAGAACGAATAATGATCACTAAGCGGGTCAATTTTTTTATATGTTTTCTTTTATTTTGTTTGACATTGAGATCCATAGTAACTTGACTTGTATTTGACATTTTTAATGTTAGATTAGCTTTGTTACAATTTTTAGGGGGTGTTTGGCCTAGCTTTTTTTAACAAAGCTTATAGATTTTTTAGCCTTTTTTTTACAAAATAAGTTTAACTTGATGTTTGGTTTAGCTATTTAAGCTTATGCTTATTAGCTTATATAAGCTAATTTGAAGAAGCTTATTTAAAGATGATTTTTTAGCTTATTTGAAGAAGCTTATTTGTGTAAGAGCAAATGATAGAAAATAAGCTATAAGCTAATCCAAACAATTAAAAAGAGCTTATCAAATGATAGAAAATAAGCTATAAGCTACTTTAAAATATAATTAGTATAAGCCAAAAAATAAAAGCTAGGCCAAACACCCCTTATTTCATTGTTTGATTAACATGGGTTGATTGAAGAAAGTGAAATATAGTGAGCCAACTGAAAAGTGTAAATTACTACAATGCGTTGACTGAAAAATAAAATAAAAATACAAATATATGAATAATTTTACAAAAAATAAAAAATATATATACGTATATTAAAAGAACAAAATAAACGAGCCATCTGAACGCGAGGAGTGAGTGTGCCCTTTGCTTTAATTTTTAATCTAATACATGAGACAATAAGTAAATAAAAAACAAATGAAAACACTAAATAGTAAATAGTTTTCAAGTAACACCAAAATAGTAAATAGTTTTTCCCTCAACACCGTGATGGGAAAAAAGTCCTTGACAGTGTATATATTTGGATAGGGGAAGGATCTACTAAAAAATGAATTTCGCCTAAGTAGCCTAAGAAGGATTGTGATGATGACATGTGTCACTCCTAATAAATTGGAATAAAGGGCATTTTGGTCCTTATAACTAGGAGTGAAAATGACATGTGGCACCCTTTTTGTTTTTTAAAAATACAACAAAAAAATCCAGTACAAAAAAAATCTAGCACAAAAAAATATAGCACAAAAAAAATCTAGTACAAAAAAATATAGCACGAAAAAGTTTAGCAAAAAAATGTAGTACAAAAAAATCAAGCACAAAAAATTGAGAAAAAAAATTAAGACAAAAAAAATTAGCACAAAAATATAGTACAAAAATCCAGCACAAAAAGATGTTATACAACATAGAATTATAACATATTTTAGTGGGTTTTTTTAGTCTTCATATTTTATATAGCAATATGGTAGTCAAATTAAAGATAAAAAGACGCTCGATTTCGATTTTACGGTGAAATTTTTATGAAAAAATAATGTCATATAAAAAAATTATTAACGTTTAAAAAATGGGGGTGGAATATGCATGTGCCTTGCATATGGAGAGAGAAAGTCCATAAATAGGATTTTACCAAGATACCCTTGCACTCCTTCTTTCTCCTAGACTTTCATGTTAACATTGATTTGAAAAATTCTCATCCTAATAAACTTTTTATTTGATCTTACCCTTATTTGGATAGACAAACTCAAAATTTAGGTATTATAATAATTTGTTTTGTGTTCCTCCGTATTTTAGTTTTACTTGTATTATTTGCCGCTTTATTTATTTTTTTTTTTTGGAGGGCGTAGTTCAGTGGTTCCAAACAATCCTATGGGCAGCGTACCGTCTAACCCACCCGCGTTCGATCCGGCCTGCAGTTAAGCACCTTCCGGTCTAAACGGGACCCCGTGCGGGAAACCACCACAAGCCCGGGATCGAACCCGTGACCTGTGGGGAAAACCCTCACACCTCCATTGCAACCAACGGGGATCGAACCGGAGACCTCTTGCGAGGAAACCAGTCTCTCCACCGCTGAGCTACAACATCATCGGCCATTTGCCGCTTTATTTTACTTGTAGTTAAATTAATTTTATGCTAGACATTCAGCATTAAAATCCAAATTCAGCCCTGGAGATGGTAATTTAAGACTTACGTCTGTAAACAATAAAAAAGACTTCTGGCATTTCATTAAGCTGAGGTTAAGTATTGAAGACTTAAACTGAGTGGGAGCGTTTTCTAATTTCTAATTATTGTTATTTACCCATCATGCAGTTATGAAGCAAAATGCATTAAAGAAATTGTTGGTACAATTTTTGGTAGGCTACCTCCACCATTTACAAACATCAATAAAGACCTCATTGGAATTGAGACTCACTTACAAGATTTGAAGTCAAAGTTGGAAATTGGTTCGAATGTTGTACGCATTGTTGGAATATGGGGGGTTGGAGGAGGCGGTAAGACCACTCTCGCATCTGCTGCTTACGCAGAAATCTCTCACCTATTTGAAGCTCACTGCCTTCTTCAAAATATACGCGAGGAATCAAACAAGCATGGTTTGGAAAAATTGCAACAAAAATTTCTCTAGCTTGTTTTGAAAACAAAAGATGTTGTGGTAGAGAGTGAGATAGAAGGAAGAAGCATGATAGAAAGACGGTTATGTCGTAAATGTATTTTACTTGTTCTTGATGATGTTGATGATGTTAAGCAACTAGAGGCCTTAGCAGGATCTCATGCTTGGTTTGGTGAGGGGAGCCGGATAATAATCACAACCAGCAGGGGCGGACTTACCCCTAGCCCAAGGTGGGCGGGCGCACCCCCGGGAAAAAAAAAATTAATGCTATTTTCCATTGAAAATCCCGTCCGCACCTCTTGGATTTTTTCGTCCGCACCCCTTGGATTTTTTCGTCCGCGCCCATTGGAATTTTTCGTCCACACACCTTAGGTAAAAAACGTTATCGATTTATATTTTAAATTTTTTTAGTAAACTCTAATTAAAAAAAAACTACCTAAATTATATAAACTTATACTACCCAACTTAACCCAAATACCCACCTTAACCCACTATTTCATTAAACATAATTAGCCCACTAACTACTAGCCCATTAACCAAACTCAACCTAAGTTCAAACTATAATAATTAAAATAAGCCCAATAGTCCCTTAGAATTCCTCCCGCCCTCCCTCTCTTGGGTCGTCTCCTACCAGCGATCATCGAACACAACAGCAACCACAACAGCACGTCATCAGCAGTCGCGAACCACCGCCGTCCGACACCACAGGGTAACAAAATTCTTAAATAGGTTTGAAATTTCATGTGTTTTGACGTTGTTTATGTCTGTTTAGATGATTTTTAGGGTGATTATGTTGTTTAGATGATTTTTAGGGTGATTACACACGATTTCTAGGGTTGAAAATTAAAATTGAAACATTATGTTATGGAGCGATGAACTTATGGATCAATTTGTTTGTGATAGGAACCATGAGTAGGGACGTTATGGCGCGATTTCTTTTGTTTTACATGACCCGACCCGACACGACCCGAACCGACCCGACCCGACCCGATACGAACCGATTTTTTACTTATATACCTAGGGGCCTAAAATTTTTAAAAATGTTCCGCACCTCCATAGAAAAATTCCTAGGTCCGCCACTGACAACCAGGGATGAGAATTTGCTAACCCGCCATGCAGACACGATATATGAAGTGAGTTTGTTATCAAATGACGAGGCTATGAAGCTCTTCAGTAGACATGCATATCGGAAAGATAAGCCAATTGAAGATTATGAGATGTTTTCAGAAGCAATAGTTTCTTATGCTGGTGGGCTCCCATTAGCACTTGAAATTCTAGGTTCTTTTCTATATGACAAAAACAAGGATGAGTGGAAGAGTGCATTGGCCAAGTTAAAAGACATACCAGATGATAAGGTCACAAGGAGACTCAAAATAAGTTATGATGGACTTGAACCTTACCAGCAAAAAATATTCTTAGATATTGCATGTTTCATGAAGGGATGGTTGACTGATAAGGCAATGACGGTGCTTGATGCTTGTAGTTTTCACCCGGGTATCGGGGTAAAGGTATTGATACAAAAGTCTCTCGTAAAAGTTTCAAATGGAAAATTTGACATGCATGACTTGGTAGAAGAAATGGCCCACTACATTGTTAGAGGCGAACACCCTGATCATCCTGAAAAACATAGCAGAGTCTGGAAGAAGGAAGATATTGAAGAGCTTTGTGCTATAGGGCCTGCTGCAGTATTAATGGTTAAGCTAACTTCGCATAGATATATATCTTATATGTGCATTTTATGCTGTTTGTTTGTATATATTGACACAATTCAGTTCCCTTGATTAATCAACGCAGGAAACTGAAGTATTAGCTTTGTCAAGATATGTTAAGCATCCTGGTCTGGGTCTATCTGATGTTGTCGCAAACATGAAGAAACTTCGATGGATTACTTGTGAAGAGTATCTGGCTTCTTCATTCCCGTCAAATTTCCAGCCAACAAAGCTTGGTTGTCTAATGTTGAGAGTTTGCACATTAAAACAACTTTGGGAAGGGTATAAGGTAGGTAATATTGTTGTTTCACAAATCCATACAATAAAACTATGAAATAAGTTATAAAATAAACAAAATTATTGGAGTGAATAATGAGTTAGGTGCACTTAGTTAGTTGTTTGTTTGATGGTGGTTACGAATTTGTAATACCTCGATCAAGGGTATATTACATATCCCATTAAGATAAAGACATAATAATTTTGTCTCTTTAAATTAGGAGTAGATTAGCTTAGTTTAGATTTCCTTTAATTATAACATTACATGCATGCTGAATGCGCTGAAGCAACTTTTGATGATATTGCAAGAAGTAAATAAATTTAATGTAGCACATTACCTAATAATATAATATTCTACGGTAGTTTTTTGGACGATCGAGGAGACTTTAGATGATGTGATGTAAAATGATATGATTTTTACTTAACTGAAATTTACCATGCATGTTACAGAGATTGTTATAATAATATGTTATACCATATGCTAGTAACAATTTGTATATAAATTAAGAGCTCCTGCCTAATGATCCATTAGCAAAAAGTATGCCAATGTGAAAGGAAATTGTTGTATACTTACTCATTTATTTGACTTTTGCTATTTGTCTTTAAACAGCATCTACCAAATTTGAGACTTCTTGTTCTTTCGAGTGCATTTAATTTAACGAAGACACCAAATTTTGACGGGCTTCCATGTCTTGAAAGATTAATTTTAGAGAATTGTTCGAGTCTAGAAGAGATTCATCCATCAATTGGATTTCACGAAAGCCTTGTTTTCGTGAACATGCAAAGTTGTTCAGAACTTAAAGCATTTCCACCAATCATATGCATGAAAAAATTGGAGACTCTTAGGTGGTGTTTGTTTTTTATCAAAAAGAGCTTCCTGCCTCTTCTGTCTGCACCGTGCAGACGCGGGAAGAGGTGGAGCCTCAAAAGAGTGTTTGTTTTTTTTTTTTGAGAAGTGCTTCCTGTCTCCCCAGCCTCTTCATGAGGAAGTGATAAAACAAAGCTTCTCCAAGAAGAGGTACCTCTTCTTGGCACCACCTCCACCTCCACCCCTGCTCCGCCACCCACCACCACCCCTGCTCCGCCACCACCACCTCTGCTCCGCCACCACCACCTCTGCTCCGCCACCGCCACCCCTGCTCCGCCACCACCAAAACACCCCTGTTCTTCCTGCTCCGCCACCCACCACCACCCCTGTTCTTCCTGCTCCGCCACCCACCACCAAAACACCCCTGCTCCAAACGAAACCCTAAATCGACCTCCACCCCTAATTCCGCCACCACCAAAACACCCCTGTTCTTCCTGCTCCGCCACCCACCACCACCCCTGTTCTTCCTGCTCCGCCACCCACCACCAAAACACCCCTGCTCCAAAATTAAAAACAAACCCCAAACCCTAAATCGATGGCAAACAAACCCCAAACGAAACCCTAAATCGGTAGAGAGAGAGTAGAGAGAGAGTGGAGGTGCAGATGGCGGTGGTGCTGATGGCGGTGGTGATGATGGCGGTGGCTAGAGAGAGAGTAGAAAGAGAGTGGAGGTGCAGATTGTTGGTGGCGGTGGTGAAGATGGTGGCGGTGGTGAAGATGGTGGCGGTGGTGAAGTGGTGGCGGTGGTGAACATGGCAGTGGTGTAGAGAGAGAGTAGAGAGAGAGTTGAGAGATCTGTGTGTGTGTGTGTTTTGTGTGTGTGTTTGTGTGAAGAGGTTTTATATAAAAAAAAAAAAACAAACCCTCTTCTCCTTGCAGACTGAAGACATTTGGTCCACCTCTTCTCCTGCAGATGCCTGCAGACGTGGCCTGCAGCAGAAGAGGTTTTCAAGAAGAAAAAACAAACACCACCTTAATCTCTCTCACTGTCGTCAACTTGAAAAGTTTCCGGATATCCAAGCAAAAATGGATAGCTTGGTAAACCTTTATTTGGATCATACTAATATAGAAATAATCCCAGCTTCAGTTGGACAATTTTGTGCCAACCTTGTTTCTTTTGATTTATGTGAGTGTGAGAACCTAAAGAGGATAGAGGGCAGCTTCCTTCTCTTAAAAAGTTTGAAAGATCTTCATCTCTGTAAGTGTAGTAAACTTCAGAGTCAACATTTTCTTCAGGACAACCCAGTGAGCCTGAAGCTTCCTCAATTTCCTTGGTGTTTAATGAAGTTGAATCTTAGTTTCTGCAATTTAGGAGATGAAGACATCCCACCTAATATTTGGGAGTTATTGCACCTACAGGTACTAGACCTAAGTAACAACCAATTTTCACGATTACCTTCTGGCCTTTCACGATTCCCGTGTCTCAAGTTCCTCAACTTGTCACGATGCACTAAGCTCGTACATTTGCCGGAGCTCCCATTAAGCATAGCTATTCTTGATGCACTTGGTTGTGATTCACTTGAAAGCATAGTAGACTTATCAAATTACAAATGGTTGTGGAAAGTCTCTTTTCAGAGATGGAAAAAGTTTTTAATTGGTGGTGACAGCGTAGTACGTTCTATGGTTCAGGTATAACTCTTATTTTGCTCTTGAATTGCAATCTTTGTTTGGCTAATAATAATAATATTAATTATAAGAATGGATATGTGACAGGGAAATGCAGTTGAAGATCACTTTATGAGTATACAACTTTCAAATGCACCACTGTCAAATCCTCGTTCACATCTGAATTTAATAACTACATTGCAGCTTCCACACAATTGGTATTGTGACTTTAGTGGATTTTTATTATGTGCTGATTTTGTCGGCGCCGGTTGGTGTACCATCGTTATGAAGCAGGAGATGTTGCCAAGGGATTCCCAAGTTGATCATGATTACTTGGAGGAGTTTGATAAAATGTCGGCATCTAATGAATACGCACACATGGGTTATGTGCCCTTTAGTTCATTGAGGCAGACCTCATGGTGGAATCCAACATATAGTAATCTTAAATTTCAGATTCAAGGGGCGGCTCATCTTAAAGTAGGACTTGTTCCTATGAAAAGTAAATCAGGTGAGTCTAGGGAAAGCGCAATCGATTGCTCAGAATGTTGGGAAGAAGCGGGTCGACATAGAAAGACATTTGAGATTATAGATGACTCAAAGTCCTCTAGTATTCAGATTGTATGGTATCATAGCTTACCATGGTATAATACATTTCCTTCAACTTCTTCATCAATCAAGAATCCATGGTATTTAAAAGAGTAAATTTCAAAGTTCGTCCTTTATGTATGTTTAAAATATCAAAGTATGTCATTTATCTTTAATATCCTCAGAAAACATACTTAATGTTTGAAAAACCAATCAGGTTATGTCCTTTAGTCATAACACAATTAGTTTTCATGGTTAAAGTTGACTAAGTCAACCCTACATAAGGGTATTTTAGTCATTTTATCCAAAATATTATAATAAACAATCATAAACTCAATAAATGAACCCAACATCAAACAAACAGCCTCCCCTCTCCTCTAAACTCTCTGTAACTTCTTGCACCATCACCCCCAGACCATCACCACCTGCAACCACACCCCACCTGCAACCACACCCCACCTGCAACCATCATCACCACCGCACCTCCACTATCACCACCGTCAACCACCGTACGTCCATTATCACCACCAATCCTCCACCACCGTCAACACCTCCACCACCGCACCTCCACTCCTGCTACAAAACCTCCCCCACTGTCAACACATCCACCATCGCGCCTCCACTCCCGTTGCACAACCCCCACCAACGACGGCCTACCACCGCTGCCCAACCCCACCACCGCCCAACCCTTTGTCGTT
This sequence comes from Helianthus tuberosus, assembly GCA_030545235.1. Lineage (NCBI taxonomy): Eukaryota > Viridiplantae > Streptophyta > Magnoliopsida > Asterales > Asteraceae > Helianthus > Helianthus tuberosus. Next base: position 8,813,030 of record CM060394.1, read on the forward strand.
CACCCAAAAATACACTCCTGTAAATTAGGGGATTTGGGGTTAATGTATAAAATTGAATCTCTAGAGGGAGAAATTGACGATGATTGAGGAAGAACCAGCCGTCGGTGGTGTTTGTTTGCCGGAATATGAGGAATTGGCGGTGAAAATTAGGGGTTAATGTATAAAATTAGGGGATTCTGGTTGCGGCGTGGTGGAGGGAATCCGGGAGGTCGAAGGAGGAGGCGTTGGAGATGAATTCCGGTCAGGATCATCATCTTCATCTGAACTACCATCCTCTCTCTTCTTCACATACACATCATCTTCATGAACCCTAGGGTTTACTCTCGCACTAACACTTTCAGATCTGCTCTTCCGCTTCTTCAGCTCGGTTCGATCTGCTCTTCCGCTTCTTCAGCTCTTCCGCTTCTTCAGCTCGGCTAGGGTTTGTGGTGTGTGAGGAATCGGAGTTTTTGGGGGCGATTTGAGTGATTTTTTGGGGGTTTGTTTAAGTGTTTTAGGTGTTTCCGCCATTGCCGCCATTGGAGATGTGTTGCAAACGTTACAGTACGGCGGGAATGTAGGGAGAGAGTAGAGAGAGAGAGAGAAGAGAGAGTGTGTTGGTAGGGAACTTCTAGAGAAGAGAGATGTGTTGCAAACGTTACAGTGTGGCTGCCGGCGAACGCCGGAATTCATTCCGGTCACCGGAATTATTGAGAGAGAGAGAGAGGCAGGTGATGTGTTTGAATGGATAGATGGAGAGATATTGTGTTTTTATAATTTTTTTAGTATTTAGGGTAAAATGACCAATATACCCTCATGTGCTTCTCACATGACCTGATTTAACTGGGAAAACAAACTAGGTTTAGGGTAAAGGACATAACCTGATTGGTTTTGCAAACATCGAGTATGTTTCTTGAAGATATTAAAGACAAAGGACATACTTTGATAAATTAGACATACATAAAGGACGAACTTTGAAATTTACTCTATTTAAAATGATAATATTTCCGGTTAGCCATGTAGATGTAATATGCCTTGAATGCATATGCATGCTTAGAGGCAAATTTTATGGACAAAAGGCCACAGGGGCCGGGGTGCAAGTGTTGAAAGTAAAACTAAAGGGACCAGAAGTGTAAGTTCAAGCAGCATGAAGATGTGTTTTGAGTCTTTGATCTATTAATTTGCTTGTAATCTCTGGTTTTATCAATCAATAAAGAAAAAGTCTTTGATTTCAATTGTGTTGTTTTGACGCTGAACGAGAGCAAACATTCAGAGAAAACCAAAATGGGATAAAGTTTAGGGAAAATTACAATAATGTCACTTGACCAACCATCATTACCAAAATGTCATCATCATGCGCTGTTAGACGGACTCCTGTAACATCGGATGGGTCCGTTTCTCACCTTGATGAGTCCATGAATGAGGAGCTTACACGTGTCCGACTTCTCCCTAGGGCCGGCTTAACCAATTTGGAGGCCCAAAGCAAACTATAAATTCGGCCCAAAGTTTATTATAACATAAAAAAAGAGGTTAGAAAACTAACAAAAGGCGAGAAAAGAAAAAAAGTTAAGCCAATCAAAAATATTTCTTTTATTTATTATCAAATATTGTTTGAAGGGTATAATGGTAAATGCATAAGGGTGTAAGGGGTACTCCTCTAAGTGGGGAGTGACCTCTCTTACCCACAGCCAATCAGCACGCGTCACGTCAACTCCCCACTTAACTCCCCCCACACCCTCAATTTGATGGCGGCACTCCTCTCTTGGGGACTTGTTTTTTTATTTTTTTAATTAAGTTGAAAAAATCAAAGAGAAAAAAAAAAAGAAAAAAAAAAGAAAAATAACTTGATTGGTTGAAAATCTGGTGGGCCTCCCTCTCCCTCTCTCCCTTCATGCGGTGAATCAATGCCGCTCCCCACTCCCCGCACCCCTCCCCGCAAAGCGCCCCGTTCACCCTAAGGGGCTGTTTGGCTAAGCTTATTGGAATGACTTATTTACTTATTTGCTTAATTGAAAAGCAAATAAGTCATAATGGAATGACTTATTTACTTATTCCTCTCACATAATAAGCTAACCCAAACACCTTTTAACTTTTCAAAAAGTAAATAAGTAAATAAGTCACTAAAATAAGCTTAGCCAAACAGCCCCTAAATTGGTATTTGCTAAGCTTTATCATCCACGATTTTAGGATTGTACGGAATCTACCATGTCCAATGAGTTTTTTCCTCTTTAACAAATTTGAATTTATAATTTCCAAATGCTATTCAAGATCAATTCAATTGAATATGTAATTTTCTAACCGGATTTTTCAAATAAATTCGGAATTTTATGTAAATTCCTTTTTTTTGTGATTTGACCATATGGCATTATTTGAACGTATCATGTAACATTCGAAATTCTAAAATGGCATTCAAGATCAGTGATTCGATCAGCTAGACTGAAATCCATCCAGCTAGACTTCGTCACCCCAATGGATTTTGCTCGGCTAGAAATCCATAAAAGCCCAAGATTCTTCACCTCAATACAACCACATAAATTAGTCTTTTTTCTCGTCGGAGAACCTGGACTTATCTTGTGAATAGACAAAATAAATGAGAAAGCAAGGAAACGAGGAAAGTTGCCCCATGCCGCGATTCCCGTCCATACACCTCCTGAAAAGAACATCCCAAAAAGAGATGATCCACTGACTCGTAGCCTTCATCACAAAGCGGACAAACTACTAAGGCCGGAGGGTGTGGGGGTGCCACCCAGGCCACATTACCATCTATAGCGCCCCTAGGAGCTATACATCCACACCGCGAGATTTAAGAAGGGGCGCTATACAAGGGTCCCCATCATGTTAATGCCAAGAATGAGATGTTCAGGTGGGGCCCACTTGATTTAATCCAATGAAATCTTTTTTTTTTAATTTTGTTTAATAAGGGGCTACACAATGTTTTAAAAACCGGTTTTTAAATCAAACCGGATTATGCTAAAAAATGGTTCAACCGGTTGAACCAGGTTGTACCGAACGGTTCAACCGGGTTTACTAATTACCTCTATAATTTCATAAATTAAAACATCAACTCAAAAGTTAATACAAAATTGCATGATTACATATTAAAAGATAATCCAAAAGTAAATTCATAATAAAAAATAATCCAAAAGATAATCGAAAATCATTCAATTTTCCAACAAACTCTTTGAAATGAAAGTGTATGATATGTTTAAGTCATTTGAGTGTTGAATACATCAACTATTTTCGTTTCATACAGTATTAAATAAGAACTTTTAGTTATGAATAATCATAATATATAAAAATTACGTAAGATAAGTAACATATATTGTAACAATCCCAAAATTTTTATTTATATAAATTATATAAAAACTTATGTTATTAAAAGGATGCATCATGGGTAAGTTGACCAATGGAAATATGTGATATTTTGGGCAAGTGTAGGAACCATTTAATAATTATAAAAATACTTTATATTTGAACCTACTATGTTTTTAATAAAACTTGGTTCAAAATGTAGATAAAATTATTCCCGTTCTAATGGCATATTTATTATTTTATAAAACATCATATTTTAGAAGTTATAAGCACCAAATAAGTAAAACAGTTAAATTAATTATAATAATTAAATAATATTTAAAATCAAAACTTTACAATTATTATTTACGTGTAAATTAAATCAAAGTCTACATTTAAATATTACATATGTATATGTGTGCAAAGTTGAAAAGAAAGGCATAAGGATAACTTACATATGTATGCAATTAATGAGTATCAATAGGTGTACATAAGAATCAATGAAAAAGGATACGTGCTTCATTCCTTGTTGAACCCATTGTTTTCAAGGTTTACATCTAAATATAAATAGTAGGAGACATGGAAGTTAAAATTTGCACATTCCTTTCAATTCTCTCTAACTTTCGACAGTTTCCCCTCTTTCTAAGTATATTTTTCTTTTATAATAATAATAATAAAACCATGCCCTATTTTAAGTATGGTAACCTCTGGTCACCGATGCCCTGTCCGACTGACGTAGGACCCCGTAACGTATGTCAAGGCTCTGCCTAAATTCGTTGGGGTTCTGTCTCGTGACGTAAGGATAAAGTGGAATTGGGTTACTACACTGTGATTACACTATATATATTTTATTAAATAATCCAGGAGTGGTACCCAAAATATAACAACCCTCCCGAATATTTTTCTGACACTCTAATATATTTTAAAATATCCCAAATTGTTCCAAACTACAACCCATATGCAAAAAGGGGCCTCAAATATATTAGATAGTATTAAAAATAAATAAAAACTTAATATTTAAGTTGAGGCGGGCCGCGTAGGACCCCACCCCAACCTTACGCGGGCGGTATGAAGGTGTAGATCTGATTTCGTTTGATTCCTTAAGTTAAGGCGGGCCGTGTAAGCTACCCTTAACACTTACGCGGGCCGCGAGAGTCCCAAAAGGTGGCGCAGCCTGGTGCGGCCACGTGGCCCAACACCCGGCATGCATACTTGATGACTCAGCCAAGCTACACTTTGACTGAAGGTCAACGCGGGCCGCGTAAGACCTGCTCTCATATTACGCGGGCCGCGAGAGAGTCCAGTATCAGCACTATATAAAGGAGGCCTCGGATTTCAATTCAGTTCGTTCATTTTTCAATTCTCAATCACAATTTCTGTAGTAGGCTTATTATACTCGGGTATTATACCCCTAATTAGCGAGGTGCTGCTCCGTTGTAAGTATTATAACCCCAGTTTCGTATTAGATACGCTGCCCGATTGATTTAGGGTTCCATAACAACTGTCGTGGTTCTGCCCGACGTAGTTGTTGGAATGCCGTCTCGGGGAGAGTATCATTAATATTTTCAAAGGGTTATGATACTAACCAATATACATTTGTATAAATTATAGATTATATCCAGGAAACCCTTACGCGAAGTCTAAGATAGCAATGTGAGTTTATCCTCTTTTTGTTAATGTTTTACAAAACCTTAAATGTTTTACAATGAAATTAAGCGGTGATTGAGTCTTTGTAGTTCTTCAATTACTGCCGGTATATATTATGGGGTTTTGTATACAAAATTTACTACGAGTAGTAGTAAGTCTGAATGACAGTACATTACCATTGGACGACGAGTTAGCCAATGGGTAATTTGACAATAGCCATAGATCCGGTCGAGTGGCAAATACTGAATGAGTAATTGTGTAGAAATAAACAATGTGATCGCTCTCAATACTGTTTTAACTGATAAAATGTTTCTTGATTAAACTGTGATTCACTCACCAGTATTTCCGACTGACAAATGTTTTTAAAACACGTTACAGGTAACACAATGTGAACAGCCAATTAGTTAAAAGCCAGCTGGAGAGCACTGAAGGCCTGAGAAAAATGTGGCTATAAAAGTTACCTAATAAACGATGTTTTAAATTCAATAAGATAGGGTTTTGTCCCTATAAATGTACTGTAACAAGAAACTTGGGTTTTACCCATATGATTATTAAAATAAAATATGGTGGTTTTACTCTGATAAACATTTCCTAACTACGATCCTGATGAAAATTCCGCTGCCAAATTAAATAAACTGATACCACCGCCACTGAGATCACGGCCGCCCGTTCCCGGGACAGATAAGGGATCGGAGGTTGTGACATATATAATAAAAATAAGTAACAACCCAAACTAAATAACTCTGGGCCGGTACCGGTATTACGTTTCAAACCGGTATACCGGATTTTACCGCCGGTACAAACCTTATGCCGTTTCACTTTTTTACCGGGGTGTTTCGTACCGGATTTACATCTAGAAATGGTAATACCGGTATAACCGGCCGGTATTTACCGGTTTTTAAAACATTGGGGCTACATCCCACACCCTGCAAGTTAAAGGGGGGCGTGATAAAGCCCGCTGTCTGACGTGGATCCTACGTGTCACTTACGTGGCCTGATAAAGCCCCTAGGGGGCTCCAACCACACCCTCCAGCCTAACTGATTTGAATATTTCTACGATCAGCAAATCCTTGGTAGGAATCCTATTTAGAGATGCTCTACACCCAAACACATTGATTTGGGCTGTGAGTTCTTATGCTAGACATGAGATATATTAACTAGTTCATTTGGGCTAACAAAGATTTAGATGATATTATGATTCTACGGAATATAAGCAATGAATTGAAATATAAAGGGACGTAAGATTGGATTAAAGTGATGGTTCTGACCAAATCATTGTTCACCGTTTTCCCTTGTTAACAACAGAAACGAAAGTAACCTTGATCGGATTTTTACATGAAAAACTTCACTAATCGATCTGCACCCATTGCTATCGACCACCAAGACGACGAGCCACTGCTATTTTGTCTTCTTTGGTTGCTAAATGAACCCCCTTCAGCCCCTTGTTGATCTTGTTTCGAATGCACCAAAATACGTTGGTGTTTACCTGCCGTAGAAAAAAACACTCGCCGTTTTTCCTTACACGGGTAAGAAGCTTTCGAAACCCGACCTCAATTGATCCATTCTTTACTTCCATTAGTTGATTAGTGTAACGCTTCGCATTTTTATACCTTCCTTATTTAGAAAGTGTAATCGTATTTTCTAAACTTGTAATCGTCTTCGTAATTCTTTCGCGAAATTATAATCCGGGGCTTTGATCATAAAGAAAATTTCATTTTTATACTTACACATGTTACATACTTGTGTTATACGTTACAATCTTGAATACATGTTTATACGCAAAAACCGATACTTAGAATACTTGAAATATATATAGGGAAGGATCCACTAAAAAGTGGATTTTGCCTAAGTAGCCTAAGAAGAATTGTAACGATAACATGTGGCACTCCTAATAAGTAGGAATGAAGGGCATTTTAGTCCTTATAAATAGGAGTGAAAATGACATGTAGCACCCCTTTTGTTTTTTAAAAATACAACAAAAAAAAATCCAGTACAAAAAAATCTAACACAAAAAATCTAGTACAAAAAATTCTAATACAAAATATATAGTACAAAAAAAATATAGCACAAAAATCTAGTACAAAAAAATATAGCACAAAAAACCTAGTGCAAAAAAATATATCACAAAAAAATCTAGTACAAAAAATATAGCACGAAAAAATTCAGCAAAAAATGTAGTACAAAAAAATCCAGCACACAAAATAGAGACAAAAAATTTAAGACAAAAAATTCAGCACAAAAAATTTAGCACAAAAATATAGTACAAAAATGCAGCACAAAAAAATGTTATACAACATAGAAATACAACACATTTTAATGGGTTTTTTTAATCTTCATATTTTATATAACAATATGGTATTCAAATTAAAGATAAAAAGACGCTCGATTTTAAGGTGAAATTTTTATAAAAAAATAATCTCGTATAAAAAAGTTATGAACGTTTAAAAAATGGGGGTGGAATATGCATGTGCCTTACATGTGGAGTGAGAAAGTCTATAAATAGTATTTTCCCAAGATACCTTTGCACTCCTCCTTATTCTTTAATCTTAACCATTGATTTGAAAAATTAATGGTTAAGATTTTTCTCATCCTACTTAGACAAAATAAATTTTTTATTTGATTTTATCCATTTATATATATAGGGATCGGTTCAAATAAAAACAATTCTTTTAGTTACGAAAACCGCAAGAACTCCTCTCCATCAATCAAAATATGAGACATATACACTATTATTTTAAAAGACAAAATTATTTTTGTAAGGGTCTACATATTTACACACCTTATTGCCTATTTGGACACCCTTCAAGACGCCTCGTATAGACCTATACGAGGCGTATAACCTTTTTTCAATTTCCAAGAGAATATCTGATTATGTCATAGTTTGTCTTATTTGCCTCCTATAGGCCTATACTGGGCGTCTAGACGAAAAAAGACCATTTAGCCCCTGATTTAGGCCTATACTGGGGGTAAATTGGTATTTTTTGCCCCTCTTATATGCCTAGTATAGGCCTATACTAGGCGTATATAAAGGGTTTTTTTATTTTTTTTTATTTTTTAACAAACATTTTATACAATATTAATCGTTTTAGCAAACTTTTATACAAAAACAAGTTTTTTATTTTAAATAATTAATATTAGGACCCCTCGTTGGTGTTTTTTTGAGTGGAAAATTGGTTTTTAATAAACCAACATTTGCCCCATTGGTAAATAATAATCCTACCTACAGAATTGGTAATTAATAATCCTACGTTTCAATATGTTGGTACTCAATGGACCTCCGTTAGTTTTTTTTAACTGAAGTTAGTTTTTAAGTTTTATTTATTACACAAACAGTCCCTGTAGTTATAATTTACTAGTTTTAAGTATGAGTTAATAGCCAAAATGGTCCCTGAGGTTTGCACCACCACCACCACTACCACCACCACCACCACCAAAGCACCGCCGCCACCACCACCACCACAGCACCGCCACCACCACCACCACCACCACCACCGCCCTGCCACCACCACCACCACCACAGCACCGCCACCACCACCACCACCACCGCACCGCCACCACCACCACCACCACCACCGCACCGCCACCACCACCCACAGCACCGCCACCACCACCACCACAGCACCGCCACCACCACCACCACCACCGCCACCACCACCACCGTTTTCGAAACGGTCCGGGTCGAAAACGGTCTGGGTCGAAACGGTCCGGGTCGAAAACGGTTCGGGTCGAAACGGTACGCGTCGAAACGGTACGGGTCGAAACGGTTCGCCTCGAAACGGTTCGGGTCGAAACGGTTCGCCTCGAAACGGTTCGGGTCGAAACGGTTCGCCTCGAAACGTTTGCTTTTTTGAATTTTTTTTTTATTTTTTAGAGTTTTTTTTATTTTTTAGAATTCTTTGGATTTTTTAGAATTTTTTTGATTTTTTTAGGATTTTTATGATTTTTTAGAGTTTTTTTTAGGATTTTTATGTTTTTTAGAATTTTTATGATTTTTTAGAGTTTTTTTTTTTATTTTTTTGAATTTTTATGATTTTTTATGATTTTTTTAGAATTTTTTTGATTTTTTTAGAATTTTTATGATTTTTTTGAATTTTTTTGATTTTTTAGATTTTTTTTTATTTTTATGATTTTTTTATAACTACAGGGACTGTTTGTGTAATAAATAAAACTTAAAACTAGTAAATTATAACTACAGGGACTGTTTGTGTAATAAATAAAACTTAAAAACTAACTTCAGTTAAAAAAAACTAACGGAGGTCCATTGAGTACCAACATATTGAAACGTAGGATTATTAATTACCAATTCTGTAGGTAGGATTATTATTTACCAATGGGGCAAAGATTGGTTTATTAAAAACCAATTTTCCTTTTTGAGTTGAAAAATGGATGTTTTGGTAGGGTAATTTAATTGTTTTTTGAGAGTGATGTTTTTTTGAGTAAAAAAATGGGTGTTTTGGTGGGGGTAATTTGAGTTGTTTTTTAAGAAAATAAAACTTTTCTTAAAAAACAACTCAAATTACCCCACCAAAACACTCATTTTTTTACTCAAAAAACATCACTCATAAAAAAACAATCAAATTACCCTACCAAAACATTCATTTTTCAACTAAAAAAAAAACCAACGAGGGGTCCTAATATTAATTATTTAAAATAAAAAAAACTTGTTTTTGTATAAAAGTTTGCTAAAATGATTAATATTGTATAAAATGTTTGTTAAAAAAAAAAACCCTTCAAGACGCTCAGTATAGACCTATACGAGACATATAAGGAGCAAAGGGTCATATATGAGACCTATACGAGGGGTCCTATACGCCCAGTTTAGGTCTATACGAGGCGTCTTGAAGCAGTCAAACCAGAAGTGACATGAGTCAAACACTGATTTTGATGTAAACCTATACGAGGCGTCTAGAGCTTAAAGATGTCCAAATAGGCAAGCAGGGTGTCCAAATAGATTGACCCTTTTGTAATTACTCAAAATGTCAAATCTTCTCTTACTCTTACTCTCTATCCTTTCTTCAAAACCAGATCCCCCATCTCTTCTTTCAAAACCTAAAACCCTCATGAGCAGTGACATACCTTTCTTCTCCCCTCTCGTCTCCTGTCCGGCGACCGGAGCTGGACTCCGACGACTATGCCGGCCCGTTATTTCTCCGACGAGACACTCACACCACACCACCACCCTCATTCACCTTAAATCCACCACAAAACCCCCATGTTTTCACGCGATTAAACTGCCGGCCACCATGGTGGTGTCGGCATACGGCTTCAACGACAGAGAAATAGGGAGAGAACGAGAGAGATCGAGGAGAGAGAAAGCTGCAGAAAGAGAGAGAGAAAGACGCCGGTGCCTGTTCCGGTTCTGGTGTTGTTCTTACTCCGGCCGTTCTCCGATGATGACGAAGATGATGTTCTCTCTCTCTCATCTGGCGCCGGATTGTTCGAGGTGAAATGCTAAAGCAAACGCGAAATCAGTGCTTCGGCTTTTGAGGGATTGTTCGAGCGTTTCAGAAGTGAAAGATCGAAGAATGTGGTTTTGGAACAGGTTATGGGTGAGATTGATAGAGGTGAAATGAGGGAAATTGAAGTTGGAATGGTGGAGGAGATGATTGCCAGGCTTAACATGTGAATCTTTCACTAGAAACAGAGGTTTTTTTTTCACTTTGTTTGTGAATCTTTCAATAGAAACAGAGGATGTGCTTATGATTTAAGTCGAAGATTTGTGGTTGAGTTAAATGGGAACGGTTTGCAGCAGACTATCCCGGTGGTGTCGGTGGCCCCGGTGGATCTCACCACTCTAATGGTAATAATGGATTTTACAAGTACAGAGCAGGAAGGTATATGTTTTATCCGTTTTCGTAGTTAGTTTCGTTCTAGCAGATTTTCTGAATTAGGAATGTTATCTAGTATCTTGTGATGTTAATTACATGTAACTGGCATTAAACACGCGTAACCAAGGGCGTGTGCGTAACTGGCGTCAGTTACTCGTGCAAAGTCGGTTTCGTGTCGAGCACTGCGTTAAGCGCCTACAGCGTGTCCAAGCTCTGGTACGCATAACCGCAGTAAAAGCGCGTAACAGACGCGGCACGCGTAATTGACACCTGAACGCGCGTAACCGATGCGGTTACACGCAGAGCGGTAGGTTAAGTGCGTGTTGGGGCCTAGTAACGTGGCGCTAGACGTGCGTTTCCCGATCCTGGTACATGTAACCAGCTCCGAAAGTGTAACCGGCATTTTAACATACGTAAACTGAGGCATGATCGCGCGTAACTGGTGCTGAAAACCAGGAAGTCAGAACTTATAATTTGGTCGAATTGAAGCTTTTTGTGTAGGCTATGATGATTTAAACTTTTATACCATCAAACTCTGAAAGCTTCAAGCTATTTTGATGAATTTCAACATTACACTGAGCCTATGCTTACGAATTAAACAATTCTTTTTTAATTGAATTAGCTTGTCTATAATTCCTTATTTGATTTGATTTTGTTAGTGAATTTTTGTTGATTTTGAGTCGTTGTAAGGCCACAAATTAGAGTCTCTGATGTGCTTTGACCCATTTCACCACGATCACCCGCTCCTTTTTCTAACAACCCCCAAATTGGTCCTCATTCCCCACCGGTGACGATCGCCTAATACGACCCTAAAGGTCCAGTACATGCTGACTTTTGACATGTCCGTCACTCTGCCACAGTTTTAACTTCACAAACACCGCAACATCCACCGCCGAGGATTTGGAGACCTACGGATTCCTATTCTGATCCCGTCCGTCTTGGCAATTATTATCAAACCCTTTGTTCATACTCGATATCAAGTCCCAATCGAATATATCAAACAAATATAAAATTATGGCTAATTCCCACAATATTATCAGATCAAGAAAACTACTTAAAAACTTGATTTGTACAAATCCCTACCCAATACACGGTATCTAATCAATTAACTAGGACATGATAATTACAATTACAATTAATTATTAAATCACAAACACATTTAATAATCTACAATTGTCCACACCTTGAAACCCTCCTTGAGCCTTGCATGCCAAGTCGGTTTCGTTGTTCGGAATTCCCAACACGATACATATTGAGATTTCATGTTTCTAAAGTCAGTATCGAAATCAGGTCTCATATCTTTTGATTATATTGATTCGAACATCTGGTTTCGTATAGATATAAGAAAATCTAAAAAAATACCTGCACATTGAAAAACAGATATAAGAAAATCTTACTTTAAATATAGTGGGTAGGAAATTAGTGCAATGTGGACTCCACTCTGTAATACTTTAGTTCTTACTTTTTAAACTTCGATTAAAGAATTTCAAAGAAAGATGAAGGAATCCAATGTGAAAATTTCATGAAATTTCCTTTTTATGCCTTTTCCTGGAGCGGTGAAATTTCTAAAATACTTTATATTATATATAATGTGATGCCCATAGACACATCTCAGCTGCTCAAACCACATCTCTCCTTTTGTTGATCTCCACTGCTTGCCTTTATACTCATTCCAAACAAATTCCATCTACAAATCAATGGCATCTTCATCCTCTTCTTCTCACTCAGTTCCTGCCTCTATGTCTCAATCATGGAATTATGACGTATTTCTGAGTTTTAGAGGCGAAGACACCCGCAAGAGCTTTGTGGATCATCTCTACATGGCTCTTGAACAACAAGGAATCCACACGTACAAGGATGACAAAACACTTGCTCGGGGTGAGTCAATCGGTCCAGCCCTCTTGAAGGCTATCCAAGACTCACGGATCGCCGTTATTGTATTCTCTAAAAACTACTCGAATTCATCTTGGTGCTTGGATGAGCTTGCACATATTATGGAGTGCATGGACACGAGAGGGCAAATCGTGATGCCCATATTTTATCACGTTGATCCCTCTGATGTGAGAAAACTTAAGAGGAAATACGGAGAAGCATTTGACAAACATTCGGTGGGGGAAAATAAGCTCAAAGTTGAATCATGGAGAAAGGCTCTGGAACGGGCAGGCAAACTTTCTGGATGGGTCATCAATGACATTGAAAACAGGTAATGTTCTCTCCTTTATTTAAACATTTTTATGCTTAAGATATTTGCATTTTACATCTCCTTTGTTTAAACATTTTTATGCTTAAGATATTTGCATTTTACAATGAGTCGATTTAAGTTTTGTTTTCACAGTTTACAAGTCAAATGGGCAAACTTTGATAAATAACAATAAAAAGGGTCAAATAAGTTCGGTTTACCAAAAAAATAGCTACTATGGTAATAAGTTAGTTTTCAACATTTTTAAGTAGATTTAAATCATTACGTAGTTTATAAGACTCAAAAACATTTTTAAGTTGATTTAGGGGCTGTTTGTTTACTTTTTAACGAGGCTCTTAATGGTTCAGAACTCTTACTGGTTTAACACTTAATGGTTTGTTCGTTTCGTGAGTAGATGTCTGAATGGTTCAGACATTTGCCACTGAATGGTTAAGTATTATACAGAGTCTGAATGGTTAAGACCTTTAATCTGAATTGGTCAAACATTTGCCTCTGAAGGGTTAACCATTATACTGACTCTTAATGGTTTAGACCTCATACTGATTCAGCAGTTAATGGTTCAGACCTCTTATTGGTACAGCACTTAACCATTCAGAAGTTGCCAAACAGCCCCTTAAAGTGTTAAGTAGTTTATAAGACTCAAAAGGAAGTGTTAAAAAGTGTTGAATTTAAGGAGCCAAGTTTATAAAAATATAAAAACTTGCATTTGATTGAGAGGTGATTTATAACCAGGGGCGGACATAAGGGTGGCCGAAGGTGGGCGGGCGCACCCCCGGGGAAAAAAAATTAGTTCTAAGTTCCGTAGAAAATCTCGTCCGCACCTCTTGAAATTTTTCGTTCGCACCCCTTGGAATTTTCCGTCCGCACCCCTTATGTAAAAAGTGTTATCAATTTATATTTTAAATTTTTTTAGTAAACTCTTATTTTTTTTTTAAAATACTACCTAAATTATATAACTTTTAATACCGAAATAACTAAATAACTAAACCCAAATACCCAATACCTTTAACTAGCCCACTACTAAGTCTTAGCCCAATAAACAAACCCAACAAATCAACAATATTTCAAACTAAAATAAAATATTCTCTCCGCTCTCTGTATCGTCCTTGCATGCACGCCAGCGATCAGAACATCAGTGACAACAGTGAACAGTCAGCAGCCGCATACCACCGTAATCAGCCAGCCACCATACCACCGTCGATCGAACACGGGTAAGTTTCTTTGTTATTTTTGATGATTTTCGGTTGATTTTTTTATGTTTTTTGGTTGATTTTTGGTGGGACGGAACCGGTAGCCCACCGGAAGTGATTTTTTTATAACAGGAGACATGTTCTTCGTTTTGATGATTTTGTTAGTGATGATATTTTTTTTTGTGGTGGGTTATATACTTATATTTTATATTTTGTTAGTGATGATATTTTTCCTTTTTTTATAGCCGCATACACCACAACGATCAGACCTGATAATGTAAAAATACCCCTTAACTCCGTTTCCGTAGTGTAAAAATACCCCGCAACTTCGTCTCCATTATACAAATGATACCCCTGGTCTAAAAAATAAAAAAAATTGGAATACCCCTAAATTTTGGGCTACTTCCGCCGCTGTGTTATATAGAGAAATAGTTGCTTAAGAAAGTAGGTTTAGATGATGTTTTGGATAGATTTCAAAAAATGAAAACCCGTAATGCGACGTTTTAATTATGTTTGTAACAAGGTTTGACATGTTTTGATGATTATATAAATTCAGTTTGATGTTCTTTTGTTTTACATGACCCGACCCGACTCGACCCGATACGAACCGATGTTTTTACTTATATACCTTGGGACCTAAAATTTTTAAAAATGTTCTGCACCCCCTTGGAAAAATTTCTGGGTCCGCCACTGTTTATAACTATAATTATTGAAAGACTGGAGCTGGTAGTGGTTACTGGTACTTCCTGAATTAACGAGACCCTCACCTCATGAAGCAAAATGTATCAAAGAAATTCTAATTATTTGTATTTATCCATCGCGCAGTCATGAAGCAAAATGTATCAAAGAAATTGTTAGTACAATTTCTAGTAGGCTGCCTACACTAAGTACAAACGTCAATAAAGACCTCATTGGAATAGAGAAACGCTTACAGGATCTGAAATCAAAGTTGAAAATGGAGTCAGGTGGTGTACGAATTATTGGAATATGGGGAGTTGGGGGTGGTGGTAAGACTACTCTTGCATCTGCTGCTTATGCGGAAATCTCTCACCGATTTGAAGCTCACTGCCTTCTTGAAAATATTCGTGAAAAATCAAGAAAGAAAGGTTTGGCAAAGTTGCAAAAAAAAATTTCTCAAACGTGTTTTGAAAACAAAAGAAGTTAAGGTAGGGAGTGAGATAGAAGGAAGAAGCATGATAAAAACACGGTTACATAATAAAAGTGTTTTAGTTGTTCTTGACGATGTTGATGACCTCAAGCAACTAAAGGCTCTAGCCGGATCGCATGCTTGGTTTGGTAAGGGGAGCAGGATAATAATTACAACGAGGGATGAGCATTTGCTAACCCGCCATGCAGACGAAGTATATGAAGTGAGTTTGTTATCAGATGACGAGGCGATGGAGCTCTTCAACAAACATGCATATCGGAAAGATAAACCTATAGAAGATTACGAGATGCTTTCAAAAGATGTAGTTTCTTATGCTAGTGGGCTCCCATTAGCACTTGAAATTCTAGGTTCTTTTCTATATAACAAAAACAAGGTTGAGTGGAAGAGTGCATTGGACAAGTTAAAATGCATCCCAAATGTTGAAGTCACCGAAAGACTCAAAATAAGTTATGATGGACTTGAACCCGACCATCAAAAATTATTCTTAGATATTGCTTGTTTTTTAAGGAGAGAGCTGATAGACGAGGAAATGAAGGTGCTTGATGCTTGTAATTTACACCCTCGTATAGGGGTGAAGGTGTTGATTCAAAAGTCTCTCATAAAAGTTTCAAATGGAGAATTTGGTGATAAAATATTTGATATGCATGACTTGGTAGAAGAAATGGCTCACTACATTGTTAGAGGGGCACACCCTAATCATCCTGAAAAGCATAGCAGAATTTGGAAGAGGGAAGATCTTAAATACCTCTGTGATATGGGGGCAGATGCAGTGCCAATGGTTAAATTAACTTTTCAATAAAATATTTCATATATATCTGCATCAAATGACACTTGTGTATTACGCTACTGACACAATTTGGTTCCCTTGATTAATTAACGTAGGAAACTGAAGCATTAGCTTTCCGTTGTCGTTATGAAGATCCGGGTCTATCTGATGTTGTGGGTCTATCTGATGTTGTTGCAAACATGAAGAAACTTCGGTGGATTCGTTTTGATAAGTATCCGACATCTTCATTCCCATCAAACTTTCAGCCAAGAGAGCTTGGTTGTCTAGAGTTGACATGCAGCAAACAAAAAGAACTCTGGCATGGGTATAAGGTAGATAAATATTGTTGTTTCACAAATGATTGCAATAAAACTGTGAAATGAATTATAAAATGAACATAGGTTTGACACATTTATAAGTATAGGTGTAATTAAATATTTCATTAAGAAAAATACATATCATACTTTCTGTATAAAATTAGAGGTCGATTAGCTTAATTTAGATTGAATGCTTTAAAGAAACTTTTGATGATATTGTGAAATAAATAAATTAACAAAGTGTCTGAAATGTAATATTCTGAAGGTAGATTTTTGCGCAAAGATTGATGAAAATTATCGACAATATGATGTAAAAATGATATGATGTTTTAAGAAATTGGAATATACTTTGCATGTTACAGAACAGAGGTTGTTATTATGAGATATTATATCATATGCTAGTTTAAGTTTGTGTATAGATTAACAACTCCTGCCTAATGATCGATCAATGGTCTGGCAACAAGTATGCCAATGTGAAAGGAAATTGTTGTATACTTAATTATTTATTTGACTTTTCCTACTTTTCTTGAAACAGAGTCTACCAAATTTAAAAATTCTTGATCTCTCTGATTCAAGTTTAATCAAGACACCAGATTTTGAAGGCCTTCCATGTCTTGAAAGATTGATTTTAACGTCGTGTTGGAGTTTAGAAGAGATTCATCCATCAATTGGATATCACAAAAGGCTTGTTTTCGTGAGCATCAGATCGTGTAAAGGACTTAAAAGGTTTCCACCCATCATACACATGAAAAAATTGGAGACTCTTAATTTCTTTAAATGCAAACAACTTCAACAGTTTCCGGATATCCAGTCAAACATGGATAGCTTGGTAACCCTTGATTTGAGTGAAACTGGTATAGAAATAATCCCAGCATCAGTTGGACGATTTTGTACCAACCTTGTTTCCTTAGATTTAAGGGGCTGTCATAAACTGGATCTCAGTGGTTGTTATTTGGGGTTACAATCTTTTCATCAAGACGGGCCTGTGAGCCTGAACCTACCCCAGTTTCCACGTTCATTAAGGAAATTAAATCTTAGCGATTGCAATTTGGGAGATGGAGACATCCCATCTGATATATTTTGTGAGTTATTAAACCTACAGGAACTATACCTATGTGGAAACCACTTTTCAAGATTACCTTCTGGCATCTCACGACTCCCAGGTCTCAAGCTCCTCCATTTGTCAGACTGCATTAACCTTGTAGAATTGCCAGACCTCCCGTCAAGCATAGCTATTCTCAAAGCAAAAGGTTGTGACTCACTTGAAATTGTAAGAGATTTATCAGATTATAAATGGTTGTGGTAAGTCTCACTTTGGAGGAGAATGAATAATAGGGTACTACTTTCTATGCTTGAGGTACAACTCTAAACTTGTTTTTAAATTTCATTTTTTTTAACTTACAATATAATAATTGTATTCATCATAACTGGAATGTAAACTGTGGCAGGGAAATGCAGCTGAAGATCGCTTTATGAGTGTCGTAAGTCCCGTTGTTGAACCATCGTCACGTATTTTTACGAGATTAGTTACATTGCAACTTCCAAGCAACTGGTACAGTGACTTTAGTGGACTTTTATTATTCTTACGTGGTGATATTGACAATGACTTGAGTCATGTCATATATATTAAGCAGGAGACGTCCACATATGATTACTCTGAAGAGTCGGATGAAGATCGGGAACAATGGAACTATGAAATGGTGGGTTATGTACCCTTTAATTCATTGCGGCACATCCCATGGTTGAATCCTACATACGCTAAAAATATTTTATTTCAAACTGATAAGCGTGGTCTTAATGTGGAACTTGTTCGTAGTAAAAATAAATTAGTTAATTTAAACGAAAACCCAATCGATTACTCAGAGTGTTGGGATGAAGAATATGATGAAGATAATGAACATATTGAGACATTTAAGATCATGTATGATTCACAGTCCTCTAATATTCAGATTGTATGGACACATTATTAGTTGACTTGGGCATTAGTGTTGCTTGTATATCTTCCTAGATTTTGTTTCAAGGGTCATCAACAACTATTAGTATCAGTTTCAACATTATTGGTCCCACATTTTGTTACCATTTCCAGTTTGCTTTATCAACATTATTGCAGTCTACCAAAAAAGTTGTAATAAAATTTTCTTTATTATCCTATAAAACTTCACATCCTATACTACCAGGTTTCATATATCGTTTTTGATAGTTGTTGCTCCCCTTTTGTGCTACTATCATATGTGTAAGCAACAAAGGTATGTTATTTGTAGAGGAGGATACAAGACGGGTCAAAATAAGTTAAAGAGTTGGAACGACATTTTTATACGGGCCAAAATTGGGTTGGTTCTCCACAAACACTTTTTTTTTTTTTTTCTATTTTGATATATTTTTTTTACAATTTTAGTGTATTGATTATCATACAAAAACAATATTGTTACAATAATATTGATAAAAAAACACAAATGAAATCGACTAGTCGGTGATAAAAGGGGCTCGTGATACCTAACAAACATCCGGCACCTACCAGTCATCCATATTTTCTGTAAGCTTAATTGTTTCTTGGACAAGTCAATCCCAAATGTTGATTTTTTTTTATTTAATGAAAACCCAATATTCTTAAAATTAAGTATATACTTGGGTGAGGTTGATGTTACAACTGAGTTATATATAGCATTTAAGGTGGCTGGTTTTGAAATTAGTCACTTATATGATTACCAAACCTAGTAATAGCATTTAAGGTGGCTGGCTTTGACTTTGAAATCACTTATCGCCCCGGTCATCACAACGCTGCAGCTGATGCCTTATCTCGCATGTCTCATGCAGCCTTCTTTGCTCGCACTCGTGTTGAACCGTCCTTAATTGCTACACTCCGGGTGGCTAATTCTGATGATCCGTATCTCAAGTCCATGCAAATGAAGTGCACCTCTGCACCATAGTCGGTACCCAGCTTCCTTCTGTTTTAAAGATGGACTTTTGTTTTTCAAAGATAGGCTGGTCATTCCAGCAGGTTCACCCCTGTGCACTAACTACCAGAGAAATTTCATAATTCCATCGTCTTTCATCCAATTTCTTTTGGCCCAAAATGCGATTAGATGTTAAACGTTTTTGTGGCTACTTGTCAAGTTTGCCAGCAAATGAATTCTTCACTTTTACCTCCTGCTAATCTTTTACAACCATTACCCTTACCACAACAGGTTTTTGAAGGTATCTCCATGGATTTCATCACAGGGCTGCCCTTATCAAATGGTAAATCTGTCATTATGGTCGCCGTGGACCGGTTATCAAAATACGGGCACTTCATCAGGTTACCTCCATCTAACTCTAAACTCATTTACATGTGCACAGTTTACTGGAACTGATCAACACAATGTGATCCCGATGACCACCTGAAAAAGAAAATTATAAATATTACTGTGAAAAAAGAACTAAAATTAATTAAAAGACATTTTAACATCACCTAGAGGTAGAGATGCACAAAAACCCGGTTCCAGACCCTACTCGAAATACTCGACCCAGAACCGGTTCTTACCCTACCCGACCCGCAGGTACATACCAGTTCCAGACCTGGGACCCAGTTGTAAAAAAAGGAACCAAACCAGACCCGGTTCCACCTCTACTCGGTCAAAATCCGGACCGGAACCGGCCAAATCCCAAACATACCCGGAACGGGTTCCTACCCTACCCTACCCGGTTCTTGACTTTGTTGACGAAACCTGGACCCGGTTCCTACCCGGTTTTAGATTCTACAAAAAAACCGAGTTGTGCATCTCTACCTAGAGGTGGTAACTGGTAATATTGTTTGATTAGGTAACGGGTCAAAACAAGTCACTTTAATACAAAATGATTTAGGTGATTTTCAATTAATATGTTAATTATAATTTAAAAAAACAATAGTAAAATTGATATACAAGGTTGTGTGCTCTAAGAATAAATTTCTTTAGGTGATTTTCAACTCGTTTGATTCCTTTTTCATCTAAATTCATTTATTTGGCCCGTTTGAGAGATAAAACACAACCCGAATCAGCCCATTAGTAAATGGTTTGAAACTACCACCCTTAATAAGTTTTGTTAAGAGCTTAGTAAACTACTTTACGCAAACAAGAATGCAATATGTAGATATAGGTATTTACACTGCCATTCTACAACATAACACCGGTACAAAATGATAATATGAATGCATCAAGCCGTTGATGTATGCTGCAACAAAAAAAACAAGCAGTATTTTCAACAATTGAGTAAATTATACATGCACACTGCCATGAAGTTATAAAAGTTGCTAGCTAGCAAGCCACAGATTGTATTAAAATATTACTTCAATTTAGCAAGTGATTTAGAAAGTTGGTAATTTGGCCCGTTTGCTTACAGAGTTACAGATGGACCCGTTTGGGTTTATATTACATCTCCAATGAGTTATTAACAGGCCAAGTGAGTCGAAATCATCCAAATAGGCCTATAAATGAACTGTTCATTTAACTTTAACCGAACATGAACACAAACACCAACATAAACGAACCAAACAAATAAATATAAATAAACGAACATAAATGAATTAACAAAATGTGTGTCCATGTTGGTCCGTTTATTAAATAACAAACATAAACGAACAAACATAAACAAATTTAAATAAAGGAACCTAAATGAATGACAAAATGTGTTCATGTTTGTTCGTTTATTAAATAAATGAACATAAACAAACTTCCGGCCGAACTAGTTCATGAACGTTCGATTCATTTACCGGCCTACAACCAAAGTTCATGTTTGTTCGTTTCATCACAAGAACCAGGATCATCCGTGATCCCACTTGAACCAGAAGAAACCTGTGTGAAATTCGAGCACACCTTCTTAATCTATTTGTATACATTGGTATGTGTTTCTTTTCTCTCTCAACTTGCTTAATTTGTATCAACTGTCCAAACACATATTCTTAATCTATTTGTATATTGTGATTGGTTGAGTTTTGTCGTTTCATGCACGCCAACTGTTTGATGAAATGCCTCAATGAACAAAGTAGGTCTAATCATGCAAACCATGATGAGTTTTTACTCAGAAGTGTTGGGATTAATAACTTATATTGAGAACAGCAATCAATGTGTCATTTGTTGATATGGTGGCACGGTTGTTGAGGTTTCTGGATCACCAACACACACACATGATCTGCAGTTTACTTTTTTGTTCCTTAAATATAAATTCAGTATTGCGTAAGAATGATATTTTATTAATAAATGGATCCTTTACAACATGATTGCTAGGTTGCAGGGTATTAGAAGAAGCTGAAATCACAGGCTTCACAGTTTTGATCGTCATTCACTTGAAGAAACATAACAAATTGAATGAGGTATCTTCTTCTAATCTTGACATGTTTGATGATTATTTTGTGCTAAATCGTAAAATCATGCGTGTCAATCAGACACTAAATTTAATCAGAAGAATGGTAAGCCCGAACTAGATGAATGTTGTGCATGTTAATTATCTGATTAACAAACAACACCCAAAACTGTTTGTGCCTGTCCCCAACACCCCTTATACGCGATATACACCCAAACACACCCTTATTTAAACCGGATATAAATACCTTGCTTGTCCCTTCCTTTCTCTCATTTTACCCAAACACGGACACATGTGTGTGTGCAGCACAGTGGCAACAAGGGTTCCCCTTCTCGTGCTTGTTATGGGATTATGCACTTTCGTTTATTTCTTTTATCAACGGCTTTTAAAGATTTTGTTTCTAGCATCAACAAATATTATTCAATTTCAGTAATACGCCCCACGTTTATATGCTTTAATTTAATAAATTTTTAAGTTTGATTTAGCTTCTTTGACATTATAGATATCCTTCAATGTAGGCACAAAATAGGCTAATTGCTGAATATGTCTACTAAAATTTGTGTCTTGTGAGTCCATTTTCATGCCTATTAATATGCTACAGATAACGAATTAGAGGTGGCAAGATGGACAATATATAGGTAACTGGTCAAAACAGGATATGATTGAAACTTTGAAATGTTTAATACAGGTCAAGACGGGTTAACTTGCAAACAGTTTTTATTTTTATTTTTTTTTGTCCATTCCTTTAGAATATTATAAACAGTAAAATCATTCATTTCTTGTTACGAAAACAGTTGATAATATATTAACAATCTAAAATAGTTGAACAGAACTATTTAGGATGTTGTATGCATTGGAATTGGCTTACTCATGTGTCCCTTTTGACCCGGTTGAAATAAATTAAACACAACCCAGATCAGCACATTTATTCGTAAATGGGTCGAAATTCCACCTACACCCACACTTTTTTTTTCTAAGTTCATTTCCAGCCATTTATTAGCTTAGTAGTTACACAATTTTCTCGTGATATTGTCGGTTAAGAAAATTCAAATAGATAAAGGGATCCAACGTGAAATATTGAAATCTATTGAAATCTTCTGTTGACCTACATATCTTTATGATAAAGTAGTGGGCTAATACATTGATCAGCTATTTAAAACCACATATATCTTTATGATAAAGTAGTGGGCTAATATATTGACGAGAAAGAGTTATTCTTAGATATTGCATGTTACTTTAGGAGATCTCTGATAGATGAGGCAATGATGGTGCTTGATGCTTGCAGTTTTCACCCTCGTATAGGGGTAGGGATGAGCTTAGTACCGATCGGTACAGGAACCGAAAGTACCGGTACCGAAAATCCCCAAAAGCAGGTACGCTTTGGTACCGGTACCGAAAATGTCAAAAGTCGGTACCGAATCGGTACTGAAAATGTACCTGGTTCGGTAAATTTGTTACCGGTACCGGTTCGGTAAATTGGTACCGGGTACCATTTGCTCATCCCTAG
This sequence comes from Helianthus tuberosus, assembly GCA_030545235.1. Taxonomy (NCBI): domain Eukaryota; kingdom Viridiplantae; phylum Streptophyta; class Magnoliopsida; order Asterales; family Asteraceae; genus Helianthus; species Helianthus tuberosus. The sequence goes on from CM060394.1 coordinate 8,836,239, forward strand.
TCTACATAGGGGTAAAGGTGTTGATACAAAGGTCTCTCATAAAAGTTTCAAATGGAATAGTTGATATGCATGACTTGATAGAAGAAATGGCACACTACATTATAAGAGGGGCACACCCTAATCATCCAGAAAAACATAGTAGAATTTGGAAAAAAAATGATATTGTAGAGTGTTGTGCTATATATGGAGGCTGGAACGTTAATGGTAAAAGCTAGCTTTGTTAAAATTATATTATATGTTAATCTGATGACGTTTGGTTATGGATACTGACACAATTTGGTTCCCTTGATTAACTAACACAGGAAAATGAAGTGTTAGTTTAGTCAAGTTGTGTCGAACATCCACGTCTTCCTCATGTTGTTGCAAACATGAAGAAACTTCGGTGGATTTATTGGGATAGGTATCCAGCATCATCATTCCCATCAAATTTCCAGCCAACAAAGCTTGGTTGTCTAGTGTTGATAAGGGGCCAGCAAAAACAACTCTGGAAAGGGTGTAAGGTAATCCTTGTTTTTCCACAAGTTTAATCAATTAATTATTAGGGTAACTCGGATAAGTAGACCCTAGACTAATGAAATTAGAATAGTGAAATGAATACTATACGTACAAGGTTTCCAAGCAAACACTATACGTACACCGTATAAGATCAGATTATCAAGATAAAATTGTTTACAATAAAATTTTTTGACTGGACCTTAAGCCATGTGCATTTACTATTCGTTGACTAACCATGAGCCATGACCAACAATAAACAATTTTTGTTTTGAGCTTAACTAACACCTCTCTCCTTGTGACAAAGGGGATTTTGTCTTTAACCGATATAAACACCATTCAATTTACCATTTATATTACATAATTTTTTATATAACTAGTACAAATTTGTGTATAATTTAAACTAAACGGCGTAAAGCTCTGGCCTAATTGATCCATGAGCAAAAACATACGCGAATGACAATGTTTATAACTATACCTACTTATTTGCCTTTTGTGTATACGTCTATTAACAGCATCTACCAAATGTGAAGATTCTTGATCTTCGTCATTCAAGGTACCTAATGAAGACACGAGATTCTAATGGTCTTCCATGTCTTGAAAGATTGAATTTACAGGGTTGTGAAAAATTAAAAGAGATTCATCCGTCAGTTGGATATCATGAGAGGCTTGTTTTTGTGGATATGAATGGATGTTCAAAACTTAAAAAGTTTCCACCTATCATACAGATGAGAAAGTTGGAGACTCTTAAGCTCTCTTCATGCTGTCAACTTCAAAAGTTTCCAGATATCCAATCGAACATGGATAGCTTGGTAAGCCTTCAGTTGGATCATACTGTCATTGTTGGAAAATTTTGTGCCAACCTTGTTTCTCTTGACTTACATTGGTGTCACATGCTAATTAAAAAGAATAGCTTGCAACTTCCATCTCTTAAAACGTTTGGAAGATATTAATTTTTTTTCTCTTGCAGTCAACTTCGTGACAACCCGCACGATCTGTTTTGTACCAATACTATTTATGTTGTAACCCCGTTAGTTAACAAGTGTTATCAATATAAAAAGGGTTCTATGATTCGAAGTTATATGTAGTGGTGTGTTATGCTTAATATTGTTAATTATATAGTTATTGAATATTGCATATCACCAATGACTCGCACACTGACCGTTTAGTCGCACACCTTCATAAACTCGTACACTGACCGTCCTGTGGGCCAGTACACTCTCTTAGAATTCAGGCCCAATATTGTTGAATGTTGTTGAAAGCTTGAAACCATGCTCTCATGGGGTGTACAACCCTTCATGCGCAGGGTACAATTGTTTGCTGCATGCTTGAATATTTATTAGATATTGATGTGTCATGTGTTTGATTGAATATTGGAGAATAGGATGATGATAAATACCTCTTATTTAGCAGCTGTAGTAAATAAAGAACCTTACCTGGGTTTTCTTATTTAAAAGCTTTGTTATGTGCTTTAATGGTGTGTACAAGTATGTAAGCCCAAGGTACATGTTAGCAATGCAAGCCTAAATAATTCGAGAAGATGAAATGTCACGTGATGGGTTTAAATGGTTACATATGACTGGTCACACACTTATAGCTTGGTCCCACCACTTGTTTCGTAATTTTGAACATGAATCGCACAAGGGAACAAGGGCCCCACAGTTGCACAAAATTGGTTTCTCATATAACCCAGTCGCACAAACCTGGTTACCAATCGCAGAATCAAATGAGCTGGCCCCCACCACTACAACTTGGTCGCACAACACTGCCTCAATCGCACAACTGAAATTGGAGGAAAAGGTTACTAATGGATTTCACTGATTGGGCCACATGAATCCATTTGGGCCATACACCTTAAGTGGGCCGATTGCAAGGGTAATCGCACAAGTTGAGGATCAGTCACACACTCACTTGGAGTCACATTCTTAATTAGTTAATTTGTTCCAATCGCACACCTGGAAACATGAACCGTACACTTCTGATTTGGTCGCACAAAATGGTTTCAATCGCACACCTAAATTAAGTTGTATCAAGTGGTTATATATAAGAACCCATGTTCCTATAACTTATATTATTTGGAAATATGTCTTATGTGTAAACTACTCATCGTTTATACGCTACTGTGAAGTACGTGCTATACGTTATTACTTGATATATATGTACAATATGTGATTCATTTACAAACAGTCCTAACAATTGGTAACCATAATAGGACGTGGTTGACCAAGTTTAGGATAAACATACTAGCTACCGAGCAACCTAAGGTGAGTTCACACTACATCTCAAAGCATGCATTTCCCGGTGGGTTTGGGAACTTCATATATTTCCGTTGGGACTATAATTTTTACCTTTTCTTTTGAGTATCTTTTGGCTGTCAATTCGAGCACATCTTCTTAATCTATTTGTATACATTGGTATGTGTTTCTTTTCTCTCTCAACTTGCTTAATTTGTATCAACTGTCCAAACATATCTTCTTAATCTATTTGTATATAGTGATCAGTTAGAGTTTTGTAGTTTCATGCATACCAACTGTTTGATGAAATGCCTCAATGAACAAAGTAGGTCTAATCATGCAAACCATGATGAGTTTTTAATCAGAGGTGTTGGGATTAATAACTTATTTTGAGAACAACAATCAATGTGTCATATGTTGATATGGTGGCATGGTTGTTGAGGTTTCTGGATCACCAACACACACACACATCTGCAGTTTACTTTTTTGTTCCTTAAATATAGATTCAGTATTGCGCAAGAATGATATTTTATTAATAAATGGATCCTTTACATTTCATTTCATATGATTGTTAAATGTTATACCATTTACCTCTTTTATTCTTCTACAACATGAGCCGGGGGTCTCACTGGAAGCAGCCTCTCTATTCCTACGGGGTAGAGGTAACGCTGTCTACATCTTACCCTCCTCAGACCCTACCTTAGCTTTGCTATTGGTGGGATATACTGAGTATGATGATGATGATGATGATGATTCTACAACATGATTGCTAGGTTGCAGGGTATGAGAAGAAGCAGAAATCACAGGCTTCACAGTTTTGATCGTCATTCACTTGAAGAAACATAACAAATTGAATGAGGTATCTTCTTCTAATCTTGACATGTTTGATGATTATTTTGTGCTAAATCGTAAAAGCATGCATGTCAATCAAACACTAAATTTAATCAGAAGAATGGTAAGCCCGAACTAGATGAATGTTGTGCATGGTAATTATCTGATTAACAAACAACACCCCTTATACGCGATATACACCCAAACACACCCTTATTTAAACCCGATATAAATACCTTGCTTGTCCTTCCTTTCTCTCATGCTACCCAAACACAGACACATGTGTGTGCAGCACAGTGGCAGCCAGGGTTCCCCTTCTCGTGCTTGTTATGGGATTATGCACTTTCGTTTATTTCTTTTATCAATGGCTTTTAAAGATTTTGTTTCTAGCATCAACAAATATTATTCAATTTCAGTAATATGCCCCACGTTTATATGCTCTAGTTTAATAGATTTTTAAGTTTGATTTTGCTTCTTTGACATTATAGATATCCTTCAATGTAGGCACAAAATAGGCTAATTGCTGAATATGTCTACTAAAATTTGTGTCTTGTGAGTCCATTTTCTCCTATTATGTGACTTTGTGATAGATGACTCTATCAACACATTAATTGCATTCACATGCATATTGTAGTTAATTGCATTCACATGCATATTATAGTTATTGTCTTCATATTCTGCTAGGTAGAATTTATTGCATTTAGTCTATACCTCTATATATATTTCAATGTAATACCTTGTACAAGTAACTTGAGAAATAACAATTACATCTTTACCAAGTTCAATATGGTATCAGAGCCACTCTGCTCCTCTGAGCCAATCGATCCACCATAACCCACATGGCGGAGACCAACGGCTGCTCAGCCGCACCGCCGCCGCAACGGCGGCCGATTACCCTCCATCATCCAATGACCAAACCAATTGTCCATATCAGCGCCGCAACGGCGGGTTCCCGTTCCACCATCCTATTTCACCGCCGCCGCAACGGCGCATTCCCGTTCCACCATCCTATTTCACCGTCGCCGCAACGGCGCGTTCCCGCCGCAACGGCGCGTTCCCGTTCCACCATCCACACGAACAGAAAAGGTGGAGGAAGTACTGACCAGTGAGTTCACAACCATCACCATCGCTGCTGGGTTCATCGCCGCCGCCGCTGCTCGACCAACCGCAGCCGCCGCTGCTCGACCAACCGCAGCCGCCGCTGCCGATTCTAACCACCGACGCTGCCTCTCTTCGCCGTCGCAAGTCGACACTATTCCGGCCACATAAACTCCCAGCCAGCCGCTACTATTTTTTTTTTTCAAAAAAAAAAAAAAAAAAAGACAAAAAAAAAAAAAAAAAAAACAGAGAAACGTACCTGTTCAAAAGCTTCAGAAAACTCGGTCTTCAGCTTCTTCCTGCCGTCACCACCGACCAGACTGCCGGCTGCCAACCACACCGCCGTACGAGAGTTCCCGATCAGAACCGTCGCCGCTCAGGTGAATCACCGCCGTGACACCGCCATCAGAACCGCCGCTGTTTCTCCGACCAACCGGCAGCGTAGTCGTTGAACCTGGCCATCGATCGAAGCCTGTGAAGGTTACCACCTCCTTGTTACTTGATCGATTGAAGAAAAAGAAAAAGAAAAGAAAGAATTTTTTTTTTGTGAAGGTTGCCACCTCTGTGAAAGTGAAGAAGAAAAAGAAAGGGAACATACTTTCTTTTTTTGTGGGGAAGAAGTGCACACGTATGTGCTTTTATTTTTGGTGGAAAATTGAAGATTGTCAATTTTACCAAGAGGCCCCTCAACTTAAAAAAAAAAAAAAAAAAAAAGGTCTTCCGCTACTACCCAAAACTGAATATCATCAGCAACCACCGGTCACCAAACACCACAAACCACCATCAACCCGCGGCAACATAGGCTCAAGATCCAGCCGCCGCCACTGAAAATCCTTCCGCTGCTACCAAAAACTAAAAACCACCAGCCACACCACTGTCGTCGGCTGCCGGAAAATGGTGACCCGAACCGTTCTTAAACCGAACCAAACCAAAACCCCATCTTGGATGTGGGACACCGGTGCGTCCAACAACACCGCGAACAACAACCAACAATTTCCCGTTCTTTCTGCATACGGAGGACCCGATAAGATCGTGCTAGGTGATGAATCTACGCACGGGGGCGCGTCTCAACATCAATGATGTCTACTATGGACCAATCTCCTTGTCTCCTCAAGTCAACAGCAGTGACTACAAAAAAACAACAACATCTTCCTCAACAACCAAAGCTTCAACACGAGTCCTCACAAGGATCAACTCACCAAACCACTTGCAAACCACTTGCAAGAGCGCCTTTCATCTCTTTTCGGTCCAAGATTGGAGTCTCCAACGGATCCTCCATCTTGCGGGGGCGTATCAACACATTAATTGCATTCACATGCATATTGTAGTTAATTGCATTCACATGCATATTATAGTTATTGTCTTCATATTCTGCTAGGTAGAATTTATTGCATTTAGTCTATACCTCTATATATATTTCAATGTAATACCTTGTACAAGTAACTTGAGAAATAACAATTACATCTTTACCAAGTTCAATAGACTCAGGTTGAAAATCAATTGTCCAGACCATCACATGGAATCTTATGAATACAGACAGGTGGGTTATGTCCCCTTTGTTTTAAAGATTGATACATCTACAAGAGTATATATATAAAAGATAATATTACACTCTAAACCCTCTAATATAATATAATATTAAACTATGTCTAATAACACTTCGCAAGCTAAGGCCGGGGACTGGAGCTAAAATGGCGTATGGTGAGGTAACAGTTATCAACCCAGCCCTCTGTGTATACTCGGCACAGTTATGCTCACCTACGCACTTGAATTAATCCAACGTTGTCTTTTGATTACGATTGATAAATTATGCTCAAAACCTGATGTCTTCAGCATTTATTTTATAAAATTTCTTCTATATGCCTTTTTGGATCTGATTTCCAGTGCTTACTTTTATACTAATTAATTTGTTTCATCAAAGCTGTGATAGTGTAATCCCCTGTTGGGAATTTCGGATTGAAGCCAACTTGTCGTGCAAGGCTCAAGGAGGCAATTAAACAGTGGATAATTACAAATAATTGAATGTGATTAAGGTTTAATTATCAGTGATAATTATCATGTCCTAGATTTATTAATTGTTTAATTAATAAATTTGTGTATAGTTATAAATAATTGAATGTAATTCTTAATAAATGATTAAACTTTTATATATGTTTCTTTTAAGAAATGCTTATTTTCCATATTCTTAATATAGAGTTTTTACCCACAGTTATTTTAAAATGTATTATAAGTATTTAAGTAGGATTACGACCCGCCGCAATGCGGCGGGGATTCTTTATTTATAACTAAGTCGATCTACGACCCACACGTTATGTTAAACCTGTCAAACGGCGTAAAAATAGACGATGTAAAAATAGTCGATCTACGACCCACACGTCGTGTTAACTCGCAAAATTTAGAACGAAACGTAAAAACGTTAAGCCAAAGACGCACGCTGTGATGTGTTAAGTCACAAAATTTAGAACCAAGCATAGAGCGCAAAATTTGCGGAAAATGAAAACTATAAAGGACCAAAATTGAAAGTAAAAAAAGTTATGAGGATAGATTGTAAAAGATAAAAAGTTTTGGGTTAAAAGTAAAAAACAAATAGTTTTGGGTTAAAAGTAATTTATGAAATACTTTTGGGTGAAAAGTAAAAAAACAATTTTTTTTTGAAAAACCCCCAAAGCCAACGTTACGACAACCATATGCATAACAATTTTTTCTTTGAAAAATCCCCAAAGCACACCCCGCGTTGCGGCGGGGCGTAAAACGGTGTCAAATAGTACTAATGTCACACAACCGTCATCGACAACCAACACTGACTCGACCTATAATATGCGTATTGCGACGAACCTGTCAAACATGGAAAAATAGAGGTAAAAACGTTGAACTACACATGCACGTTGCGTCGTATTAACTCGAAAATTTTAGAACTATACGTAAAACGAAAATTTGCGAAAGATGAAAAGTATAAGTGACAAAAGTTGTGAAGTTAAATTGCAAATAATGAAAAGTTTTGGGTTAAAGTTAAAAAAACAAATTATGTAGGGTTAAAATTGAAAAATGTACAAACCTTTAGGTTAAAACTAAAAAAATCAAGTTTTTTTTTAGAAAACACCCAAAGCACAACTTACAAGTCCTTATGCACAAAAAGTTTGCTAATTTATATAGGTTTTAATTAGGGGAACTATAGAGAGGTAATTAATCCTTTGAGCCTGAGTTATCTCTCTTTTCAGCCACATGATAAAGAGTTGGTAGACAGTAATTGTGATGTGGACGCCACCCCTCATGATCAACAAAATTGCTGACTTTTGCATTGTTTATAAGTGTTATGAAGTTTCCTTGTATGACTTTTCTATTATTGGAGGAGGAAATATCTCAAAGCTGACTTTTGCATTGTTTAAAAGTAGACCAGGTAAATGGGTCGGATCATGGGTCAAAACGGGTTCGGGTCGGAATGGGTTTTGGTCGGGTCGGGTTTGTTAAAAAAATGTGTTTTTATTTTTTGAAAAAAGTGTCTGTTCTATTCATCAAGGGGCAATTTTGTCGGGTTAAAACTAATTAATAGATTAAGAGAATTTATACCTTCTTTGATTGACAAAATGCCAACTTTTAAACATGTGGTTATAATGTCAACTGAAAGTCTATTTGACGAATAGAATGTTAGTTGTCGATGCATGTCAAGTGTGGGATTATGATTGACATCGAATGTTGTTTGATGAATTGAAATGGATGAGAGGAACTTATTTTCTTGGAACAATATACGGGTTTTGGTACGGGTCGAAACGGTTCGCGTCGAAACGGTTAACGTCGAAACGGTTCGATTCGAAACGGTACGCGTCGAAACGGTACGCGTCGAAATGGTACGGATCGAAACGGTACGGGTCGAAACGTTTCTTAACCTAAGTCGGTTAACTTTGACCCTCTCTCTGAAATGCTCCCTAAAAAATCTAAACACATGTTTCTTAACCTGAGTCGGTTTAGAAACCCATACCCCATCCCCCATCCCCCTCTATACCTGGAATAGCATTTCTAGCCCTTCTCCCATTAACGACACTATGGAAAAACGTTGTATTATCATCGCCAAAAGAAGCACATTTAACCAGAGACTTTTATTTGGTGTCTTTATATTTCATGAGCTCTATCTCCTCTATACTCTTACTACATTCCGCCCACACCCACATTTCCTCTTCCTCTAGATCCCTCTCCTCCATAAGTAATTTTGCTTACTCCAGGATCCGGCGAGTTTGGCGGAGCTTCGGTCCCAAAACGACGTGTTCGGTGCGTTTATTACGACTAAGAAAGGAGTAGAAATAGAATACAACACCGAGCAGTCAATTTCAATCTGGTCTCTATTGATTATTCAACGTTACAGCACCACGAGACCAGTTGGACAACATTTCCCCTCTAGGAACCAAAAGCTTGTCCAAATGGGAACCCCATGCCCCTATTTATAGACAACAACATATGGGTCCATCCGATCAGATTGACCTTGACATTTACAAAACCTGTCCAACTTTTCTCTATACTATACAATATTCAACACATGCTCTATCTAGCTATTCGTACAGTGGCAGATGTACAAAATATGCACTAACAGATTCCCCCTCGGATGTCACTGTCGAATCGTCTTTAAAACTTTGAGAACCTTGAGCCGTGTTTGAATATTCTGTAATCTTCAACTTTTTTTGCAACTTCAATCAGGTATCTTGAAATTTGACTATCCAAATTCCCCCTCGATTGATGATCCGGGTTTGCTTTTTCCAAAATAAAGCACGAATTCCCCCTGGAATGAATCTTCAGGTCTTTTGCACAGTTTACGACTCTCCTCTGATTTGCTAAACTGCAACCTTTATGAGCAATCACCAACTTGAAACTAATCAATGCAGCATCTTCTATTTCAACGTTAAACATATCCGAGCTCAGTTTTTGATATCACAAGTAAGCACAACGATTTTCGCATTCCGCCTGCTCGATCTAAGAATGTACAAAAACTCAACCGGCAATTGATAGAAACTTCATATACCCCACCGGTTAACTTCAAATCCATGATTCCCCCTGAAGATCTGATATCCCGTTTACCGTGATCCACGTTAACGCACCGTAAGAATGACAGATCCATGTAAATAGTATTCTCCACAATCAACAAATCTTCATCAGAAAACAAATCATCTGGTAATGTAATCCGATCTTCGAAGCATTCGTCCACAATCAGATTCATCTCCTCGGATAATCCAGATCTCAGAAGCTATCATCCATGATCACTCTTAGATCTCCGATGCTCTCGTCCATGATCAGATATTAACACCTCGGATCATCTTGATCTCTGAAGCATACACTCACGATCAGATTCACATTCCCCCTGACAATATGAAGTCGAAAACTACCCGAATACTGTTGCAGTGTCAAGAATTTCAAAAATGCTGGAATTTCAACATACGACAGTGAAATTTTTATTCCCCCTCATTTTTGCAAATTCTGACGTCTCTAATACTGAATTCCCCCTCAAACTGAATTCAGTTTTCAATTCTCTTCTCCGAAAAACTTGACCAATCAAGAATATCACAATATTCGCCACAATTGTCAGTTTTTCGTCTATGCGGTTTTACAATTTGGCCCATAAATAGTCAGATAACTCAGAATATGACAATTCTGCACTGGTATCCTGACTACCCCACTAATTTCCACAATCCGTGACCGCATCACCAAATCTGTACACTGAAGCCTGGACGGTGTCCCCGAACAACCCAGCTTGGTCGTTAAAAACCCGAAAAAATTGTCAATCACCAATTTTTTTTCTGGAGACTCTCCTCGTCGTCAAGTGTCGGATAGCACAAGTGTCGGATGGTCATCCGATCGAATTGTCATTCGATTGAAGGACAAATTAGGCAAGTTGGTATGATGAATCGGATGGTCATCCGATCGGATTGCCATCCGATCGGAATGACAGAAGAAACAAACTAGTGTTTGTGGATCGGATGGTCATCCGATCGGATTGCCATCCGATCGGAGTGCCATTTGATTGAAAACCAACTGATATTTTAAACACCCCATAGTGACATGGATCAGATGGTCATCCGATCGGATTGCCATCTGATCGGATTGCCATTTGATTGAAAAGCATAATCCTTCAAGCAAGATGGTGATATGGATCGGATGGTCATCCGATCGGATTGCCATCCGATTGGAAATCTTCTAACAGCTAAAGAACACTCCAAATCACGTTTTTTCGATCCAGAATCTTTATTTGTGTGAATTTCATGATGAAACTTCACAGGACTGTGTGCGATACAATTCCGAACAGATTGACGGCTTCAGCTCCAAAATCCATCCGTGAATTGACCTTTATTTTTATGATTTTCTTTGTTTTAACATCAAAACTCCCGTTTAACCCGAAATTGATTAGCTTTGGGTGATTTAACCGACTGTTAGATCGATTAAATCGGTACCGTAGCTCTGATACCACTGCTGACTCCAGGATCCGGTGAGTTTGACGGAGCTTCGGTCCCAAAACGACGTGTTTTGTGCGTTTATTACGACTAAGAAAGGAGTAGAAACAGAATACAACACCGAGCAGTCAATTTCAATCTGGTTTCTATTGATTATTTAACGTTACAGCACCACGAGACCAGTTGGACAGCATTTCCCCTCTGGGAACCAAAAGCTTGTCCAAATGGGAACCCCATGCCCCTATTTATAGACAACAACATATGGGTCCATCTGTGTAACACCTCGAAAATTCACGTCCTATAATGTGTAGACACGTGTCATATGTTTAAACGTGTGAAAGAATATTATAGAAGGACTAAAGTTGACAAACATGGAAAGTATGTGAATATACGTATTCTAAGTGTCAACAGTGAATAAATATATTGTACATTAACCCTACATGATGTTTATAACGTCAAACGAATAAATCATGGATCATGCGAAGCTAAAAGTGAGAGATTACAAACTACAGGGGTTAAATGTGTCAACATGTTTAAGTTATACCTCTGAGTGACCTTTTGACAAACCCGAAGCTTTGTAACGGTTAATTATGCTCACTAGAATGCACGATATAAATTTCATAAAGTTTCGTTATCATATGAGCAAGTTGTGATCAAATTCGTGTGCGATGGGTTAAAAGCGTCAACGTTGAAAATTAGGCCTTTTCAGGTAACAATAAAGTTAACCGAGGACTAAACAAAGTGGGTAAATGTCTTAAAGCCCTTATAAGTCAATTTAGAGGGTTCATTGTGCAAAACAAGACACGAAAGCGACCTTTAGAAGGACCAGGGACCAAAACTGCAATTAATGGAAAATTGGTTTGGCTGAAGCACACATGCTCGCGTAGCGCGAGCCCTAACCCCATATGCAGTCGTGCTACGCGACTGCCTTATCTGGACAGAAAGCCTATTTTCTTGGATTCTTGTCTGCCATAGCCTTTGTAAACGACCTTTGATCGATTTTTCACATCTTCCTTGGCCTCTAAACGACCCCTAAACATCTAGGACACTTGTTGGAAGGGTATGGTCAGTTGTAGACTTACTTGTCAACACATTGTGGTGTCTTTGTTCACTATATAAAGCACACAAGTGCAACACTTGATCATTCATCCATCAAACAATCTTCTGATCAATTGTGGAGCACAAGAGCACTCTCCAGGCCTTCCTAATCAACCATTAGACACTCGTAAGTTTGCTAATCCTTCTTTAATTAAGTTTAGCTTAGTTATTTAGCTAAAAGTCAAACCATCGTAATTACGGTTTGACTTCGAGATTAATTAATAATGGCTCAGTCAAATCTCGAATCAAAAGTAGTTATAAGTTGGTAATTATGTGGGTAATAAACCCTCAAAAGGGTTCCCCCTGATTACCACTCTAACCAGGCCAAAAGTCGGGTCAAACTTGTAATTAAAAAGTCAACAGAAAGCTTAAATTCTAATTTATGCATGATTAGCTATATAGAACACATACAACCTGTTTGATCATTATTATAACTTGGTAATTAGTGTAAGAACATGTCTAAATATGTTCAACCCGACAATTTACTATAAAGACCCGGTTCGGAACCGAAAGTCACATAGTTTGACTTTCACTTTGACTTTCAGTTCTGACCCGTTTAAGCATGTTTTAGAAATGCCTTTGAGCTTTATTGGGACCAGGTAACATGCTAGTATAACCCTCTGTGATTATACACCATGGTTCATTAGTCAACCAATTAATATGCACGATTCCGTTAATTACTCATATGTTGACCATTATGCCCAACGTGAGTTTTGGAAATGTAAAAGAGTAGAAACTTTAATTACTGATATATAAACTTGTATGCAAAGTTTGATATCAGTTTGAGGTGTAGATTGAGAGTTATGCTCATTATCGCAAATTTAAAGCTTTATGTTAATTAAAGGGCGTAATTAGAGAATAGCCTAGTTAAACATACTTTTTTGATATCCAAATCTTTACCCACTGTTGTAATATATTATTTTGGGAATTTTAAAGATTTTTAATTAATTTTAGGCTGAGCATAACTCATAGTCGTAGGCTTAATCCGGTAATTGTCGGTTTTGCCCTTACGGGCCATAAAATGAGTTTAACATATCTAAACGACTCCAAACCTTTTGCTACTGATTAGATATGTTAAATAAATTATTTTAAGACTTCTGTAAGTATAAAAATATCAGCTTTATGTATCGAACCCGTAAACGGCTCTTAATCGCCTTATTAAGCGTTTTTAGCGCATAGTATGTACTAGAACTAATTTAAACATACTAAGGTTGATACCTACTGATATTTGAGATAAATTATGATGTTTTAACAATAAGCAAAATTTGATTAACTCAGACTTCAGTTTTGAGCTTTTCGGCTTATGTGAAATTACCAAAATACCCCTACGGGGCATAGTTTGGTTATAATTGATAAATTTCACATATATACTTTATCCTACTGATATAACTTAGAAAATTATGTATTTTTGCTGATTACATCAGACCTGTAACATAGGTTAACATTAAAACTCTTTTATAAACTTTTAAATGACCAAACTACCCCTACGGGGCCTAGTTTGTGTTTAAATACGTTCCGGGCATAATGAAAGACATCTTACTGATGTCACAACACATTTGAGGCATAATTAACTTAGGAAACCTGCCTATAGCTCTCATGAATACCCGTCACGCTTATTACGCGTACGGTTCGGTTTATGTAACAAGTTTACATAAATTAGCCGAAACGGGTCAAACCTTAACGGTTTTATCTCAAAATCCAGAATGTGAATAATAAACCCATATTAAGCAAGTCTCTGAACTTGTCGGGTCTAAATCACATTCTATCCGGTCTTCGCTTAATCGTGCGTACGAACCGTATCTTTGAAACTAGCCGGTCTAAGCTTAAGCTTAATTAAAGACCCGTTAGGATTCTAATAGGTTATTATAAAACCTTCATTCCAGATTAGGAGGACCAGTAAAAGCTACGTGCATTTTGCTTATTGTGATTTATACATTGCTCAGGTAAATACTTTTAACTTATTTTCCCTATACGGGCTTGGGTTACGGTATATAGTATACCGCTTGATCGGGCATCAAATCCTCCACCGTTGGGTGAGTAATTGAATAATTTGATCGGCTCGTTTAAACAGTCTTGTTACTTAAAGCCTTTGGGGGGTTAATGACCATGTCCCGGATATCCTTGGCATCATTTTACGAAATGGCCACGACTTAAGCGCGGGGTGTAGGCGTACACCCGTCAGTGCACAAAAGAATATTGTGGTGTGTCTATTGATCTTTAAACCAGACAAGATCCGGGATACTGAACGCACAAGGAACATGTAATTCGTTCACAAGATTATTTATTTAAATAATTCTCCCAAGTTAAATAAAATGTTTATGCCATGTGCATCCAAACCAATTTTCAATCATTTTTCCAAAATGAGTCAGTTGATTGTATTTACCAGTGTAAACTGACGTATTTTCCCAAAAAGATTAAATGCAGGTACTAAGCGTAATTGGCTGGGATTTCTCCTTAGCATCATTAGAAGTCTCGCAAGCTTAAGATGCCTGAAGTCTGTTGAACTATTGTTTCCATTATGTTCTCGATCCTACTGTGGATACACATCTGAATATTGTAACATTTGAATTTACAATATTAAATTCGGTTGTATTATATCTTTTTAAATTGCTTCCGCTGTGCATATTAAATATTGTGTTGTTTGACTATTATGTTGCCAACCACGTCACGATACTCCCCCACCGGGCCCACCGGTGACACGTGGAAATCGGGGTGTGACAGGTTGGTATCAGAGCCAACATTGAGTGAATTAAACACTAGCCTTTTGTGTTTAATCTCAATGACACAATTGCACATCTCTAAACTTTCGAGTCTAGACATATAACATAGGACAAATTCCACTTTGTTTGGTTTTGTTTTGTCCTTTACATTATTTTATATATTTTGTTGTTATCTCATATAATAACGACATGATTCAAAATGCCGCCAAGATTCTTCAGGAGAAAGGGAAGAGGCAAGGGGCCAATCACCGCCCCCAATGACAACGAGGCAGGACCATCACACATGCGAGCTCCGTCTACTACCGAGAGTGACGACCCTCGGCAGAACAGGAGGAACTTGTTTGAACCAGCCAGACGATCGGTATCACACAGCTCTACACCTCCGGTCCAAAACCCTTATGGGCCGCAACCGGAGTACGAGCCCAGCAACCCTCAGCCCTCGTATATACCATTACAGCGATCCTTATCGCATCATTCTTTCGGGGACCCCACACCTGTTTTCAGGGGCCGGTTTGATCCGGTAGGCTACATCCAAGAACCCGTGGGTTTTAACCCACTGGGCCAGAGGATCATTTCTCTGGCGATCACGCGGACGATATGGACGAGGATACGGACCCCGTCGAACCAGCCAGTGGTACACCAAACCACCCGATAGAGATCTCCGACGGATCTTCTTTCCACGGATCACCATATGGTGGTCCAGACAGCTTCCAAGCCATGTTCAACCAGCACGAGTGGTACTATACACCTTCCCACCATTCGTCGCCTCACCAGCAGCCGCAGCAGCAACAGGATCCCTCTGTGGATTCAAGATTCGTGGCAGTCACGCCACCGCCTCCACCGCCGCCAGTGCAACCAGCACCTCCGCAACCGCCGAGGCGAAGGAGAACCGGTGCACGCATGTCTTCACGAGCGGGAGACTTTCATTTCAGCTCTCCACGCCAATCTAGTGGCAGCCACTATCCGCCACATCAGGAGGACCCACAAATGGGTGGACCTTCACAACCAGCTGTACCACAGCCACCGCCGATGGGTTTTGACAACCCAATTCCAGCATACACGGGTTCCATGGCATACAACCCGTTTGAACCACCGACTCACCACAACTATGGTTACGCGGAGGCCGATCCTTACATGGTAGCGGCTAATTATAACGCTCTTCACCCGGAGGGACCATACGGAGCTCCATGGGGAGTAGGTTACCCGACTCAGGGGTACCAGATACCTCCTAGACCTATTATGCGGACGCAATCGCAGCCGCCACGGTTTTCTCCCCCAGAAAGGGAGGAAATCCTACAAAGGTTGGATGAAGTAGAGCGAGGCTTCCACCGTGACCGTAGGGAGAGACAGAGCTTCTTCCAAGGATTGGCAAGCTTGATCAAAGGGAAGAACAAGAAGGATCATTGAATCCTTCCGATTGATGTTGAGCCCCTGCGTGGGCCAGTCTTATTGTATTAGCCCCTGCGTGGGTGTATTTGGTTGTTAAGCCCCTACGTGGGTATGTATGTTTGTTTGTTTGTTTTGAGCCCCTGCGAGGGCCTATCTTTCTATAAACCCCTACGAGGGTATGCTATTGTTTAAAGTCCCTGCGTGGACTATTATGTTGTATGTATAAGTCCCTGCGTGGACTATTATGTTTGTTGCTTAACCCCTGTGTGGGTAAATGTTTGTTGAAAAGACCCGTTTAGGGCAGCGTGTAACCTATGTATAATTAATGGAATGTTTGTTTTATAAATTTCATGTTTGCCTTATGTGCATAAACAATTTATATATGAAATAAATAAATTAAAATCATTCCTTTTGAAATAATCTGCCTATATAAATTTTTTAAAATAAGAATCTTAAAGTGTGAAACCTAGCCTTCGGGTCATTATAAGGCCAGGCCAAGATGGTAAGACCTGTTTAAAAGATTCGTATCCCTGTTAACATCTGAAAACATGTTAACACTCATGGAAGACGTGATCCATTAAAATCACACACATCATTTTTATATAAAAGGATCTTTCTAAAGATTCCTAACCCAATTTTATGATCTCTGAATCATGGGTTTAGGTCATCAATTAAGATGATCATATTTTTACCATACGTGGTAATATAGTGCCTACGGGCCCTGCTCATTTCCATGTGAGCCAAAAGACAGTGGTAGCGATGACTCCCTGTCAGATAAAGGTAATGAACTAGGTTCAAGCCTTCATGCTTTGATTCTCTGAATTCATAGCTTATAAATTATAAATGTCCTTGTGACCAGGCCTATTGTGCCAGTATACCTTCATGTTTTGATTCTCTGAAATCATAACTTATAAATTAAATTGTCCATGTGACTAGGCCTTTTGTGCCACAAATAAAACTGTTATTGTTTTATAATTAGGATAAATTATTATAGAAATCCTAAATAAATATGATTAATAAATTAACCAGATATGGTCTCTGTTACCATGGTTAATGAATTACCCTAAGGGGCAATTCCATAATAAACTCCCAAATAAACTATTGTCCTTGTTTTCTGTAACAGTTCAATTAAAATGGCTAACTCAGATGAGATAAATAGTCATCCAGTGGAGAACATTGATAACGCCCGGATTAACTTAACGGGTGCTGAATTAAAAGCGTTGGTCGACGACGCAGTTACAAAGGCATTGGAAAGGCTGTACGAAGAGTATAGTGGGACTCGTAGTAGGACCCTATCTACACAGCCTTCAAAGCCACCGTCCAAGACGGACGACCCGAAGAAAGATGATGATTGACGCTCCTCGAACCACAGTGCTCCATCTCAGCAGGTTCTACTGAACCAAGGACCCTGTGAGAAGGGTTGCTCTTATAAATATTTCGTTTCCTGCAAACCCCGGGATTTCACTGGGGAGAAAGGAGCCATTGACTGTATGACGTGGCTGGATGAGATGGATACGGTTGTGGATATCAGCGGATGCGCTGAGAGAGACGTGGTCAAGTTTGTGTCGCAGTCTTTTAAGGGTGAAGCTTTAGCATGGTGGAAATCTCTGATTCTAACCACCGGGAAAATCCCATTGTACAATATGTCATGGGATCAATTTGTTTCCCTTATCAGGGAAAATTACTGCCCTCAGCATGAGGTGGAGAAGATAGAATCTGATTTTCTATCATTGGTGATGACAAACCTTGACTGTCAAGCTTACCTAACGAGCTTCAACACGATGTCCCGGTTGGTTCCTTAACTGGTGACCCCGGAACCAAAAAGAATCGCTCGTTTTATCGGTGGTTTAGCCCCTGAGATCAAGGCAAGCGTGAAGGCTTCTCGGCCAGCTACTTTTAGATCTGTAGCTGACATATCCTTGTCCCTCACCTTGGATGCGGTCAGGCAAAGATCGCTGAGGAATAAGGAGGCTGAGAAGAGAAAACGTGAAGATGATAGTTCACGGAGATCGAACAAGAAGCACCGTGGGAACGGTGACAACAAGAAAGGATCTGAGTCAAGGAAAGATGGGCATCAGTCTGGCGAGAAGCCCAAATGCAAGATTTGCAAGAAGCAGAACTATGGAAAGTGCAGACTCGAGTCGAATTCTCAGACTCAGTCAAAAACCTATGCTTGTGGTATATGCAAGTCCACGGATCACAAAACCTTGGATTGCAAGAAGATGAAAGACGCAACGTGCTACCGTTGCAATGAAAAGGGGCACATTAAAACCAACTGCCCTAAATATGCAAAGAAGCCTGAAGAGGCCAAGAAGACCAATGCCAGAGTCTTCAGAATGGATGCAAAGGAAGCAGTCCAAGACGATAACGTGATAACAGGTACTTTCCTTGTAAATGATATCTATGCAAGAGTACTGTTTGATTCAGGCGCTGATAAGTCTTTCGTAGATAACAAGTTTTGTGAATTGTTGAAATTGCCTGTTAGAACTTTAAGTGTAAAATATGAGGTGGAATTGGCTGATGGCACCATAGAAACCGCCTCAACCATACTAGATGGATGTTTCATATCCATTAAGAACCATTCTTTTCCATTATCACTACTTCCTTTGAAATTAGCGGGTTTTGACATCGTTTTAGGAATGGACTGGTTATCTCATAACCAGGCCCAGATTGTCTGCAATAAGAAACAAGTGGTGATCAAAACTCCATCTGGAGAAGCACTGACCATTCAGGGTGATACCCGGTATGGATTGCCTGAGCAAGTGACCATGCTCAAGGCTTCCAAGTGCTTAAAGAAGGGTTGTGTCATTTACATGGCACAGGTGACTATTGATGAACCGAAACCCAAGATTGAAGATATTCCCGTCATTTCTGAATACCCAGAAGTTTTTCCTGAAGAACTACCTGGTTTACCACCAAATAGGCAAGTGGAATTCAGAATCGACATCATCCCTGGAGCCGCACCTGTTGCTAGAGCACCTTATAGGTTGGCGCCAATAGAGATGAAGGAATTGAGGACGCAATTGGACGAATTATTGGCTAAGGGTTTCATTAAACCTAGTTCGTCTCCATGGGGAGCGCCAGTCTTATTTGTCAAGAAGAAGGATGGATCGATGCGTCAGTGCATCGATTATCGTGAGCTGAATAAGGTCACGATAAAGAATAGATATCCTTTGCCCATGATCGACGATTTGTTCGATCAGTTGCAAGGGGCAAGCTATTTCTCGAAGATTGACTTGAGGTCAGGCTACCATCAATTGAAGGTTAGAGATGAAGACGTGCACAAAACTGCATTTAGGACTCGTTATGGGCATTACGAGTTCCTAGAGATGCCTTTTGGGCTCACTAATGCACCGGCCGCGTTCATGGATCTCATGAATCGCGTTTGCAAGCCGCATTTAGATAAATTCGTCATCGTCTTCATTGACGACATCCTCATTTACTCGAAGAGCCAAGCTGACCACGAGAAGCATCTCCGTTGCATTCTGAAGCTACTTCATCAAGAGAAGCTCTATGCCAAATTCTCTAAGTGTGAATTCTGGCTTCGAGAAGTCCAATTCCTTGGACATGTGGTCAGTGAGCGTGGTATCCAGGTGGATCCAGCTAAAGTTGAAGCAGTTATGAACTGGAAAGAGCCGAAGACGCCTACGGAGATTCGTAGCTTCCTAGGCTTAGCAGGTTACTACAGGCGCTTCATTGAAAATTTTTCAAGGATTGCTGCGCCCCTAACTTCTCTAACTAAGAAGAAGATTAAGTTTGACTGGGGGCCTAAGCAGCAAGAAGCTTTCGATATTCTCAAGCAGAAGTTGAGCAATGCTTCTGTGTTGGCATTGCCTGATGGAATCGAAGAATTTGTAGTTTATTGTGATGCATCACACACCGGGATGGGGTGTGTGCTTATGCAGAAAGGCAAAGTTATTGCCTATGCATCACGACAGTTAAAGGTGCATGAAAAGAATTACACCACCCATGACTTGGAGTTGGGTGCCGTTGTATTTGCACTAAAACTCTGGAGGCATTATTTATATGGAATCAAATGTGTGATCTATTCTGATCACAAGAGCCTCCAACATCTGTTTAATCAGAAAGAATTAAACATGAGGCAACGCCGTTGGATGGAGACTTTGAATGATTATGATTGCGAAATCAGGTACCATCCCGGCAAGGCGAATGTAGTCGCTGATGCCTTGAGTCGAAAGGAAAGGGTGAAACCCATCCGAATCAATGCCAAGAGCATTGAAGTAAAGAATAATTTGATTGAAAGGTTGTTAGCTGCACAGAAGGAAGCTGTGTTGGAAGCTAACTACCCGAACGAAAAGCTAGGGGTAACTGAGGAGCATTCTAAGATTGAATGGACGAATATGGGTTCCAATTTATGGAGGACTTCGTGATGTTATCCTCCAGGAAGCCCATAGTTCTAAATACTCCGTTCATCCTGGAGCCGATAAGATGTACCAGGATCTAAGGGCAAATTATTGGTGGATAGGCTTGAAAAAGTCTGTAGCCGCTTATGTAGCAAAATGCTTGACATGTGCGCAAGTCAAAACCGAGCATCAAAAGCCGTCAGGCTTGCTACAACAGCCTGAACTTCCTACGTGGAAGTGGGAAATGGTGACGATGGATTTCATCACCAAATTGCCGAAGACAAGGAAAGGCGATGATACAATATGGGTTATAGTTGATAGACTGACTAAGTCAGCACATTTCTTACCCATCAAGGAGACTTATAGCTCCGATATGTTAGCCCAGTTATACATGGATAAGATTGTAGCTTTACATGGCATACCTGTGTCTATTATCTCTGACAGAGATACTAGATACACGTCTCATTTCTGGAAAAGCTTCCAACAATCTTTGGGCACACGTTTGAATTTTAGTACGGCTTACCATCCTCAGACAGACGGTCAGAGTGAGCGTACTATTCAAACGTTGGAAGACATGCTACGTGCATGTGCGATTGACTTGGGTGGTAGTTGGGATAAGCACCTACCATTAGTCGAATTCTCCTACAACAATAGCTACCATACCAGCATTAAGGCTGCGCCTTTTGAGGCATTATACGGTAGAAAGTGTAGATCGCCCATTTGTTGGGCAGAAGTTGGAGATGTCCAATTATCAGGACCAGAGATAGTCTTTGAAACGACGGACAAGGTTGTCCAGATTCGTGACCGTCTCAAAGCTGCCCGAGATAGGCAGAAGAGTTACGCAGATCCAAAGCGTAAAGCTTTTCACTTCGAAGTAGGTGACAAAGTATTGCTAAAAGTATCACCCCAGAAGGGGGTGATGCGATTTGGTAAGAAAGGCAAGCTAAGCCCGAGATACATAGGACCTTTCGAGGTTATCGAACGTGTCGGGTCAGTTGCCTATAAGTTAAACTTACCGGAAGAGCTCAGTGGAATTCACAATGTGTTCCACATCTGCAATCTGAAAAAGTGTTTCGCTGACGAATCACTGGTTATACCACACACAGATGTGCATATAGACGAGAGCTTGAAATTTATGGAAAAACCATTGTCGATTGAGGATCGACAGGTTAAGAAGCTTCAAAGGAAGCATGTACCTATTGTAAAGGTCAAATGGGATGCCCGTAGAGGTCCCGAATACACGTGGGAAGTTGAATCCACGATGAAAGAAAAGTACCCTTACTTATTTCAGTAAATCTCGGGTCGAGATTTATTTTAAGGGGGTGAGGATGTAACACCTCGAAAATTCACGTCCTATAATGTGTAGACACGTGTCATATGTTTAAACGTGTGAAAGAATATTATAGAAGGACTAAAGTTGACAAACATGGAAAGTATGTGAATATACGTATTCTAAGTTTCAACAGTGAATAAATATATTGTACATTAACCCTACATGATGTTTATAACGTCAAACGAATAAATCATGGATCATGCGAAGCTAAAAGTGAGAGATTACAAACTACAGGGGTTAAATGTGTCAACATGTTTAAGTTATACCTTTGAGTGACCTTTTGACAAACCCGAAGCTTTGTAACAGTTAATTATGCTCACTAGAATGCACGATATAAATTTCATAAAGTTTCGTTATCATATGAGCAAGTTGTGATCAAATTCGTGTGCGAGGGGTTAAAAGCGTCAACGTTGAAAATTAGGCCTTTTCGGGTAACAATAAAGTTAACCGAGGACTAAACAAAGTGGGTAAATGTCTTAAAGCCCTTATAAGTCAATTTAGAGGGTTCATTGTGCAAAACAAGACACGAAAGCGACCTTTAGAAGGACCAGGGACCAAAACTGCAATTAATGGAAAATTGGTTTGGCTGAAGCACACATGCTCGCGTAGCGCGAGCCCTAACCCCATATGCAGTCGAGCTACGCGACTGCCTTATCTGGACAGAAAGCCTATTTTCTTGGATTCTTGTCTGCCATAGCCTTTGTAAACGACCTTTGATCGATTTTTCACATATCCCTTGGCCTCTAAACGACCCCTAAACATCTAGGACACTTGTTGGAAGGGTATGGTCAGTTGTAGACTTACTTGTCAACACATTGTGGTGTCTTTGTTCACTATATAAAGCACACAAGTGCAACACTTGATCATTCATCCATCAAACAATCTTCTGATCAATTGTGGAGCACAAGAGCACTCTCCAGGCCTTCCTAATCAACCATTAGACACTTGTAAGTTTGCTAATCCTTCTTTAATTAAGTTTAGCTTAGTTATTTAGCTAAAAGTCAAACCATCGTAATTACGGTTTGACTTCGAGATTAATAATAATGGCTCAGTCAAATCTCGAATCAAAAGTAGTTATAAGTTGGTAATTATGTGGGTAATAAACCCTCAAAAGGGTTCCCCCTGATTACCACTCTAACCAGGCCAAAAGTCGGGTCAAACTTGTAATTAAAAAGTCAACAAGAAGCTTAAATTCTAATTTATGCATGATTAGCTATATAGAACACATACAACCTGTTTGATCATTATTATAACTTGGTAATTAGTGTAAGAACATGTCTAAACATGTTCAACCCGACAATTTACTATAAAGACCCGGTTCAGAACCGAAAGTCACATAGTTTGACTTTCACTTTGACTTTCAGTTCTGACCCGTTTAAGCATATTTTAGAAATGCCTTAGAGCTTTATTGGGACCAGGTAACATGCTAGTATAACCCTCTGTGATTATACACCATGGTTCATTAGTCAACCAATTAATATGCACGATTCCGTTAATTACTCATATGTTGACCATTATGCTCTTATTACCATAAAACGTGAGTTTTGGAAATGTAAAAGAGTAGAAACTTTAATTACTGATATATAAACTTGTATGCAAAGTTTGATATCAGTTTGAGGTCTAGATTGAGAGTTTTGCTCATTATCGCAAATTTAAAGCTTTATGTTAATTAAAGGGCGTAATTAGAGAATAGCCTAGTTAAACATACTTTTTGATATCCAAATCTTTACCCACTGATGTAATATATTATTTTGGGAATTTTAAATATTTTTAATTAATTTTAGGCTGAGCATAACTCATAGTCGTAGGCTTAATCCGGTAATTGTCGGTTTTGCCCTTACGGGCCATAAAATGAGTTTAACATATCTAAACGACTCCAAACCTTTTGCTACTGATTAGATATGTTAAATAAATTATTTTAAGACTTCTGGAAATATAAAAATATCAGCTTTATGTATCGAACCCGTAAACGGCTCTTAATCGCCTTATTAAGCGTTTTTAGCGCATAGTATGTACTAGAACTAATTTAAACATACTAAGGTTGATACCTACTGATATTTGAGATAAATTATGATGTTTTAACAATAAGCAAAAGTTGATTAACTCAGACTTCAGTTTTGAGCTTTTCGGCTTATGTGAAATTACCAAAATACCCCTACGGGGCATAGTTTGGTTATAATTGATAAATTTCACATATATACTTTATCCTACTGATATAACTTAGAAAATTATGTATTTTTGCTGATTACATCAGACCTGTAACACAGGTTAACATTAAAACTCTTTTATAAACTTTTAAATGACCAAACTACCCCTACGGGGCCTAGTTTGTGTTTAAATGCGTTCCGGGCATAATGAAAGACATCTTACTGATGTCACAATATATTTGAGGCATAATTAACTTAGGAAACCTGCCTATAGCTCTCATGAATACCCGTCATGCTTATTACGCGTACGGTTCGGTTTATGTAACAAGTTTACATAAATTAGCCGAAACGGGTCAAACCTTAACGGTTTTATCTCAAAATCCAGAATGTGAATAATAAACCCATATTAAGCAAGGCTCTGAACTTGTCGGGTCTAAATCACATTCTATCCGGTCTTCGCTTAATCGTGCGTACGAACCGTATCTTTGAAACTAGCCGGTCTAAGCTTAAGCTTAATTAAAGACCCGTTAGGATTCTAATAGGTTATTATAAAACCTTCATTCCATATTAGGAGGACCAGTAAAAGCTACGTGCATTTTGCTTATTGTGATTTATACATTGCTCAGGTAAATACTTTTAACTTATTTTCCCTATACGGGCTTGGGTTACGGTATATAGTATACCGCTTGATAGGGCATCAAATCCTCCACCGTTGGGTGGGTAATTGAATAATTTGATCGGCTCGTTTAAACAGTCTTGTTACTTAAAGCCTTTGGGGGGTTAATGACCATGTCCCGGATATCCTTGGCATCATTTTACGAAATGGCCACGACTTAAGCGCGGGGTGTAGGCGTACACCCGTCAGTGCACAAAAGAATATTGTGGTGTGTCTATTGATCTTTAACCCGGACAAGATCCGGGCTACTGAACGCACAAGGAACATGTAATTCGTTCACAAGATTATATATTTAAATAATTCTCCCAAGTTAAATAAAATGTTTATGCCACGTGCATCCAAAC
Source organism: Helianthus tuberosus (assembly GCA_030545235.1). Taxonomy (NCBI): domain Eukaryota; kingdom Viridiplantae; phylum Streptophyta; class Magnoliopsida; order Asterales; family Asteraceae; genus Helianthus; species Helianthus tuberosus. The sequence continues at coordinate 8,861,396 of CM060394.1, forward strand.
CAATTTTCAATCATTTTTCCAAAATGAGTCAGTTGATTGTATTTACCAGTGTAAACTGACGTATTTTCCCAAAAAGATTAAATGCAGGTACTAAGCATAATTGGCTGGGATTTCTCCTTAGCATCATTAGAAGTCTCGCAAGCTTAAGATGCCTGAAGTCTGTTGAACTATTGTTTCCATTATGTTCTCGATCCTTCTGTGGATAAACATCCGAATATTGTGACATTTGAATTTACACTATTAAATTCGGTTGTATTATATCTTTTTAAATTGCTTCCGCTGTGCATATTAAATATTGTGTTGTTTGACTATTATGTTGCCAACAACGTCACGATACTCCCCCACCGGACCCACCGGTGACACGTGGAAATCGGGGTGTGACAATCTGATCGGATTGCCATCCGATCGGATTGACCTTGACATTTACAAAACCTGTCCAACTTTTCTCTATACTATACAATATTCAACACACGCTCTATCTAACTATTCGCACAGTGGCAGACGTATGAAATATGCACTAACAAATTCAAACTCCTCTTTTTCTGCCTTAAGTTTATCCAAGTCTTCTCCTTCCCTGGTCGTACACTCTTTAATCCACATCTTCAGTTTTTCTCTAAGTCTCTTGAGTTTTTTCAACAAAATAACATCAGGTTACCCAAATAAACCACATTCCTCCAACACCTTCTCAACCATCTCCTCACAACCATCACTATCCAGCCAAGAATTAAACCATCTATACGGTTCCAGGCCAAAATTATTATCTGTCAGAGACAATACCAAAGGAGAATGATCAGAAAGCTCTCTATTAAGAGCTCTTAAGCAAGCGTTGGGCCACCTGTTCAAAACATTAGAGCAAACAAAAACCCTATCGATTTTACTGAATTTGCACACGTCTCCTCTGCTTTCCAAAAACGTATATTTCATACCCCACATATTGTATTCGTTAAGCTCAGCCTCATCAATAAATTCGTTAAAATCTCTAGCACAAACTAGGTCAAAAAAAGTATTCTTCCTCTCTTGTGCATATCGCACTGCATTGAAATCCCCCAAAATAATCCACCATCCCTGACCTACCCGAATAACTTCATTAATCTCCTACCATAAAATTCTTTTTTCAACATTGTCTTGAGACACATATACATTAACCACCTTAATCCGAGTATTCCCATCAACCATACAACCGGAAGTAACCAGAAAATTATCATTCACAATCGAACTATCTTTGCGGAACACTTTAGGATCCCAAAGAATAACAATTCCACCTGATCTGCCGTTCGAATTTACCCAGTCCTGATTCGAAGCCTAAACCACCCCAAAAATTATATAAAGAAGCAACCCGCGTATCAACACACATAGTCTCCTGCATAGCCAAAAAAGACACCCCAAATTCCATCTTTAACCTTTTAATCCAACCCAGTTTACTAGTAACCCCAATCCCACGAATGTTCACAGATAATAGATTCATAGCTTACCTAGCTCTACGCCTTCTTGGACAATAGAATCGTTCACCAAATTATCAAATGAAGACAACCTGGCACCCAATTTTTCTCCCTTCACGATCGTAGTTATTACCTCTGGATCACCCTCGGAACCCACGGTCACCCCGTTCAGCAAGATCTCGGCCTCCTCCCCAATAGCCGGACCATCAGTTGTATTATTTGCCACTTGCAATACTCAATGTTCTTCAATCGGTTGATTATTCAAATCCAAAGGACCATCTCCTTTAACCGCTGAGTTGTGAAACCCTCATTTTCTGAATAGTTTTTTTCCCCATCTCTTTCACTGACTTGGTCAGACATAATGGAGTCAGACTCATCATCAATACCCAACAAGTCATTAAGCCCAAACGGATCTTTTTTCCTGGCCCGTTTCCCCTTTTTCACTAAATTTGATCCACTTGAAATATAGTCACTGGGCCTGCCCACAGCAACCCACTTTTTGAATTTTTTTTCTTTTTGTGACTTTATGGTTACCTGCTGAGAAAGACCCTCCAATTCATTAAAATTGTCAAAGGAAAAAGTGGGACCCGACGCAAATTGGCAATCATTACTCCTTTCCTCATATAACGGTTTCTGTAATGAAGGGGAATTATACTCAATCCCATTAATTTCGGTTTCGTTATTAATGGCCCTTTGACCCCTTTCAACCGACTTCCCTACTCCGGTGTCGGTAGTACCCATGTTCTCCGGCGGCCCTTTAGACTCCGACTGAAAAGATTCAGAGCCAGTATCGCTCTTCTCTTCCAAGACCCTTTCCTTCTCCTCGTCATCATTCCCATTATCTTTTTCAAGATTGTCGTTTCCGCCGTTAAGGAACTTCGGTAACTGATGTGTGCTATGTATACGAATAAAAACTACTAAAAATTAAACTCTTAAAAATAAACTTTAACTAGACACTCTAAGCTTTAAATTTATAAACTTAGACTCGATCTAAACCTAAACCACACAACCGGCAGTGTACCGATCAGTGTAGTATAGATGATGCAAGTCCGAGTATCGAACCCAAAAGACTCTGTTGAATTACGTTAATTAATTTATATACACTAAAATTGGCATCACAATAAACATTTATATACTTTTTTTATTTTTTTTATTTAAAGGGGGGTTTTACTTGAAAAGTAAATTAACTAAAAAAACTAATTAATAAAAATGAACTAAAAACAATTTAAGACAAATGTTTAATTCTATGATAATAAAGGACTATCTAGGTTGGAATCCTACTTGTTAATAACATGCTTTCTACCGGGTGATTGTGTGATATGAAACCGGGATCTTTAGATATTAAACCTTTAAAGAAGACTTCTTTACAGTTATCTATAACTTGAAAGGTTTATTTTGATTACCGATTTACTAGACTTCTTTACAGTTATCTAGTATTCTTTGATAAGTGTTTGGAAACTTACTTCTTAACAGTTATAAGTCTAAGCAATTTAAGAAAACTTGGTTTGGTTTAATAGATAAATTAATGACAATTTAACTAAAATGATTTCTCACAAAACTCAATTTTAGCAATACACTATATTTGATCTATTAATGTTTTTATACCTTACGGCGTTAAAAATAGTTGAACATTAAAACTGGATTAATTTGATCATTGATTCTATGGTTTATTTCACAATACCACCACATGATTACCCAACCCTTTTAGGACTTTGAATATCAACATAATTCGTTTGATGAAAATACTTTCACTAGAATTTATGTGAAACAAATGATCAAAGTATAAACCAAGTTAAAACATACATATACACCAAACTAGAAACTTAAATCATTTACTTAACAAGAACAAATTATAATCACACAATACCCGGTAAAAATTACATATTAACGAGCATTCATCACAACTTAGATAGTCTCAAAGTTTAGCTAGACATAATATAAAACAATACAACTGAACAAATAACTGAAAACATAATACAAGATAAGATAAAAACTAAAGATAAACAAACCCGGATCGCCTAGGACTAGAACCGAAAGCTTCCGCGACTCCCGAGAAGAGCCACGGCGCTCCATAATCGTCTTCGACTACATTTGATCCGAATTTCTCGGTCTTGGGAAGTGTTTTCCGAAGTATTTCAGGTGTATGAAGGTGTGTGAAGGTGTGTTTTCGAGCAAGGATTGAAGGGCCTTTTATAGTTGAGATTTTTGAGTTACTGTAGTCCTTTACGGACCGTAAGAGTGGTTCCTTACGGTCCGTAAGCCCACGTTTTACGACTAGTGCCAACTGCTCCGCAAACGGACGATTTAGTGGTTGCCGACGGTCCTTTACGGACCGTAAAGCCCATGGCTTACGGTCCGTAAGCCCATGTATGTTGACCAGTCAACACCTGCTCCATTTACGGACGAATTTATGTTTGCCGACACTCCCTTACGGACCGTAAGGGTGGAGCCTTACGGTCCGTAAAGCCTCCTGGTCAATGGTCAGTCAACGCCCTCTTTTGCGGACTTGACACATGTTTGCGGACCATCCCTTACGGACCGTAAGGGTTGATCCTTACGGTCCGTAAGGCTTCTCCAAAAACAAACTTCATTTTTGGATTCCTCTCGTCGAGCTACCCCAAAAGCATAATTTATGGCGCCCGTAACTCATTTCCTAGCTCCAGATATGTCCAAATGAAGTTCTGACTGTTTCTGACGCGTATTTCTTCATTTCTTCTTCGTTTTAGCTCCGTTTTACGCACCGTTTTCGCCCACGTCTTCGTAATTCAACCCTCTATCATGCCATCTTCTAATATCTTCATTTTCAATCCATTAACATTTCCCATGTATTGTTTCCTTCGTCGTTCTTTCACCGTTTTCTCGTATAATCCTCAGTTATTTCACCAATTCCTGTAAATATAACATATAACTAAATAAGTACCAATATCACAGGAAAACCATATTCAAATAGATTAAATTGTAAGGAATTTGATGCGTGAAATGTGTATATTTTTAGTCACATCAAATATCCCCACACTTAACCTTTTGCTTGTCCCTAAGCAAAATCCTAAGCAACATGTCCAACATAAACGCTTTACAAAAATGCAAGCCTTAACAAATTAAAATGCGAACTACAAAATTAAACACAAAGGTTTCCCAAGACTTATATCGTTCAAAAGGTTGATAATTCAAGAGAATGAAACGAGAAACCGAGCCTACCTAATCAAACTTTCTTACTTTCAAGTAATCAATTTATGCAATATCAACATCCCTCACAAAATTCACTCATCTCTCGGTTAATATGTATGTATATATAAATTTTGAGTGAACTCTCAGAACCAAACTATGAAACATAACTATTATAGGCTTGTACGTCGATCAGATCTCCACCTATTTGTTAAAATTCAACATGGATCAAGAGGGCTTTATTATGGGTAGGAAAGGGTTTTAGGTAGGTTATTTATTTTGAAAGGTGTGACTAACTACAGAGTTTCACAGTTAACTTATCTCGCAAAAACTGGCCATATAACAAGAAAGCACTGTGAGACTTAAACTAATAATGATATCTTTTTTTTTTTTTTTTTCATACCCCTTTTTTTTCATATATATATATATATATATATATATTTTTTTTTTACACCACTTTCAACCTAGTGACTCTTTTAAGGTCAGATCGTCAAGACCAATATCCAAGATGTTAAGTAAGTCTTTCTCAATCCTGTAGTGAATATTCCTTCCAACTCTAATGAATCGTTCAGCATTGAGCCTAAAAGCCTTCACCCTCATTTAGAAGCGTGTATTCATGTTGGGATTCGCTTTGACTTCTTTTACATCTTTTTGTGCAACTCATCCGTTTATAAAATCAACAATGGGAAACAAACGAATGGTTTTAGGCTCAAAGTGGTATCTAATGGTAATGGTGAAACAAAAATGGAAATCCTAATGCCTCTATCATATCCATTTCAAATCCTAACCGAAGGTCTTGAAATGTATCAAGACGTACAAGTTCTAAAGTAATGCAACAAGTTGGTAAACACACATGAAACAAAAATAGTGTATTCGTAAGAAACACTTATAGGCTCAAAACTTACTGTCATGTGGAAAAATAAGGGTTACCGATATTAACATTGCATAATTAATTAACTTTCCAGCTTGATTCATTATCTTAGGTATCCCGTAAAAATTTTTATTTCAAGAAAAACTTTATTTAATCAACCTACTATCCCGCAACTTAAAGAAACATGTATTTTTGTTTTAGTAAGTTCGACATTTAAATCGTTTTGACTGTCGTTTTGAAAAGGTCTTTGTTTTCGATGTGCTAAAAGATCGGGACAAGCGCGAAAAATTTCTTTAAAATTTTTAAATTGTTTATGAAATTCCCGTATCCCCACACTTAAACTCTACATTGCCCTCAATGTAGAATTTAAACTGACTCAAAAATTAAAATAAATAAAAAGACAAAGGATAAATTGGAAAGGACTTAGCTGGTTATATGATGTATATGTTCCAAACTTTTGTCCAATCCAGCTCGATCGTATAGCATTTCGGTCGCGATCGGCTTTGACTCTGACTAGCACACTTGGTAAATTACTTGAAATTGGTATACAGCTCCGAAATCACCCGAATGGAGATTGAGTACGGGTGGTGTGATTCAAACCTGCATAAACAAAGACAAACAAAAATCCAAGCAGTACCGACTCTAAACAAAATAAATCACTCAAAAACACAAATTAACAAAACCTCCCCACACTTGAATTTAATCAGGAGGTTTTTCTTTGATCTGGACCCTGTCTAAACCGTTTAATTCCACCCGGTCCACATAAACATTCAAATTTATTTTGGTGGAATTGTAAAATATTTTAAAAATTTTAACAGGTTCAGACCACCAAAATTTAAAATTACCTGGCATTAACCGGATGCATGACCTACTTCGGTTTCCAGGTTCTTTCTTTCTTGCCCTCTCCCGTGTTCTTGTTGGTGTGTATGGAAATCCAACTGTTAAATTTTTTACGGGTCGGCTATCAAACTCCTCAGCCACTTTCTCGTTCGGTATTTGTTTGATCTCCATGACCGGTTCACCTTCAAGTAATTTCTCTAAATAGGCAATATCACCGATTGGGTCAAATTCTTCATTTTCATAAGCTGGTAAACCTACCAACTCATCACCAAACTCTTCTTCCCAAGATGGTTCATGTTCATCATTCTCATCCTCCATCTTGTCAAGTGGCTCTTCTTCAGCTTCTTCATTATCAGAATCACTTCCGAAATCATATATACTAACTTGTGGTACCGGAGGTGGGACTTCAGCGTCCATTTTCGTCTCCGTGACTGAAGTGATCTCTTCTTCTTCTTCTCCCAATAATCTCCTATATTCAGCCAGCTGCATATCTATCTCCTCATCACTGCAAGAAAAATCAATTATAAATTTACCAGTATTTTTTTCTTGTTCTTCCTGTTTAGCCGGAGGTGGGACTAAGTCGTCCATTGTAGTCTCCGTGACTGGAGTGATATCTTCATCAGACCAATCCTCATATGGCAGCTCTTTTCCTTCCGCATCATATGTATAATCAGTCTTTGGTTGTTCTGATATAACAAATTCTTGATCTAATATAGCAGACTGTTGATTTCTCAGAAGAGACTGTTGATTTCTCACCATATTTTCTAAGTCTGCTAGGTTTTTCTAGGCCGCCTGATTTTGTGTCATTATATGGGCGAACATATCCTCAATCCTGCCCCAAACAGCATCATTACCCCCATCGGAGTTGCTACCAGAATATTGATCATAACACTGACCCTCGTTATAATGTGGCTGCTGACACCGATCATCGTAATACGGCTGATTATCATAACAATGCGAAGAATATTCCTGTGAAAAATATGGCTGCGGCTGCACATAGGGGTTATCATAACAGTGTGTGGAGTACCTCGGGAAATATGGACAAAATATAGAAATGTGAGGTATACCACAATCGTAACACATGATTGACACTAAAAACAAAAGAAAATAAATAAAAAAAATTATTTAAAATTAGACTCCTACGACTCAAACAAAATAAAACAACTAGCACGTATGATGTCAATTAAGTCCAAATAAAGTAATCAACGCAATTGCCAAAGAGTCCCCGGCAACGGCGCCAAAAACTTGATGTGTGCTATGTATACGAATAAAAACTACTAAAAATTAAACTCTTAAAAATAAACTTTAACTAGACACTCTAAGCTTTAAATTTATAAACTTAGACTCGATCTAAACCTAAACCACACAACCGGCAGTGTACCGATCAGTGTAGTATAGATGATGCAAGTCCGAGTATCGAACCCAAAAGACTCTGTTGAATTACGTTAATTAATTTATATACACTAAAATTGGCATCACAATAAACATTTATATACTTTTTTTATTTTTTTTATTTAAAGGGGGGTTTTACTTGAAAAGTAAATTAACTAAAAAAACTAATTAATAAAAATGAACTAAAAACAATTTAAGACAAATGTTTAATTCTATGATAATAAAGGACTATCTAGGTTGGAATCCTACTTGTTAATAACATGCTTTCTACCGGGTGATTGTATGATATGAAACCGGGATCTTTAGATATTAAACCTTTAAAGAAGACTTCTTTACAGTTATCTATAACTTGAAAGGTTTATTTTGATTACCGATTTACTAGACTTCTTTACAGTTATCTAGTATTCTTTGATAAGTGCTTGGAAACTTACTTCTTAACAGTTATAAGTCTAAGCAATTTAAGAAAACTTGGTTTGGTTTAATAGATAAATTAATGACAATTTAACTAAAATGATTTCTCACAAAACTCAATTTTAGCAATACACTATATTTGATCTATTAATGTTTTTATACCTTACGGCGTTAAAAATAGTTGAACATTAAAACTGGATTAATTTGATCATTGATTCTATGGTTTATTTCACAATACCACCACATGATTACCCAACCCTTTTAGGACTTTGAATATCAACATAATTCGTTTGATGAAAATACTTTCACTAGAATTTATGTGAAACAAATGATCAAAGTATAAACCAAGTTAAAACATGCATATACACCAAACTAGAAACTTAAATCATTTACTTAACAAGAACAAATTATAATCACACAATACCCGGTAAAAATTACATATTAACGAGCATTCATCACAACTTAGATAGTCTCAAAGTTTAGCTAGACATAATATAAAACAATACAACTGAACAAATAACTGAAAACATAATACAAGATAAGATAAAAACTAAAGATAAACAAACCCGGATCGCCTAGGACTAGAACCGAAAGCTTCCGCGACTCCCGAGAAGAGCCACGGCGCTCCATAATCGTCTTCGACTACATTTGATCCGAATTTCTCGGTCTTGGGAAGTGTTTTCCGAAGTATTTCAGGTGTATGAAGGTGTGTGAAGGTGTGTTTTCGAGCAAGGATTGAAGGGCCTTTTATAGTTGAGATTTTTGAGTTACTGTAGTCCTTTACGGACCGTAAGAGTGGTTCCTTACGGTCCGTAAGCCCACGTTTTACGACTAGTGCCAACTGCTCCGCAAACGGACGATTTAGTGGTTGCCGACGGTCCTTTACGGACCGTAAAGCCCATGGCTTACGGTCCGTAAGCCCATGTATGTTGACCAGTCAACACCTGCTCCATTTACGGACGAATTTATGTTTGCCGACACTCCCTTACGGACCGTAAGGGTGGAGCCTTACGGTCCGTAAAGCCTCCTGGTCAATGGTCAGTCAACGCCCTCTTTTGTGGACTTGACACATGTTTGCGGACCATCCCTTACGGACCGTAAGGGTTGATCCTTACGGTCCGTAAGGATTCTCCAAAAACAAACTTCATTTTTGGATTCCTCTCGTCGAGCTACCCCAAAAGCATAATTTATGGCGCCCGTAACTCATTTCCTAGCTCCAGATATGTCCAAATGAAGTTCTGACTGTTTCTGACGCGTATTTCTTCATTTCTTCTTCGTTTTAGCTCCGTTTTACGCACCGTTTTCGCCCACGTCTTCGTAATTCAACCCTCTATCATGCCATCTTCTAATATCTTCATTTTCAATCCATTAACATTTCCCATGTATTGTTTCCTTCGTCGTTCTTTCACCGTTTTCTCGTATAATCCTTAGTTATTTCACCAATTCCTGTAAATATAACATATAACTAAATAAGTACCAATATCACAGGAAAACCATATTCAAATAGATTAAATTGTAAGGAATTTGATGCGTGAAATGTGTATAATTTTAGTCACATCAGTAACCAATCATCAGCTTCCTCCGTAACCCACACCGGAAAGTGATTCCCTTGCCACTGAATTATCACCTCCTCCACAACTCGTTTACCATTCCTGATTAATACACCAACGTACTCGAACGACAACTCTCTTTCATCCTCCGACATGTTCGCCTTGTGAATTATCGTACCGAACAGGCCACCGACAGCATCAACTACTTCGTTCTTGAGAATATTCAAGGGAATACCTTGTATTTTTAACCAGGCAAGGCGATCACAAGGCACCGCCTGCCCTTTCCATATCTCCAGATTTGCAAATCTACCCAAAATGTTTCTAGCGGCCTCCAACGCTTCCACCGCATTCTTAATGTCTTTGAAAGATAATAAAACCTTCAACCCACCCAAAAATTGAATCTTACCTCCTGATGGACTAATTGTCTTCAAAATATCATTGATGTTTTCTAAAGCATCCAAGCAAAATCATACTCGCCACAATGGCTTTCCCATACAAACTAGAAAAGGCATTGACATTATGATCAATAGAGACTACCCACTGATCAGTTTTGTTGCCGTTTCTCCCCATCAAGATATCACTAAACGTTCGGCCTCCAATATGTGTCGGTTGTTCCTTCTCATGCACCTTGCCGGCACCCACATTCCCCTTCCGTATATAATCTTCCTCTTGTGTATTCGCCTTCCTGACATCTTCACGGATCTGACCATCTTCCAACACGAACTTAGCAACGTTAACCTTTAAAGCAAATCCTCCCATACGAATCGTATTTAGGCTTTTCTCGGTCTCTTCATTATTCTTGACATCCGGCATTGACACAAAACCAAATCTATTCCCGAATCTATCCCTTTTCCTTGCTATATATATGTCGAAAATCACCCCGAACTCCTGAACGAACCCAGCTAAGTCATTGTCGCTACACCGATCCAAAAGATTGGAGATGTAGAATTTTGTGATTCGTCGTTGAATGGACTCCGGGATAGGTTTCCGAAGGTCCATTGGCTCTCACTTTTTTAATATGAAACTATTGAAACTTATGATTAGTGAGTTTTACATCTAGTTATATAATAATCACATATACAAAACTAAAACTCCAAAAGAATAACTTAAAAATGAAAAAGGTAATATTCACCTAACACATGCACTAACCATGTGATTAACTTTTTTTTAAAGAATACGGGTTAAAACTTTAAAATTTACTTAAATCAAATATAAAAATGAGGGTGTCTTGTAATATTAAACTTGAGAGAATTATTATTAATAATAACTAATAGAGCGCCCTTAACCTTAGAAAAGAATCATCCTAACAGTTACAATACATAATTGCTAAGGAAAGCATAATAGCATAAAGTACAAGATGTTAATGCCTATGATACCGTACAAACTTAATAGCATATGGTACAAGCAGTAATGCTTATAATTGTTTTAAACTAGTAGATGTCCCGTCCGCGTTGCGGGGCGATGGCCGAATAATGAGCGAGTGTTAGGCAGCTCGTTGACACGAAAAACAATTAAATTGAGTCACCCAATTAAAACAAAACATTTTTATAGTTTTGATAAAAAAAAAACTAAAACAATGACAATATTGTAATTTTTAACTGAGGGAAAGTTGTATTTTTTTGACTGGGGTAAAATCGTAATTTGCCAAAAGTTAAAGTGATGGTAATAAATTTGAATCAGGGGCAAAATTGTAAATTTTCACAGGGGCAAATTCGTAATTTTGAACTTGGGGTAACAACGTAATATAAATTTAAGTTGGGCACAATCGTAATTTTGAACTTGGGGTAACAACGTAATATAAATTTAAACTGGGCACAATCGTAATTTTAAGCTGGAGGCAAAACCACAATTTTATTTTTAACCGAGGGCAAAATCGTAATTTTGAGTTGGGGGCAAAAGCATAATTTTATTTTGAACTGGGGAAAAACGTAATTTTGAACTGAGAGCAAAATTATAATTTTTTAAGCGGGGAAAAATCACATTTTTTAACAGAGGGCAAGATCGTAATTTTTAGCTAGGGGCAAAACCACAATTTTATTTTGAATCGAGGGGAAAAATCATAATTTTTAGCTGGGGACAAAAGCGTAATTTATTTTGAGCTGGGGGCAAAATCGTAAGTTTAAAGAGGGACAGAAACGTAATTTTAAAATGGATATCAAATAATAAACCGGTTGGTCCAATGGGGGAGTGCCAACGAAAATCGTAATTTTGAATTGAGGGCAAAATCGTAATTATGAGATGGGGACAAAAACGTAATTTTATTTTGAGGTGGGGGCAAAACGATAATTTTCAAATGGATAAAAAATAATAAACTGGTTGGTCCAATGTGGGAGTGCCAGGCAGCTGCCTGGCATTATTCCCCCATCTTGAAAAAATCGTAATTTTGAATTGAGGGGAAAATTGTAATTCTGAGATGGGGACAAAAACGTAATTTTATTTTGAGCTGGGGGCAAAACGATAATTTTCAAATGGATAAAAAATATAATAAACTGGTTGGTCCAATGGGGGAGTGCCTTGGCACTATTCCCCCATCTTGAAAATGTATGTATGGTAATTTTATTTTGAGCTGGGGGCAAAACGATAATTTTCAAATGAATAAAAAATATAATAAACTGGTTGGTCCAATGGGGGAGTGCCTTGGCACTATTCCCCCATCTTGAAAATGTATGTATGTAAATTAATAGTATATAAATTTTGTATTAAAAAAATACCAAGTAGATAGATGGACATTGGTGTTGAATGGGACCCCTCCTTGTATATATTTTAGACACCGTTAGATGAACCAGAATAACAACACCATCACAACACTCCTCCCTCAACAATGGCCGTTGAATTTATGGAGACACTCAAAGAAGCCATCACCACCTACACCGGACTCTCTCCCGCTACTTTCTTCACTGTATTCGCCACCGGTGTGACCGTCTACTACCTCGTTTCCGTTTTCTTCAGAAGATCCTCCGATCACCATCAACAACACAGCCCAACGTCTTCCGAACAAGACAGGTGTTCTATCCTAGAATTTTTAGTGTTTGATTTAGTATTACTTTAGTTCGTTTTAGTCCTTTTTGAAAAATATAGCATCTTTGGGGAAAATTTAAAATTTACTGTGAATTGTAATATTTCCTTCTTTAATTTATCAGCTGTGTTGATTTGGACACCAAAATTAGGGTTTTAAACATGATTTTGGGTATGTCTTATATTGTTCTTATTATACATTGTGAATGCATATACGTTGACTAGGTAACGTCAAAATTAAAAGATGCACCACCACGCAATCTATCTGTAATCAATGAATGATATTTTTTACACCACATTTCTCTTTCTTTGACTAATTCCAAACAAATTCGATCTACAGATCAACGACATCTTCACCGTCCTCTCCTCACTCAATTACCGCCTCTCTTTCTCAATCATGGAATCACGATGTATTTCTGAGCTTTAGGGGAGAAGACACTCGCAACAACTTTGTGGATCATCTCTATGCTGCTCTTATACAACAAGGGATCCAGACGTACAAGGATGACGAAACACTTGCTCGAGGTGAGTCAATACGTCCAGCCCTCTTGAAGGCGATCCAGGAATCACGGATAGCCGTTATTGTATTCTCGGAAAACTATACGGACTCATCTTGGTGCTTGGACGAGCTTGCACATATTATGGAGTGCATCGACACGAGAGGGCAAATCGTTGAGCCCATATTTTATCACGTTGATCCATCGGATGTTAGAAAGCAAAAGGGGAAATATGAAGAAGCAATTGCAAAACATAAGAGGCAAAATAAGCAAAAAGTTGAATCATGGCGAAAAGCTCTAGAAAAGGCAGGCAACCTATCTGGATGGGTCATCAATGACATTGAAAACAGGTGATGTTACAACTGAGTTATATATAGCATTTAAGGTGGCTGGTTTTGAAATTAGTCACTTATATGATTACCAAACCTATTTTTAGCATTTAAGGTGGCTGGCTTTGACTTTGAAATCACTTATCGCCCCGGTCATCACAACGCTGCAGCTGATGCCTTATCTCGCATGTCTCATGCAGCCTTCTTTGCTCACTCTCGTGTTGAACCGTCCTTAATTGCTACACTCCGGGTGGCTAATTCTGATGATCTGTATCTCAAGTCCATGCGAATGAAGTGCACCTCTGCACCACAGTCGGTACCCAGCTTCCTTCTGTTTGATGGACTTTTGTTTTTCAAAGATAGGCTGGTCATTCCAGCAGGTTCGCCCCTGTGCACTAAGCTACCGGAGGAATTTCATCATTCTGTAATTGGCGGTCACTCCGGGGTCACACGTACCTTCCATCGCCTTTCATCCAATTTCTTTTGGCCCAAAATGCGATCAGATGTTAAACGTTTTTGTGCCCACTTGTCAAGTTTTCCAGCAAGTGAAGTCTTCACTTTTACCTCCTGCTAATCTTTTACAACCATTACCCTTACCACAACAGGTTTTTGAAGGTATCTCCATGGATTTCATCACAGGGCTCCCCTTATCAAATGGTAAATCTGTCATTATGGTCGCCGTGGACCGGTTATCAAAATACAGGCACTTCATTGGGTTACCTCCATCTTTCTCTAGCTCCACAGTTGCCAGCGTGTTTATTAATGAAATTGTGTACCTCCACGGCATTCCAGTCGACATCGTGATGGACCGTGATCCCCGTTTTATGACGGATTTCTTGAAAGAGTTACACCGCTTACAAGGAACGACCTTATCCTTTAGCACGGCGTACCATCCACAGTCGGATGGTCAAACCGAAGCACTTAACAAATGTCTTGAGTTGTACCTCCGATGTTATGCCGCTGACCATCCTCGAGACTGGTTCAAATTTCTTCCCTAGGCTGAATTTTGGTATAACACTTCCTTTCAATCCTCCGCTCGGATGACCCCCATCGAAGCCCTCTATGGTCGGACCCCTCCTATCATCAGCCGATACCTAAAAGACTCCACTGGAAATTCGATTCATTTACCGGCCTACACCCAAAGTATATTTTTAAAGCTGCGACCTTTTGAACTGCTACTGCGCACTATTTGTAACCAGCATCATCCGTGATCCCACCTGAACCAGAAGAAACTTGTGTGAAATTCGAGCACATCTTAATCTATTTGTATACATTGGTATGTGTTTCTTTTCTCTCTCAACTTGCTTAATTTGTATCAACTGTCCAAACACATCTTCTTAATCTATTTGTATATAGTGACCAGTTAGAGTTTTGTAGTTTCATGCATACCAATTGTTTGATGAAATGCCTCAATGAACAAAGTAGGTCTAATCATGCACACCATGATGAGTTTTTACTAGGAAGTGTTGGGATTAATAACTTATTTTGAGAACAACAATCAATTTGTCATTTGTTGATATGGTGGCACGGTTGTTGAGGTTTCTGGATCACCAACACACACACACACATCTGCAGTTTACTTTTTTGTTCCTTAAATATAGATTCAGTATTGCACAACAATGATATTTTATTAATAAATGGATCCTATACATTTCATTTCATATGATTGTTAAATGTTATACCATTTACCTCTTTTATTCTTCTACAACATGATTGCTAGGTTGTAGGGTATGAGAAGAAGCTGAAATCACAGGCTTCACAGTTTTGATCGTCATTCACTTGAAGAAACATAACAAATTGAATGAGATATCTTCTTCTAATCTTGACATGTTTGATGATTATTTTGTGCTAAATCGTAAAATCATGCTTGTCAATCAAACACTAAATTTAATCAGAAGAATGGTAAGCCCGAACTAGATGAATGTTGTGCATGGTAATTATCTGATTAACCCAAAACTGTTTGTGCCTGTCCCCAACACCCCTTATACGCGATATACACCCAAACACACCCTTATTTAAACCGGATATAAAGACCTTGCTTGTCCCTTCCTTTCTCTTATTTGACCCAAACACAGACACATGTGTGTGTACAGCACAGTGGCAGCAAGGGTTCCCCTTCTCATGCTTGTTATGGGATTATGCACTTTCGTTTATTTCTTTTATCAACGGCTTTTAAATATTTTGTTTCTAGCATCAACAAATATTATTCAATTTCAGTAATATGCCCCACGTTTATATGATTTGATTTAATGGATTTTTAAGTTTGATTTTGCTTCTTTGACATTATAGATATCCTTCAATGTAGGCACAAAATATGCTAATTGCTGAATATGTCTACTGAAATTTGTGTCTTGTGAGTCCATTTTCATGCCTATTAATATGCTACAGATAACGAATTAGAGGTGGCAAGATGGACAATATATAGGTAACTGGTCAAAACAGGATATGATTGAAACTTTGAAATGTTTAATACAGGTCAAACAGTTTTTTTTGTCCATTCCTTTAGAATATTATAAACAGTAAAATAATTCATTTCTTGTTACGAAAACAGTAAATAATATATTAACAATCTGAAACAGTTGAACAGAACTATTTAGGATGTTGTATGCATTGGAAATGGCTTACTCATGTGTCCCTTTTGACCCGGTTGAAATAAGTTAAACATAACCCAGATCAACACATTTATTCGTAAATGGGTCGAAATTCCACCTAAACCCACACATCTTTTTTCTATGTTCATTTCCAGCCATTTATTAGCTTAGTAGTTACACAATTTTCTCTTGATATTGTCGGTTAAGAAAATACAAATAGATAAAGGGATCCAATGTGAAATATTGAAATCTTCTGTTAACCCACATATCTTTATGATAAAGTAGTGGGCTAATCTCAAACACATATCTTTGTGAAATATTGCTCAGCTATATAAAACCACATATATCTTTGTGGATCTGATTTCCACTCCTTTTTTATACTAATCTCAAACAAATTACACAGATCAATGGCGTCTTCGTCGTCCTCTTCTCACTTGATTCCCACATCGTGACTCGTTTGCAAGATTTGAAATCAAAGTTGGAAATTGGGTCTGGTGGTGTGCGCATGGTTGGAATATGGGGGGTTGGAGGTGGTGGTAAAACTACCCTCGCATCTGCTGCGTATACAGAAATCTCTCACCAATTTGAAGCTCACTGTCTTCTTGAGAAGATTCGTGATGAATCAAGCAAGCTTGGCCTGAAAAAGCTGCAAGAACTTTTTTTATCAAGTGTTCTGAAAACTAATGTGGTGGTACAGAGTGAGATAGATAGAAGGAAGAAGCATGATAGAAAGAAGGTTATGTCGTAAAAGAGTTTTAGTTGTTCTTGATGATGTTGATGACCTTGAGCAACTAGAGGCGTTAGCCGGATCACATGATTGGTTTGGTGAGGGGAGTCGGATACCAGGGATGAGCATTTGCTAACACGCAAGATAGACGCGATCTATGAAGTAAGTTTGTTATCACACGATGAGGCTATCAAGCTCTTTAGCAGACATGCATATCGGAAAGAAAAACTTGTAGAAGATTATGAGAAACTTTCACAAGATGTAGTTTCTTATGCTGGTGGACTCCCATTCACTACTAGAAAAATAGAACTTTTCAACGTGTTTTTCCGTTACAAAAACCTAATGTTGGAAAAAGCCTCGTGGAAAACTTTTTGCAACGCATTTACTACACAAAGTTCAACTCATTTGCAACCGAAATATTGTGTTGGAAATTTGTAAGGCATTTCCTACGATTCTTTAATTACTCTTGTCTAAGATTTGTGACGTATTTGCAACGGAAATATGGTGTTGGAAATTTATTTGCAACGCAATTCCTACGCCATTTCTTAAAGAATTTGCAACGCATTTGTAATGAAATATAAAAAGAAAAAGAAAAAAAACTGGAATATTTAATTTTCTGTATAAAATTGTTTTTTTATGCTGAAAATTGCATGAAAAATCACCAAAAAATATATAGAAAAGATTAAGAAACCTGCTTAAATTCACTGAAATAATACATAACGCAAGTTCTAGTGTTTTTAAACAACAAAACTAACTTGCGTATATGTCTAAAAATACAAATGATAAATAATTGAAACTTGTGATTGCCAATGTCTCGTAAAGGTTACAGAGTGTTTCAAGCTTCCAGTCTTCTTTCTCCATATTCAAATAGAACTATTTGATACCTTCCAAAGTGAGTTCATCACGCTTCACAAGAATCCTAACCGATTAGTTGCGGAGAACACGCCAACATGAACCATCGATGGCAACAACCGGAAGATATCATAGATCTGGAACAAGAACAGCCACTTGTTAGACGCTGATTACTCCTAGTAAAATTTAATTTGACCATATATACCTGACCCTTGAACCCCATTAAAAGCATTTTATCAGCCTCATCAAGTACAGCCTTAGCGAGCTCGAGCCAAGTTTGAGCCTAAAACAAAGCTCGTTTATTTATCAAGACCGAGCTCGAGCTTGGCGTGCGTCCCAACTCTGCAGCAGGCACAGTTAAACCGGCTCCAACCAATCTTTGCACTTTCGCTAGACGGGCTGCAACCACAACACAAACAGACCACAGTCCATACCTTGATTCATTAATCAATAGCCCCCATATATTTTTTTTTGTTTTTAAAAATAGTTTATACATACTTTATGAAAACAGGCTCGTATGCAGTGATGAGTACATCTGTTCCAACTCCTTTGAGTCGCAAATTCGCCAAATATACCTGAATGGAAGCACACAAGTAGTTAGCTTTAACCAACACATATATTGAAAAATTGTATGCACCAAAACATGGTAGTATTAACTTGTATAGTAATAATATGTTTTGGCAATATATATTTCAAGATTTATTAAAAAAAAAAATCTAACTGAGGATCAATAAATGTTAAGAGATACCTTAACAAGATTTTGTGCTTCTCTTCCCTGGCGTCCCTTGGATATAGCCTATGAGAAATGACAAAATAATAACAAAAATAAAATTTGATTTGATTTATTTCGGTTAACAAAATGTGTTTAGTTCGACTTCATTACTTGACAAATAGTAAAACATTTTACTGAAACTATATGCAAAGTTGAAGTTGGTATTTTGTTTACCATTTGAGCAGTAGCAGTTGTTATGACAGAAGGTATGTTTCTGTATCCCAATCCTTGCGCCTCGAAAACTGCCGATTGTTCAGTCACCTGAATGAAACATATTAAACAAAGATTTTTTTTACAAATCTTTGAAAAAATAGTAGAGTAGACGAAGAGAAGAAATAAATTCGAAAGAAGGCGAAAGAGAGGAAATTTACGATGTTGCCCTCAGCCGCTTGTTCTGTTGCAAGGTCTTGTAGAAACCAAGTGGCACTTGCATTGTCTGCTAAGTCATGCTTCATTTCTAAAAGCTCAATTATCAGGCTCTCATCGCGTGCAGGGTCCACAAACACCTCCTGAACACAAAATAAAAAAGAAAATCCAATAATGAAAAAGTAAAAGAGTTTGAAGCATAATTGAACCTAATGATGATGATGATGATCTTATTAAAGACAAATTGTTTCGTTTCGATTAGTGAGTAACTGAAGTTGGAACTTGGAAAATGAATACCGAATCCATGAAACAAACAAACCTGATGATTAGGAACTTCACAAATATTGCTCACATCCTGCAAGTGAAAAATTCAAACTTCCGCATCAAAAATCTTTAAATGAACAACTCACACACACTAAGGCCCAAAAGATAAATGGAAACAAACCTCAAACCTAAGTGGGAAAGTAGTGGAAATTGCTCTACCAAACATCTGTCTTTGTGGAAGCCTACACAATAGCATTTGCATGTCAGAAGCTAAAGCCCTGATTGGAATTTGCTGTAATGGGATTCCACCAGCATCACGCAACTGCATCGTGTTCCCAACATCATATGGGACAGAATCCATTGACACATCACCAATGTTGCACCCAGGTGGGTAACGATATAGCCTCTAATGCCTTTGCAACCGCTTTCACTTCTTTCTCAAGCAGAGAAAAGCACACATAATGTTCACTACTAGCCTGTAATAAGACTACACTTAGCTTAAGAAAGCAATTGTCCTTTCTCAATAAGATCATACATCATATCTGTAACTTTTGACATTACAGAGACAACAACCATCTTTCTTTCAGAACTGTCATCCATGACAAAGTTAACAATACATTGGATTCTTTGAGAAGTTCTAACACATGTGCCACCAAATTGAACAACACACGGTAGCTCAAATTCATATTATACATTGCAATTCCATACAACAAACACTCCCTAATAAACCTAAATTGAACTCATAAACAATTTCATTTAAACTTCTGAACAAAATAATAGTAAACTAGAACATGAATCGTCACTAACGTTCAACTAATCAATAATCTGAACAAAATCTCAACAAAAATAGAACACGAATCGTCAGTAACCTGCAACTAATCAACAATTTAAACAAAATCTCAATAAAACTGAACACGAATGGTCAATAACCTGAACAAAATCTCCATAAAACAGGTTTGAACGTCTCAACAATGCGAAGAACAATAACAAACGAGAAAACGCACATACAACACATTTTCGGGCATTAAAATCGGATCACACAACATACTCGCACAAAGTAATTCAAATACGATTAAATAAAGCGAAAAGGAATATTTATATAACAAGTTATCGGAATCTACTGACCTGTAGAAACTGTTGTTCCTAATCACGGCGGTGATGTCGGTTATGAGTGTTATCCGGTGGAAGATTCCGGCGAGAAGCTACCGGAGTACGAACTGTAGCTCCGTTTAAGAAGGAAATGAAGGTGTGATTGTGTGGATGAGTTTCTCTCACATGAAAATATCTTCGGTGGATTTACACATATTGTGTGTGTGTGTGTGTTCTGATGGGACCAACAATAGAAGAAGAAGAAGAAGAAGAAGAAGAATGGAGATTGATCATCATACTGGAATCAGGATGAACCCTAGAAATCACGAGTGTTGAAAGAGCTTGAGAAACCCTAGAAATTTGTTAAAATGACGCCTTCTGATTTCTGATGGTGATAGTAGATTCGGGAATAAAAGAGGAAAACCATCTCATGTGCATCGCATGTGCTTCTCATGTGCATAGTTATCACATTGTTCTAGCTAATGATGTCATAACTCATAACTAGGGCTGTAAACGAACCGAATGTTCAGCGAACCGTTCGTGAACCGTTCGGCGGAAAGTTCATTTATGTTTGTTTGTTTAATAAACGAACGAACATGAACAAGAAATTTCGTTCGATTAGTTAAATGAACGAACATGAACAGAGGTCTCGTTCGTTCGATTGTGTTCGTGAACGTTCGGTAAGGTGTTCGTGAACGTGTTCGTGAACATTCGTTGATTTGTGTTCGTTTATGTTTGTATGTTTGTGTTTTAATTGAAGATCTTTGTACTTTCTTATATTTAATTTGTACTTTATATATTATTAAACTTTTATTTATTTTATTACCCAACAATTAAACTAGGAAACCCACTTTCACCTTTTTTATGCAACATTTCCCTTTCATTATTTACATCGGCGAATACGATCGACCTCCGTTCCACAATAAGGGATTCAAGTTCGAGTGCTACTCTCTGGGCCATGTATCTTTATCCTTCGTCGCGTTTGCCAAATTTATTTGTGTTCGTGAACCGTTCGCGAACACGCTCATTTCCTTAATGAACGAACACGAACATAAAATCTCGTTCGGTAAGTGTTCATGAACCGTTCGTGAACACATTTATTTCCTTAACCGAACGAACACGAACAAGGCCTTGTTCGGGTTCGTTCGGTTCGTTTACAGCCCTAGGCACACCCAAATGCCTATATGCACACCAAAAAAGGCTTTTTTGTCCTATATGCACACCCTGCAGTGTCGAGCTGTGGCCAAAGCGTGGCGTTTTGGTCCGGTCAACCAGACAAAAGGCTGACGGGTCTGTAGACCGGACCAAAACGCCGAGTTTTGGCTGCGTTTTGGTCCTGTCAACCAGACATCCTGTCAGTCTTGTGTCTGGTTGACAGGACCAAAACGCGGCCAAAGCTCGGCGTTTTAGTCCGGTCAACAGACCCGTCAGACACCTGTCAGTCTTTGTCTGGTTGACCGGATCAAAACCCCGCGCTTTGGTCACAGCTCGACACTGCAGGGTGTGCATATAGGACAAAAAGCCCTTTTTAGGCTGACTATCTACACACCAAGTGTGCAAATAGTCTTCCCTTCCAGAATCATCTCTCTCTCTCCTTGTTTCTTTCCTTCTCTCTCTTAGGGTTTGTTAATCTTGTTGTTCTTGTGATCTTGTGTTAAGATCATTGTTCGTAATATAGATCAGAGAGTGCAGATCATCGTGTTGATGATCTGCATGTGAGTTGAGAGGTCTCTTCAGTTTAGTTTCTTGTTCTTTGTATCAAAATTGTTATAGTGAAATATAAAGTTTTGGTTATGGATCCATGTTATTTTGACACTCTCTTTCTCTCTCTAACTTCATACCTACTTTCTCTCTCCGAATTATGAGATTAAACCATAGAAACACATGTGTGTGTGTTCAAATCGAGACTCTTAGAGAGAGATCTGAGTGTGACGAAAGGAATGGCATGGCACCTTAGGTGGTGTCACACCCCGACCGCGTAAAACAACAAATCGCGGCGGAAACATCGGGGCGTGTTGCGACAGAATTAATTGTTTCATAACCATGGCACACAAAGTGTATTTTATTTATTAAACAAGGGTGTTACATTGTTTCAAACAGGAAATTAACGAGTTCAGAACATAATTAAACATAGTCTATCTTCTTTTAAAGTCTCTAAGGCACAGGTCCGCCCTAGTATCATGAACAACATCCTATGGAAAAGCACCTAAAAACACATGTGAAAATAGGTACGTCAGCATAAAAATGCCTGTGAGATACTTAGGTTTGTAAAAATAGGATTCATGACTTATGTTTAAGAAAAATGTTTAGTCATGAACCTTGTAATTTGCTTTGTCTTGTAAATCATTTGAAAACAATAAGATCCGATGATATGTATAAGTAAATGTCAGGTTAAATAAATGACCATGTAAAAAGATGTGTTTGTATAAGATAAGTTGTTTTGTAAATCAATGTCTTGTGAAAAGTATGTTATTTGTATAAAATGTTCTATGTCTCAAACTGAAATGATTCAAATAACGTTACGCCATGTAATACCATACAAACACTTATATATAGGAAGTACCAGCGGCGTATCCACCATGCTTGTATCATATTACACACGCATCGTTAACTTAATCACTTAATCAAACCAAACCAATGTAAGAAGTCTATGTTTAAACCAATTGTCAAATGTATTGAATAATATGTCAGAGCGTTTATGTCAAGATGTAAATCATGTCAAAATGTCTATGTCAAATATCCATGTCAAATGTCTATGTCAACTATCCATGTCAAATGTCTATGTCAAATAACCATGTCAAATGTCTATGTCAAATATCCATGTCAAATGTCTATGTAACACCCCAAAATATAATATTAGACTATTGAATGTTTAAAGGTTTTAAATAAAATTTATTAGGTTATAATAAACAAGGAAGTTTAGAATGTTGGTAAAATTGTACTAGAATTATAACATGATTAATCCCAAGGGGCTGAATGTGTAAAATTAGCAAATAAATAAGTAATTAAAGGATTTTTATGTGGGGGAATGGTGGGGCGACGCAGGGGAACGACCAGGAGGGGAAAACCCTTCTTCTTGCCCTAGCTCCTCAAATCACAAGCAATTGAATGAGTTTCTGGCCCTAATTCGAATGCATGTGAGCGAATTCTCAACTATCTAAGAGTTTCCTACATAGGGTAAGTCAGATTTTGTGAATTGATGCTATTTAGTGATTATGGGTTTTGATCAATCTGTGAAATTGTATGAAATTAAGCTTGTATATGCTTTAGAATTATCATTTAGAGGATGTTCTATGCCTGAATTCGTTTGTATTGAAAGTTTGAAGTAAAACCCATTTAACCTAGTAATGTAGTGTTCTTGCAATTCTATAAATTGAGTAGTTGTGATAGATGAAAGTTTGAGTATAAAGATAATGGATGAATTACCAGGTTATAGGGTGATTTTATGATGTGATTTGGATTGATAACAAGAGTTGTGAAGGCTACTAGGGAAGATATGAATAAAACACTTGTACCTTATGCTTTGTTAATGATACGCACACCAAGTGTTTGATGAAATGCTTAGGAGAAAACGATAAGTGAGATTGTATGCTAATAATAAATAAAGGTATATTGAATGTGATGATGATGTATTAGATAATAGATTTGTATAAGGAATGTGTTTTGAATGGATTACAAGTGGGAAATTAGTCTGATAAGATGATATGGCAAGAAACCTTCATTGAAAAGTATGTATGCTAATCATGTTATGATGAATGTGATGACATGTACGGATAGGAGTCATATTAACATGGATACGAGCATGGAAGGGCAACATGCCAAGGATAAACACGGAAGCTATGCTTGGACTCGGGTGCACGAGGTAAGTGAATCACGGACTTACACTTTAGATGTAAAATGTATTGTAGTATAATGTTTATTGTGAATCATGTGAGACAGTATGAAACAATGGAAGTAATAAGGTAAGTTTACGGTAAATGAGTCGAAATGTGGTTTAGAAATAGTTTCTATTAAGTATAGGTGAGGAAGAAGCTTACATGGTGGTATTATGCATAAAGATGAAATAAGTAGTTATACGCGTAAGTATGGGTTAGTTTGTAAGTAAGTAATTGGGACTCATAGGAGAGTATGACTATAAACTATTAAGTATGGAGAATTATGTGTATACGATTTACATGTATAGACGTGTGTGATAAGGACTTGTAAGTAATATTATGTACAATGTAAGTTGTAAGTACATGAACAAATAGAAAGGGTATGTGTGCATGAATTGGAATTTAGTTATATGTGCATATGAATGAGACTTGTTATGTGTATACATGGATATGTTTGTATGAATAGAAATTAATGATGCTAACCGTTTTCCTATTGAGAATGAAATAGGAATGCAGGTATACTAGTGATGGGAGTTGAAGGTAGACACCGAAATCCAATGCAGGTGGTTTGAATGGATGGACGAATGGACTAACTTAAGCGAACGCATGATATGTCGACGCCTAGTTATGCATGTTTAAATATTATTATTATGATGAAACCGGTTGCTAATTATGTGATTGGATGTGGTGACTGCAGGTTGTACAGGTTTATGGATGTTTCATAAAGAAGTGTACGCAGTTGAAGATCGAGTCAACGCATGGATTGTACGTGGATGGGAATGTGGTCACTTAATTTTATATAAGTATGTTAGTTTTTAATTAATTTTTAAAAGGGATTAATGTATTTAAGTGAAGGAATGAATATAATGTAAGAAATTTTTTTAAAAAGTTCGTATTTCCGCTGCGACTTTCGATTATAACGTGTTAGGGCGTTACAGTCTATGTCAAATATCCATGTCAAATGTCTATGTCAAAATGTCATGTATGGCAAGTGAAATGTCTCAACTAAACCATATGCACAAAAACAAAGTATTGAAGTAAAACTTGGTTTAAATCAAAGCTATGTTTTGTGTAAATGCATGCAACTATTTAATATGAACATTTATGCGGTATTGTGAAAATGCATACATCCAAGCCTTGCGACTGTGGTGATAAGCCCTTTAAACAAATTAAAGGTCTATCTGTCTTATGTCAACGAATTCGGTCATTCCTTTCTGTCCCCTTTCCCTGGGATGTCCGGAACGGGAGTTGTCAATTCCTATGGTACCACTACCTACTAACGAACGGCGTAGCTAATGTTAATGAATGTATTGTCCCATGTAAACAAACCAAATGTCATACCAAAATGTAAACATGTGAAAACAATGCACTAAGTATGTAATCAAATGAACATACATAGCGTGAAATGTCATGTAAAACGATGTACTAAGTAATGCACATAATGGGCACACCTAGCAGGAAATGTCATGTAAAACAATGTACTAAGTAATGCACATAATGGGCACACCTAGCAGGAAATGTCATGTAAAACAATGTACTAAGTAATGCACACAATGGGCACACCTAGCATAAGATGATATGAAATCATGTACTATAATGTACTAACGAACATAGCATGTATATGATGTGAAAACAGGAAAGCATGAAAGTAACAAGTAGGCACATGTGTTCCACCCCAAAACAGTTTGGAAAAAACAGTAAAAGAGGGGTCTATGTACTCACTTGAGATTGCTCAGTTGTATAAAGATAACCACCAAGCAATGCAAGAGATCTCGGAATCAAACGGCACCTAGTATAGGTAACTATGTTAATAAACCGGACCTATCTCGGAAGACTGGGTAGCATTAGGGTTTGTAAACCAAATGAGTGTTGGAACTCACGTGATATGGTTTAACAAAGCCTACATGCTAAATGAAACTTAACATAATTGTTTACGACCCATTACGACCCGTTTAGGAAGCTTATGCTACTTTAACGCGTCGTGCGCGTGAAACGCGTTTGGACCGCCTAACTAGTCCTATGACAAGTATTATATGCCTAAACATGTTACATGCTCAGTTACGTGACAAAAGTTTAGGTTACATATGCAAAATTACCAATTATGTATGAAAAGGGTATTCTGGTAATTTACCTAAGGCATATAAACTACCTATCATACAACTACTTAAACGTCGTGACCATAAGGTATAACCTCGGAAGGTTATTCCCTACACTATGGTCACCTAATGTATTTGGTCGGATCCTAATGATCGACCAAACTGGGTCGGGTTCGAAGGTATAGGCGATTTATTAGATCGCCTACCCTACAACCCTAGACAACGTGGTAATCAGTAGGCATAGTCCCAAGGGACTATGACCATCGTGATTACAATCACGTTGCGAAGTTCAAACGAACTTCGCATTGACCATTACTGGTCAACGCTGAAAGTCAAACAAAGTTTGACTTTCTGACTCGAAAAGCAGTAAAAATAATGAAAAGAACGAAAGAATACTTACGAAGGGTCCCCGAATGCTAATCTAGATCAGTATAGTTCAGGTATGAAACAAGGTTTCAACTTAGAACACAACTAATAAGATTCTAGTGCTTTAAAACAATGAAAGGAATGGGGTATATATAGTATTCGGGTAACCGTTAGGATCGTTTCTTGAATAACGTGATCGAATCTCGTGCGTACACTTGTCGGAATGTTATGGAACCACATATGCTCCTTATCTTAGTGACACAACAACTTAAAACATGTGGTTAAGAATCAATTAGTTGCAACTTGTGTTTAGAAACATTGAATCTGCCCAGATAGTCAGTCGCGTAGCGCGACAGGTAGCCCCATAGGCGTCGCGCTACGCGAGCACCTCCCCTGAATCAGAAAGTTTGAAAATTGGCAGCAATGGTCCCTGCAAGTGTTTAAGGCCTTTTTCGATGCGTTTGAACCCCGTTAACCTCATTTCAAGGCTCTAAAATGAAGTTAAAGTATAGGGAACTCAAAACATGTTCAAAAATATGCCGGAGGTTGGTCCGTTTGGCCGTACGAACGCGATGTTCGCTTAATTACGACGGAATGCGCACAAGTGCGAAATACGATCCAAATGACGCGACGAATGGATTTTTCTTAAGGCGAACACTAAAATATAATGTAGTCATGCTTACATAAATTTTTGGATGTCCAGATGTATTCAGAACGTAAGTTATGCGCGAAAATGCAAACTTGTGCACTTTTTGACACTTTTAGTCCCTGAATGTCCCAAAAGTTTATTTTAGCACACCAAACCCCTCAAAGCCTATTTCTAAGCTATGTAAAGGATATTTAAGGTGTGTTTAACTTATGGTCATGTTCCGGAATGTTCGTTACAGTTCAAATTGACATACTTTCGCAGTTTGTCATATTTAGTCCCTGTAAGCGAATTAACTTGTTTTTGCCATACCAAAGCCTTTAAAACTTATTTCTAAGTTATGTAAAGGTTATTTAAGGTATGTTGAGTATATGTTGATGTTCCGGAGTATTTCTCGCATTAAACTGAGTACGTTTACGCACTAGTTTGCGTATAACTCTCCAGAAAGCGATGTAGAGTTTGAAATTACATAAAAGTCAAAACATGAAAAATGTAAAACATAACAAAACAAACATTGGGATCAAATAACCTTGTTTTATTGATAACAGAACTGTTCATAGTGATTACAAGCACAGTTGTTACAGTCTCCCCTACTTGTGGAAATTTCGTCCCGAAATTTATTTAGAGGAAACTTGTGGAAAAAGATGTGGATATTTCGCCTTCATTTGATCTTCGCGTTCCCAAGTAAACTCAGGTCCACGTTTAGCTTCCCAGCGAACTTTGACCAAAGGAATGCGCTTGCGTTTAAGCCACTTGACTTCACGTTCCATGATTTCCACTGGTTTCTCAACAAATTTCAGTGTTTTGCCAACACGAATTTCGTCAAGCGGTATGGAGTAGTTCTCATCAGCTGTACACTTCTTGAGATTTGATATGTGAAAAGTTGGATGAACATTTCTAAGTTCAGGAGGTAACTCAAGTCTGTAGGCTACCTTTCCGATTCTTTCGACGATCTTGAATGGTCCAATGTATCTAGGTGCAAGTTTTCCTTTCTTTCCAAATCTGATCACACCTTTCCAAGGTGAGACCTTAAGTAATACTCGATCACCGACTTGAAATTCCAAGGCTTTGCGTTTTGGGTCCGCGTAAATCTTCTGACGGCTTCTAGCTGCCTGAAGGTTATCACGAACTTTCTTGACCTTGTCAGTTGTCTCTAAAATGAGGGCAGGTCCAGTAAGTTGAGCCTCGCCAATCTCATTCCAGCAGACTGGTGAACGACATTTTCGACCATAGAGAGCTTCGAAAGGAGCCATTTTGATGCTAGTGTGATAACTGTTGTTGTAGGAGAATTCAATCAATTTAAGATGTGAATCCCAACTACCACCAAAATCGATCACACAAGCTCTTAGCATATCCTCCAGAGTCTGGATTGTTCTCTCAGATTGACCATCCGTTTGCGGATGATAAGCTGTGCTCAGATTAAGTTGGGTCCCCATGGCAGATTGCATGGTTCTCCAAAAATGAGAAGTGAAACGAGCATCTCTGTCAGAAATGATGTTCAACGGAACACCATGTCGAGCTACAATTTCATCCACATAGATTTGAGCAAGTCTGTCAGTAGGAAAATCCTCACGGATTGGCAAGAAATGTGCTGACTTTGTAAGACGATCAACGACTACCCAGATGGCATCATGACCTTTCCCTGTGCGCGGGAGTTTGGTAACAAGATCCATAGTAATGTTTTCCCATTTCCAAACTGGGATCTCTGGTTGCACTAATAAACCCGAAGGACGCTGATGTTCAGCCTTAACCTTAAGACAAGTAAGGCATTTTGATACGTATAAGGCAATGTCTTTCTTCATACCAGGCCACCAATAGTGAATACGAAGATCCTTATACATTTTATCTGAGCCCGGATGAATAGAATAACGAGACTTATGGGCTTCATCCATAAGCAAGGCACGAAGATCATCCTGGCTTGGGACCCACAAACGGTCCATGAAGTAATATGACCCATTGTCCTTCAGTTCAAGAGCAGGTGTTATGTGATAGGGAAATTCCTTATCCATCAAACCTTGTGAAACACAAGATTGTTGAGCTTGAGAAATGCGTGCTTGAATATCGGATCGAGCTTGAATAACAGATTGAACACGTACACAATGAAGCTTAGTACGTTCCTTGCGACTCAATGCATCAGCTACGACATTCGCCTTACCAGGATGGTAGCGAATTTCGCAGTCGTAGTTGTTTAAAAGCTCAACCCAACGTCGCTGTCTCATGTTGAGTTCTTTCTGGTTGAAGATATGCTGAAGACTTTTGTGGTCAGTGAAAACCACACATTTTGTACCGTACAAATAGTGTCTCCAGATCTTGAGAGCAAAGACAACTGCACCCAACTCAAGATCATGAGTGGTGTAGTTCTTCTCATGTATCTTCAATTACCTCGATGCATAGGCTATGACTTTGTTCCTTTGCATCAGAACACAGCCAAGACCCAATTTAGATGCATCACAATACACGACAAAATCATCATCACCCTCAGGCAATGATAGAACAGGCGCATCGCAAAGCTTCTGCTTCAGGTGTTGAAAAGCTTCCTCTTGTTTGAATCCCCAATAAAAGGGCATTTTCTTCTGAGTTAGAGCAGTTAGAGGAACTGCAATCTTAGAGAAGTTTTCAATGAAGCGGCGATAATAACCCGCTAGACCAAGAAAAGAACGAACTTCAGTAGGAGTAGTAGGCGTATCCCAATCCTTAATCGCACTGATCTTGGAGGGATCTACATGAATACCTTGTTCGTTGATAATATGCCCCAAAAATTGAACTTCTTTAAGCCAAAATTCGCACTTGGAGAATTTGGCGAAAAGTTGCTCTTTCTTCAGGAGTTCCAGAGTAAGACGAAGATGCTGCTCGTGATCAGCTCGCGTCTTAGAGTAAATCAAGATGTCATCGATAAAAACAATGACGAACTGATCCAAATAAGGTTTGCAGACCCTATTCATTAAGTCCATGAAGACAGCAGGAGCATTAGTCAAACCGAATGGCATGACTGTGAATTCATAATGCCCATAACGAGTACGGAACGCTGTCTTCGGAATGTCTTCTTCTTGCACCCGAAGTTGATGATATCCGGAACGTAGATCAATCTTCGAAAAATAAGAAGCACCTTGTAACTGATCAAAGAGGTCGTCGATGCGAGGTAGGGGATATCGATTCTTGATGGTAAGCTTGTTAAGCTCACGATAATCGATACACATCCTAAAGGATCCATCCTTCTTCTTGACAAAGAGAACGGGAGCACCCCAAGGTGAAAAGCTGGGACGGATAAAACCTTTGTCAGAGAGCTCCTGAAGCTGTTTAGACAACTCTTGCATCTCAGACGGTGCAAGACGATATGGAGCTCTGGCAATGGGATTTGCACCAGGTACGAGATCAATGCGGAACTCGACTTGGCGTGCTGGAGGTAGACCAGGTAAATCTTCAGGGAACACTTCAGAATAATCCCGAACGACAGGAATATCTGAAATAGACTTACCCTTGCCTTTATCTTCTGTAACATGTGCTAAGAAAGCCACATAGTTCTTCTGCAGATACTTCCGAGCTTTAAAACAAGACATGAGTTTGAGACCACCGGTAGGCTTCTCACCTTGAACCTGCAGGATCTCGCCTGTCGAAAGTGGCACACGAACAATCTTTTTAGAACAAACTATCTCTGCGTGATGCTTGGATAACCAATCCATTCCCACAATAACGTCGAAGCTTCCAAGTTGCATAGGCGCGAGGTCAATAGGAAAAAGATGGTCGTTAAGATTCAACTGGCAGTTGTGAAGAATAGAATCAAGAATAATGGGTTCACCACTAGCAACCTCTACTGTCAAAGATTTGCCTAGTTTCGTTCTAGACACGCGAAGCATTTGCTCAAAAGATAAAGACACGAAACTCTTATCGGCACCGGAATCGAAAAGAACAGATGCAGGCTGATTATTAATAAAGAACGTACCGTTCACCACATTATCGTCAGCCTGTGCCTCTTGGGCATTCATGTTAAAGACTTGGCCTCGAGCCGGAGCCTGATTCTGGTTCTGGTTCTGGTTCTGGTTCGCCAGTCTTGGGCACCGATTTCTATAGTGGGTCAGATCCCCACAATTGTAACAAGCACCCGGTGGGTATTGTGGTCTTGCAGCTTGACCCTGTTGCGGAGCAGGAGGCTGAGCAACTTGTTGAGCCGGGTTCTGAACCGCGGGATTCTGAGCAGATCGACAAACATTGGCGAGATGGCCTGATTTCCCACAGTTAGTACAGAAACGGCATGGAAGTTGTGGCTGGTGGTGACTGTTGCATCTATTGCACAAAGGTGCATTCCCTGAATAGGGTTTCTTCGCTGGAGGCTGTGCAGGTTGGTTGGGAGTTACCTGGTTAGCTTGAGCAGTGATAGCAAAATTTTGGGAAGCCTTACGCTTCTTTGCCCTCTTTGAAGAACCAGAGTTCTTTCCATTTCCGTTTTGACCTTTCTTGCTATCTTCCTTGTCAGCCGACTGCTTCTTGCCCTTGTCACCCTTCCTGTGTAGCTTTCCCTTTCTAATCTGCGACTCAGTCAATGTCGCTGATAACTCGATCGCCTGACGAAGTGTGGCAGGGTTACTACCAGTAAGAATGTCTTGTACCGAGTCAGGTAGGCCATCGATGTATCTCTCGATAGCCTTGTCGAGTGGGGTGACCATTGTTGGGCAAAGCAGACTCAACTCTTCAAACCGATCAGTATAAGCCCTGTGCTCGCCACTATCTTGCTTCAAAACATCAAACTCCTTCTCCAACGCTCGCTGCTCATGATGAGGACAGAATTCCCTCATCATAAGGGCTCTAACTTCAGCCCATGTCTGTGCGAGAGCAACTTCTGCACCCCGGTCTCTCATAACCCCGTTCCACCATGTCAAAGCCCTCTTCTGAAATACGCTCGAGGAGAACTCGACCTTGCGATTATCCGGACACTGCACATGGCGAAAAGTATTCTCTATGCTCTCGAACCACTGAAGAAGCCCAGTCGCTCCCTCAGAACCACTAAACTTGAGTGGTTTAGCCTGGTTAAAATCCTTGTATTTGCATGGAACATTGTTGTTGTTGTTGGCTTGATTCCATTGAGCAAAGAGATTTGGAAATTGAGCAGCCATCTGCTGCGCAATAATTTCTGCCAGCTCGGCAGTAGCTATCTGGTTCTCGCGTCGAGGAGGCATTCTAAAAGAGGAAAACATGAAAAGAAAACGAGTGAGATGATTGGATGAAAAGAATGAGATGATAAAAACAAGAATTGCCAACAGCATAGATGGTGGTCATTCGTCCGTATCACAAAGCAAACAAACGACTCACAGTGACTAATCAAAGTAAATGGATCAAAAATAATGTATAATGAAGACATGCTCGCCTATAAGTGAACACTCACTCCAAGAATTCCCAGGTAAGCACAACTGGTCTCGCGTCTGGTTGAGATGTATACGAAGTGCTTGCCTAGACAGAAAACCCAGAATACAGGCATTCACCCTTCCAGTTTGCACATGTTCACATTATTTAAAACCCAAAACGTTTGACGGGATTTTGAAAATTTGAAGGCACAAGGCCAAAAACCAATACTGAAAAGGGTTCAAAACCATATAACAGAGGGTTCAAAACCTTGTAATAAATCATTCAAAAACAGATGATTGTTTTTCAAAAATCGATTCGGAAAAATTTTGATTCCTTGTTTTGTTAATCACCTAAGGATAGGTGATGTACATGTTTTAAGATCTAAACACAAGATAACTTGTGTTAGGTTCCTAGAAAAGTTATAGTCTAGGTCAAAGCATTACTAATAACCTAATTCCCTATAACCATTGGCTCTGATACCAACTCTTCTGTCACACCCCGACCGCGTAAAACAACAAATCGCGGCGAAAACATCGGGGCGTGTTGCGACAGAATTAATTGTTTCATAACCATGGCACACAAAGTGTATTTTATTTATTAAACAAGGGTGTTACATTGTTTCAAACAGGAAATTAACGAGTTCAGAACATAATTAAACATAGTCTATCTTCTTTTAAAGTCTCTAAGGCACAGGTCCGCCCTAGTATCATGAACAACATCCTATGGAAAAGCACCTGAAAACACATGTGAAAATAGGTACGTCAGCATAAAAATGCCTGTGAGATACATAGGTTTGTAAAAATAGGATTCATGACTTATGTTTAAGAAAAATGTTTAGTCATGAACCTTGTAATTTGCTTTGTCTTGTAAATCATTTGAAAACAATAAGATCCGATGATATGTATAAGTAAATGTCAGGTTAAATAAATGACCATGTAAAAAGATGTGTTTGTATAAGATAAGTTGTTTTGTAAATCAATGTCTTGTGAAAAGTATGTTATTTGTATAAAATGTTCTATGTCTCAAACTGAAATGATTCAAATAACGTTACGCCATGTAATACCATACAAACACTTATATATAGGAAGTACCAGCGACGTATCCACCATGCTTGTATCATATTACACACGCATCGTTAACTTAATCACTTAATCAAACCAAACCAATGTAAGAAGTCTATGTTTAAACCAATTGTCAAATGTATTGAATAATATGTCAGAGCGTTTATGTCAAGATGTAAATCATGTCAAAATGTCTATGTCAAATATCCATGTCAAATGTCTATGTCAACTATCCATGTCAAATGTCTATGTCAAATAACCATGTCAAATGTCTATGTCAAATATCCATGTCAAATGTCTATGTCAAATATCCATGTCAAATGTCTATGTCAAAATGTCATGTATGGCAAGTGAAATGTCTCAACTAAACCATATGCACAAAAACAAAGTATTGAAGTAAAACTTGGTTTAAATCAAAGCTATGTTTTGTGTAAATGCATGCAACTATTTAATATGAACATTTATGCGGTATTGTGAAAATGCATACATCCAAGCCTTGCGACTGTGGTGATAAGCCCTTTAAACAAATTAAAGGTCTATCTGTCTTATGTCAACGAATTCGGTCATTCCTTTCTGTCCCCTTTCCCTGGGATGTCCGGAACGGGAGTTGTCAATTCCTATGGTACCACTACCTACTAACGAACGGCGTAGCTAATGTTAATGAATGTATTGTCCCATGTAAACAAACCAAATGTCATACCAAAATGTAAACATGTGAAAACAATGCACTAAGTATGTAATCAAATGAACATACATAGCGTGAAATGTCATGTAAAACGATGTACTAAGTAATGCACATAATGGGCACACCTAGCAGGAAATGTCATGTAAAACAATGTACTAAGTAATGCACATAATGGGCACACCTAGCAGGAAATGTCATGTAAAACAATGTACTAAGTAATGCACACAATGGGCACACCTAGCATAAGATGATATGAAATCATGTACTATAATGTACTAACGAACATAGCATGTATATGATGTGAAAACAGGAAAGCATGAAAGTAACAAGTAGGCACATGTGTTCCACCCCAAAACAGTTTGGAAAAAACAGTAAAAGAGGGGTCTATGTACTCACTTGAGATTGCTCAGTTGTATAAAGATAACCACCAAGCAATGCAAGAGATCTCGGAATCAAACGACACCTAGTATAGGTAACTATGTTAATAAACCGGACCTACCTCGGAAGACTGGGTAGCATTAGGGTTTGTAAACCAAATGAGTGTCGGAACTCACGTGATATGGTTTAACAAAGCCTACATGCTAAATGAAACTTAACATAATTGTTTACGACCCATTACGACCCGTTTAGGAAGCTTAGGCTACTTTAACGCGTCGTGCGCGTGAAACGCGTTTGGACCGCCTAACTAGTCCTATGACAAGTATTATATGCCTAAACATGTTACATACTCAGTTACGTGACAAAAGTTTAGGTTACATATGCAAAATTACCAATTATGTATGAAAAGGGTATTCTGGTAATTTACCTAAGGCATATAAACTACCTATCATACAACTACTTAAACGTCGTGACCATAAGGTATAACCTCGGAAGGTTATTCCCTACACTATGGTCACCTAATGTATTTGGTCGGATCCTAATGATCGACCAAACTGGGTCGGGTTCGAAGGTATAGGCGATTTATTAGATCGCCTACCCTACAACCCTAGACAACGTGGTAATCAGTAGGCATAGTCCCAAGGGACTATGACCATCGTGATTACAATCACGTTGCGAAGTTCAAACGAACTTCGCATTGACCATTACTGGTCAACGCTGAAAGTCAAACAAAGTTTGACTTTCTGACTCGAAAAGCAGTAAAAATAATGAAAAGAACGAAAGAATACTTACGAAGGGTCCCCGAATGCTAATCTAGATCAGTATAGTTCAGGTATGAAACAAGGTTTCAACTTAGAACACAACTAATAAGATTCTAGTGCTTTAAAACAATGAAAGGCATGGGGTATATATAGTATTCGGGTAACCGTTAGGATCGTTTCTTGAATAACGTGATCGAATCTCGTGCGTACACTTGTCGGAATGTTATGGAACCACATACGCTCCTTATCTTAGTGACACAACAACTTAAAACATGTGGTTAAGAATCAATTAGTTGCAACTTGTGTTTAGAAACATTGAATCTGCCCAGATAGTCAGTCGCGTAGCGTGACAGGTAGCCCCATAGGCGTCGCGCTACGCGAGCACCTCCCCTGAATCAGAAAGTTTGAAAATTGGCAGCAATGGTCCCTGCAAGTGTTTAAGGCCTTTTTCGATGCGTTTGAACCCCGTTAACCTCATTTCAAGGCTCTAAAATGAAGTTAAAGTATAGGGAACTCAAAACATGTTCAAAAATATGCCGGAGGTTGGTCCGTTTGGCCGTACGAACGCGATGTTCGCTTAATTACGACGGAATGCGCACAAGTGCGAAATACGATCCAAATGACGCGACGAATGGATTTTTCTTAAGGCGAACACTAAAATATAATTTAGTCATGCTTACATAAATTTTTGGATGTCCAGATGTATTCAGAACGTAAGTTATGCGCGAAAATGCAAACTTGTGCACTTTTTGACACTTTTAGTCCCTGAATGTCCCAAAAGTTTATTTTAGCACACCAAACCCCTCAAAGCCTATTTCTAAGCTATGTAAAGGATATTTAAGGTGTGTTTAACTTATGGTCATGTTCCGGAATGTTCGTTACAGTTCAAATTGACATACTTTCGCAGTTTGTCATATTTAGTCCCTGTAAGCGAATTAACTTGTTTTTGCCATACCAAAGCCTTCAAAACTTATTTCTAAGTTATGTAAAGGTTATTTAAGGTATGTTGAGTATATGTTGATGTTCCGGAGTATTTCTCGCATTAAACTGAGTACGTTTACGCACTAGTTTGCGTATAACTCTCCAGAAAGCGATGTAGAGTTTGAAATTACATAAAAGTCAAAACATGAAAAATGTAAAACATAACAAAACAAACATTGGGATCAAATAACCTTGTTTTATTGATAACAGAACTGTTCATAGTGATTACAAGCACAGTTGTTACAGGTGGCGTGGCCACGGTGGATTTATCTGCCTTCGTCAACGTTGCCGCTTCTGAACTCGGTCGAGGGTGGTGGCAAGGTAAGTGTTCTACTGTTCCATATGATAGGTTATTGATGTACACTTTGGTATGTTATGTTCATTTGCTGATTTAAGTCACTCTAATTGATTCGCATTTTTTAGGGATTTCGTTAATCATTTTGGGAATATCGCTAATTTGATAACAGCACAGGAATTCAAAGAAGTATTTCATCGCAGTTTGAAAAGGTAAGGGGTTTCAGAAAGTTGAAGAAGGCAAAAAGCAAATTAGGTCAGTTCTCTTAATAATTATTCTTCCTAGTTTTTAGTTAATAATAATTGTTCATTTGTTGTTTCCCTTTGTTGTATTTTCAATTTCAATGAAGGTGTTAACATATCAATGGTTTTTGTAAGTATTCTAATAAGAGAGTTCAAAATGGCTATGATGGTTTACTAATCTCTAATGAAGGTGTTAACATATGAGAGGTTTTTGTAAGAGAATTCAAAATAGTTATAATTGTGTTCTTTAAAGACGGTAACATATGAGAGGTTTTTGTAAACACTTTGCTCAGTTTTCAATACTTTAAAGAGATATATGAAGGTATACTAATAGGTATTTAGTCATAATAATCATATTAATAGTTACATTTTATACATATACTTGTTTTATTTTTTTATTAGGAAAAATTACACTTTTCGTCCTTTATGTTTATAGCTTTTTTTTTTTTTTTTGTAAAGGAACTTTCATTCAAAACACAGAAGCCCAGCCCCAAGAAAACAAGGAGCCGAACCAACTACACCAACATATACAGGGGGTTCAAAACCCAATCACTCCATACAATGTTTCTATACTTTGATCTATATTTTAACCACAAAAAACCCAACGATTTAATCTCCTCGGTGATCTCTTCGACTCTCCCTCTTCCGCTTGAAATTTTTTTTTTGTTTCTAGAATTCCAAACACTCCAGCACGCTACCATAATTAGCCCCCGGATAATAACTCTCGCCCTCTTATCCTCCGAAGCTCCTTTATGCAGCGAAAGAACATCTCTGAATGAGAAAACGAAAATCTGATTGATCTTCGCCCAGTCACTCAGCCAACTCCACACCGCACTAACCGTCTCACACCCGGAAAAGAGGTGGTCCGTAGATTCCGGATAAACCCCACAAA
The DNA here is from genome assembly GCA_030545235.1 of Helianthus tuberosus. Taxonomy (NCBI): domain Eukaryota; kingdom Viridiplantae; phylum Streptophyta; class Magnoliopsida; order Asterales; family Asteraceae; genus Helianthus; species Helianthus tuberosus. The sequence goes on from CM060394.1 coordinate 8,899,181, forward strand.
AAGCACAAGTTTCCGACTCCACCACGACATTCCTCCTAGCGAGAGCCTGCCTAGTCGGAATACGGTCCATTAAAGCTCTCCATATAAAGATCTTACACTTGGCCGGGATCCAACCTCCATTCCAGACTCGAGTTTCTGGGTCCGCGGCAACCTGAGACACCGCCGCTTTATGTTTATAGCTAGTTGCAATAGATGACCTTTACCTTTAATAATTACAGCCACAATCCTTTATTTGGAAAACTCAGTACGTCTTTCATCCTTTAGCACTAACTTGGTTAAAATTTTCAGTTAAATTTATTTACTTAAGGGCAGTTTAGTCTTTCTACTTAATTATTTATAGTATAAATAAAAAAATAAAATCAAATATAAATACATTTTTTTCTCTTTCACTCTCTCTCTCTCACTTTAAACACTCTCTCTCTCTCTCACTTTCTCTCTCTCTAAACAAACAACACCCTGTCTTCCGATTCAGATCAAGTCATGCTTTTTTTTTTTTTTTTTTTTTTTTCATCTCAACAACCCCTTTGATGACCTTCAATTTCAAAGCAACCCACTTTGATGACCTACAATTTCAATGCAAACCCCCAAATTCTAAACCCCTCTCTCTCCGGAAAAGAATGTAGGCGATGAATCATTTCAATCTAGGTTTTCTACGGCGACCTGACAACCAGATCTAGGGGTCTCCATCGGTTGGGGATGTTTCAGATGAAGGAGATGGCGACTTGGATCTAAGGCTTCCGGCGACGGTGGTGGTCACAGACGACAGTGAAGATGGTGCCGGATTAGGTGGTTATTCCGGGGGCGGTGATGGTCACAGACGGCGGTGGTGGTGGCCAAGGTAACCTGATGGACACATATGTGCGTTTGTGTGTGTTTAGAGATAAAGATAGACGATGTATGTGTTTGTTTAGAGATAGAGAGAGACGAAGTTTGGTGGCCGGATTTGATGGTGGTAGTGGCTGGATTCGGTGGTGATGGTGGCTGTATTTGGTGGTGGTGGGGGTTTGTTGGAGGGTGAGAGACAGAGAGAGCTGAGAGAAAGAGATATGGTGTTGCATTTAAGTCTGCAATTTTACGTCTGTAAAGGCCTAACCGAATTCGCACTACTATTGCTACCGGTCTAAAGGTGTTGCATTTAAGTCTGCAATTTTACGGTGGCGATGAGGTGCTGGGAGTGTCGAAGAGGTGGGAGGGGTGGTGGTGGTAGGGCAGTGGCGGTGGTGGTGGAGATGGGAGATGGGAGATGGTCATGGTTTAGATGTGCAGGTTGTAGGTTATGACTGATCTGGGTTCAGATTTAGAGAGTAGAGGGATAGGAGTTTTCATTTTCAATTTGATTTGTTTTATTAATAAATCATTTTAGATAAATGAGTAAAATTACATAACTACCCTCATGTGCCTTGCACATGTCATGTTTAACTGAAAATTTTAACCAGGTTATGGGCAAAGGACGTAAGGTGTAATGGTTTTTTCTAAAAAAAGGACTGTGACTGTAATTATTAAAGTTAAAGGCTATCCATTGCAATCCGATACAAACATAAAGGACGAAAAGTGTAATTTTTCCTTTTTATTAACAAATAGATAGGTATATGTTTTTGTAATAATAATAATAATAAGAATAATAATAAGAATAATAATATTACATTTTAGTTTTAATAATAATAATTGTAGTAATAATAATAAAAATATTACATTTACTACATAAAAACGCTTTAGGATTATGATTTATATAATATAATTACTGAATCAAACATTGAGGTACTTTTTCTAATGTATTTTATAGGAATTATTTTATGTTTAGTTTTCTGGTGCATAAACTAAGCTTTTAGTGGGCTAAAAAGATGGAATTGCCCACTTGATAACAGAGTGGGCTAGTGGCCTAGATAATATGATGACTGTAGTTAGCCTTGTAAGGAGATTGAGCTAGTGCAAGTTCACGCCAAACATAAGGGTATCCGGGGCACTCCCCTCTTAGGGGAGTCCCCTCTCTTACGCACACCCAATCAGGTTATGTCACGTCAACTCCCCTCTTAAACTCCCCTCACACCCCAATTTGATGGCGGCACTCCCCTATTAGGTGACTTGTTTTTTTATTCAAAAAAAAAAAAGGAAAGTTTTCATTGGTTGAAAATGAGGGTGGCCCCACCTTCTCTCTCCTACCTTCTTCGGTGTCTCCCCCCCGATCCACCTCCCCGATTTGGGTCACCGCAGGGATGGCGGCGGTGTTCCCGCTAGGGGAATGGGGTCACCGAGGCCACTCCCCGCTGGTGCCCCGAATACCCTAATGATAACAGGGTCAGTTACCCGGTCTTAAATTTGTGCTATTTTACATTATTCTATTGGAATTATATCTTTTTCATTATCATTTATATATTGATTAACAATTAATAACAACCACTCCTTCGTGTACTAACCCACACCCCATGTTCAATTTAATAAAAACTAGGATTAAGACCCGCCCGCGTTGCGGCGCGGGTACATCGTAAACATTGAATGAATTAGACCAAACGTTATATGATGCGTTAACCATATGAAACCACGTTTTTCGACGTATCCAGTTGAACTCAATGTAACTTGTATAAGCATTGTGATTGGATCAAACATAAAGTAAATCAAATTCATATCGAACAATCATAACGTATTATGTGTGACCGAACTCATACATAAAAAACGTAACACATATAAAGGAAAATCTGACACATGTAATCGAAAGGGATTAATTAGAGTTTTCGAATAAAAGGGGAAAAAGAAACCATAATTTGACTCCACTCGGTTTGAAACAAACTTTACGAAACATACATAAAATAAACACATAAACATGTTATATTTGACCTGAATCATTTCCCAAAAAAGTTTACGTCGAAACGTCGAACAACTTAAATTTATACTGAAACGTAGATAAAAATATGCACGTAAAAATGGTTTCTTTAAACGAAAACGTATTATATTTGACCTAGAGTTGTTTATAAAAAAAGTTTACGTCGAAATGTATAACAAATCATATTTATACCTAGCCGTACATAAAATATGCACGTAAAAAATAGTATTTCAGTAAAGAAAGTATAAGGGTAAACCGAAACAAAATATTAGTAAAAAATTTAATAGGTTAAAAACGTTCGTAAAATCATGCCAAGTAGCAACAATGCCACACCGGCATCGACTCCCAACATCGGAAAAACTCGTAAAAATAAAATAGATAAAATGAAAAAAAAAAAATACACCGAACGAAAAGCAGACTTAAAATCGTTGAACCACGCACACCCTTACAGTGTGTTAATGTGAAGAAATTAAACAGAAACGTAAAACGTAGAAAATAATAACTTAGTCGATCAAGGACTCGTCCGTTGCGTTGCGGCGAATTTGTCAAAAGGGGAAAAATGGACACGTTGCGACCGGCCTATCAAATTCGAAAAAATAGAGCAAAAACGTTGAACCTCACATGCACGCTACGACGTGTTAACTCGCAAAATTTAGAACGAAACGTAATACGAAAAACTTGCGAAAGATAAAAAGTATGAGGGACGAAAGTTGTATATAATAAAGTGTTGGGTTAAATTATAAAGAGTTAATTACTGTTTCAGTCCCTGAGGTTTGCCAAAAATAACGGTTTCAGTCCATTAGTTTAAAAACTGCCATTTCAGTCCATTAGTTTCATTTTCGTAACCATTTCAGTCCACTAACTTAACTCCATCAATTTATTTTGTTAACTTTTGGGTGAAATTACCAAATTACCCCTGCTAACTTAACAAATTCCAAAAAATTCAAAAAAATTCCAAAAAATCTAAAAATTAATTTTTTTTAAAAAAATCATAGAAATTCTAAAAAATCCAAAAAATTCTAAAAAATCCAAAATGTTTCATTAAATGTTTCGAACCCGAACCGTTTTGAGCTGAACCGTTTCGACGCGAACCGTTTCGACCCGTACCGTTTCGAGCCGAACCGTTTCGACACGAACCGTTTCGACGTGAACCGTTTCGACCCGTACCGTTTCGACGCGAACCGTTTCGACCCGTACCGTTTCGAGCCGTACCGTTTCGACGCGAACCGTTTCGACGCGAACCGTTTCGACGCGAACCGTTTCGACGCGAACCGTTTCGACCCGTACCGTTTCGACACGAACCGTTTCGACGCGAACCGTTTCGACCCGTACCGTTTCGAGCTGAACGGTACGGGTCGAAACGGTTCGGCTCGAATCGGTACGGGTCGAAACGTTTCGACACGAACCGTTTCGACCCGTACCGTTTCGAGCTGAACCGTTTCGACGCGAACCGTTTCGACCCGTACCGTTTCGAGCTGAACCGTTTCGACGCGAACCGTTTCGACCCGTAGCGTTTCGACGCGAACCGTTTCGACCCGTACCGTTTCGAGCTGAACCGTTTCGACACGAACCGTTTCGAGCTGAACCGTTTCGACCCATACCGTTTCGGTGCGAACCGTTTCGACCCGTACCGTTTCGACCTGAACCGTTTCGACCCGTACCGTTTCAACGCGAACCGTTTCGACCCGTACCGTTTCGAGCTGAACGGTACGGGTCGAAACGGTTCGGCCCGTTTCGACCCGTACCGTTTCGACGCGAACCGTTTCGACGCGAACCGTTTCGACCCGTTCCGTTTCGAGCTGAACCGTTTCGACGCGTACCGTTTCAGCTCGAAACGGTACGGGTCGAAACGGTTCGCGTCGAAACGGTACGGGTCGAAACGGTTCGCGTCGAAACGGTTCGCGTCGAAACGGTTCGCGTCGAAACGGTTCAGCTCAAAACGGTTCGTGTTCGAAACATTTAATGAAACATTTTGGATTTTTTAGAATTTTTTGGATTTTTTAGAATTTGTATGATTTTTTAAATTTTTTTTAATTTTTAGATTTTTTGGAATTTTTTTGAATTTTTTTGGAATTTTTTTGAATTTTTTGGAATTTGTTAAGTTAGCAGGGGTAATTTGGTAATTTCACCCAAAAGTTAACAAAATAAATGGATGGAGTTAAGTTAGTGGACTGAAATGGTTACGAAAATGAAACTAAAAGACTGAAATGGCAATTTTTAAACTAATGGACTGAAACCGTTATTTTTGGCAAACCTCAGGGACTGAAACAGTAATTAACTCAATTATAAAAGATGAAAAACTTTGTGTTAAAAACAAAAAAAATTAAAAGGGGTTAAAATACAACATATGAAAATGTTTGGGTTAAAAGTGAAAAATCAAATTTATTTTGAAACTCACCCTAAGCTAGGAGTACAACTCACAATGCACAAAATAGTTACTAATTTATATTGTATAAATAGGTGCAAGTGTGCAACTATAAAAACTACCGTATATATGTATATATATATATATTTGTTTTTTTTAGAATCCTTTTTCAATATAAAAAATAGGTACAGGAATGAAAGCTACTTGAATTTAAGTTTACCAACTTGGGTTGTTTTGACTCTTTAACAGTTTTTCGAACTTGCATGAAAGAAAACTAATTAGATGTTTGGATATAACTTTTAAAATGTGTAACTGTGAAGAAAAGATAAAAAGAGCAAACCTTCATTTCTGAATGATCCTGTCTTCCAGGCGTTTGAATCGTGGTGATCTGCTCGTTGACATTCACATTGGTTCTGCGTTCTACATTTGTAGGTCGGTTCCATCTTAGATAATAAAAAAAAAAAAAAAACAAATTCTAAGCTACCACTTCAGACGTAAAAAAAAAAAAAAAAGAAACATTATGCACTTTAAGGGTTTACAACAAAACTTACATTTGAATTATGAAGTGTTTTTTTATCAGTATCTTCACACGATTTTGCTTGCAGGTCTAAACAAAAGAAGTAAATACGGGTTTGTGTGTCTTGAGAGGACAAGGTCATGATTTTTTTTTTCACATTTGTCTCTTTAAATAGATGTGTAAATGACACGTGAAAACAACAACATACTGCCACGTGTAATCCAAGCAACCCACGTTTTTCCCACAATAAAAACTGCCAAAATTTTCCCACAATAAAAACTGCCAAAATTTTCAAACTTATACCACATTTTTTTGTTTTAAATTGAAAACAAACTGCTTCTACTGCATATAGTTTGAAAATTTTGGTTTTATGGTACTTTTGGGTAGTTTTTTCTTTTCACATCTCAATTAGGACAACATTATGTTTTTTTTATAATATTAAAAAGTATTAATAATACTTGTATTATTAATCGTTTTTCTGTTGTATAATTACATTTAGCAATGTTACAGGGTTGGACCTTTACATGAGTATTATTATTTTTTTTCCTAAGAATGTATCTTTTAACCTGTCATTGTTTTTAAACAGGTACAGTCGGTGGTGTCATAATCGTTGTCATTAAACAAAGCTCATTGTCTATGGTAAGTATAAAAAAATCTGATTTTTTGGCAATAAACATGTTTGTAAGTAATTTTATTAAAATATTTATGCTTTTAAGATACTTGTTTTACACTTCGTTATATCAACAGTGTTTTTTTTTATTTTTTTTTATTTATTTTTTTTTGTGCAGGAGGCTTTTCACACAATTTATAGCTTTTAATTAAGTTTTGTATTTTATTTTAACTAGGATTAAGACCCGCCCGCGTTGCGGCGTGGGTACATCATAAACATTGAATGGATTAGTCCAAACGTTATATGATGCATTAACCATATGAAACCACGTATTTCGACGTATCCAGTTGAACTCAATGTAACTTGTATTGGATCAAACGTAAAGTAAATCAAATTCATATCGAACAATCATAACGTATTATGTGTGATCCAAGTCATACATAAAAAACGTAACAGGTATAAAGGAAAATCTGACACATGTAATCGAAAGGGATTAATTAGAGCTTTCGAATAAAAGGGAAAAAAAGAAACCATAATTTGACTCCACTCGGTTCGAAACAAACTTTACGAAACATACATAAAATAAACACATAAACATATTATATTTGACCTGAATCAATTCCCAAAAAAGTTTATGTCGAAACGTAAAACAACTTAAATTTATACCGAAACGTACATAAAAATATGCATGTAAAAATGGTTTCTTTAAACGAAAACGTATTATATTTGACCTAGAGTTGTTTATAAAAAAAGTTTATGTTGAAATATATAACAAATCATATTTATACCTACCCGTACATAAAATATGCACGTAAAAAATAGTTTTTAAGTAAAGAAAGTATAAGGGTAAACCGAAACAAAATATTAGTAAAAAATTTAATAGGTTAAAAACGTTTGTAAAACCATGCCAAGTAGCACCAATACCACACCGGTATCGACTCCCAACATCAGAAAAACTTGTAAAAATAAAATAGATAAAATGGACAAAGTTACACCGAACGAAAAAGCAGACTTAAAATCGTTGAACCACGCACACCCGTTACATTGTGTTAATGCGAAGAAATTAAACAGAAACGTAAAATATAGAAAATAATAACTTAGCCGATCAAGGACCCGCCCGTTGCGGCGAACTTGTCAAAAAGGGAAAAATGGACACGTTGTGATGGGCCTATCAAATTCGAAAAAATAGAGCAAAAAACGTTGAACCTCACATGCACGCCACGACGTGTTAACTCACAAAATTTAGAACGAAACGTAAAACGAAAAACTTGCGAAAAACTTCGAGCCTAATCAAGCCGGCTCGTCAACTTTTTCTTTGATAAAAGAGACAGATTAAAAAAATATTAACACATTTCTAAAGAATATAATAAATACACACATACATACAAGCCACAGAGCCGACCATGGAGTCGCGCCATCGAGCCGTTCAAAATAAAAACAACTCGAAGATTCCAAGCGGCCACGATGGCATGAAGAAATATCTTTTATTTACTTTCATTAATTTTTTAACAAAATTGTAGTTGAAAAATATACAATTGATTATACAAGTCTAAACCACCCTTTAAAATGACAGACAAAGAGTATCAATGTAATATATAGGTTCAACGATGGCATCAAGATCAATGTAATATATAGGTTGCAACGATGGCAGGTATCATCTCCGGCTTTCTCTCATTTACTACATCTTCATTTACTCTCCCCACATTAAATCCCGACCAACATTCCCTTACATTTACTACACACACACATTAATAAGATTCACACCAAAGAGGAAATCTCCCGGTGATCATACTCATCGGAAGAAGCTTCTCTCATTTCCGGCAAGTTTACTTACTCTCACGCCGGAGCTTGGTCACGGATCCCCCTCCCGGGGTCCCCCGTGACGAGGCTAACGGTTTATTCTTTTGTAGCCAGCAGGGATAAAAGCTCTTGACGTCACCGAAGATCCAGCTAACGTCATTCGTGGGTTGGGTATTCGACATTGGCGCCATCCGTGGGACATCAGCCTGCCCGGTGTTCCCACATCAACACTCGACGTCTAGAGAACAGTTTATCCCATCAGAAACGATATGACAACACCACACAACTCACGTGTCACCCAAACGGCACAAAACGATCCTGATAGAGTTACGATAGAGGACATTACCCACGAAGAAGGTAACGAGAACCAGGTGGAGAACCAAGAAAAGGCAGAGCATATCACTCCTGACTTTGTGGCCAGGCATAGGGAGAAGTTGACAACGTGCCTAGAAGATTTAAAGAGACAAGAAAAACTCGACAGCCTCAGGGCCAGGCTTTCCTTTGACACACCCTCCAGCCAGGAAGGAACGAACCTCCAAAACAGGAACAACAGCAGTGACCAGCTAGAAGCGTTCATGACTGCCCTAAGACAAATGTCCTCAGAGGAAAGGGAGGATCTTATTACAGGACAGAAGCCCAAGGAGAAAGGAAAGGAGAAGGACAACCTCGGTAGCAGTGGTTTAGACCAGCCGTACCTACCACGAGACTTAGCCGAAGTCTCAAAGTTCACACGAAGAATCGCAGAAGCACCAATGCCCCCCAAGACAAAGTGACCCCCAGGCTTTGACCGTTATGACGGGACAAGAGATCCCGAGGATCACCTGCATGCCTTCCGGGGAGCGGGACAACTAGGACGATGGCCCATGCCAGTATGGTGCCACATGTTTGTACAAACCCTGACGGAGGGAGCCCGGCTTTGGTTCGATAGCCTTCCCCCGGGGAGTGTAGATAGCTATGAAGAGTTAAGCGAGAAGTTCCTCAGGCACTTTGGCCAACAAAGGAAGGTGGTTAAGAACCCTAATGAGATCCTTCATATCAGACAAAGGGATAACGAGCGAATAGATCAATACATGGAGAGGTTTGTCAAGGAGAGCATGAATATCAAAGACGTTCCGGAGGTCATGAAGATTAGCAGCTTCATAAACGGGTTAAAGCATGCCCAACTGTGTGAAAAACTGGGGGAAGAGTTCCCCCACTCATTTGACAGCCTCATGGACAGGGTCAGGGCCTTTGTCAGAGGGAAATATACGGTCAGCAAAGCCAAGGAAACAGACGTCGCATCCCGGAGGATCGCCCCAGTCACAAAGCCTCTTGACAAAGGTACACCCTATTCTCGAAAACCTGCTTTTGATAGAATGATGCATGACAGAGTGAGACCCCCGTACTCCCCATACAAACCCCGAGGGAGGGGTCCCCCTTTGTACTCTGATAATTTCACCCCCCTCATCAAAACACCAAGTGAGATACTGGCCACCGAAAGGGTAAAGAACTCCTTCCCAAGACCACCACCCATAAAGCCTGGGCCAAAGGCACAACCAAACGAATATTGCGAGTTTCACAAAGGCTTCGGGCATAGAACCGATGATTGTATGTACCTCAAAAGAGAAATAGAGGCTGCGGTGAAAACAGGGAGACTGGCCCATTTGGTCAAGGAAATCAAGGAGGGGGGAGGGGATCGCAAGGGGAAAGATGCACGGGAGCCGGGGAGGGCAGACGTTGATATGATTAGAAGGAGAAATGAGTTTGATACCACCCGAAGTGTAAAGGCCAGAATCCTAGGCTCCCCGAACTGCATGAAAGCTCCCATCCTTATGCCATACTTAGAAGAGAGTGAGGTACAACGACTCCCGCTGAACATCTCAGCTGTGATAGCTAGACACAAGGTGTCTAGGATACATGTGGACGGAGGGTCAGGCGTTGAGGTAATATACGAGCACTGCTTTCTTAGGTTCGACAGGGACATAAGGGACAGGTTGGAGGAAGATTCGATCCCATTGGTAGGATTCAACAACAGTGTATCACATCCCCTGGGAAAGATCAGGCTCCCATTCACAGTTGGCGTAGGGGACCGGGTTCGGACAGTAGATCTGACCTTCACAGTAGTCAGGGCACCCTCCAAGTACAATGCAATCTTGGGAAGACCCGGAATTGGAGATCTGCAGGCACAGGCCTCCACCCCTCATGGAGCTTTGGTATTCCAAACACCAAAAGGTCTCGCATGGGTTAAGTCCGCCTACGAAGTAGTTTCTTCCGTGTCTAAAGGGGAAGAACCAGAAAAATCCCAGGGAAAGAAGGTGGAAGAGTGGGTCCTCTGTGATAGGTTCCCAGAACAGACAGTAAAGGTGGGGAGTCACTTGAGTGACAAATGCAAGAGTGCACTGAAGGAGTTGCTCCTCCATAACATAGATGTGTTTGCATTTCAACATGGAGACATGACGGGGGTCCCAAGGAGTCTAACGGAGCACCGGCTTAACACCTTTACATGGGCAAAACCAGTGAAACAAAAGAAGCGGAGTATGGGACCTAATAAAAGAAGGGCTGCTTGTGAAGAAACTCGGAAAGTACTCAGAGCGGGGATAGTCAGGGAAGTCAAATACCCATCCTGGGTTGCCAACCCAGTCATGGTTCAGAAAAAAGACGGAGGATGGAGGATGTGCATCGATTTCCAAGACCTAAACAAAGCATGTCCCAGGGACTGTTATCCTCTTCCGGAGATAGACACACAGGTGGACTCTTTGTCCCAATACCCACTGAAATGTTTCTTGGACGCCTACAAGGGATACCACCAAATCCAGATGTCAATAGAAGACGAGGAAAAAACTGCCTTCATCATAGACGAAGCGACATTCTGCTACACCAAGATGCCCTTCGGCCTCAAGAATGCCGGGGCCACATATCAGAGGTTCATGAACACCCTGTTCAGGGAGCAACGAGGAAGGAACTTGGAGGTATACGTCGATGATATCGTCATCAAAAGCTTGACGGAGACGGCCATGATAGACGATATAGCCGAAACTCTCCACACTATGCAGGATGTGAACATGAAGTTAAACCCTGGGAAGTGTTGTTTTGGAGTAGAGGAAGGGAATTTCCTGGGAGTAGTGGTCACCAAGGGCGGGATCAAGGCAAATCCGGAGAAAACCCAGGCGGTGGCTGAGATGCGATCCCCCAGGTCCCTGAAGGACATCCAGCGACTAAACGGAAGGCTAATAGCATTAAACCGTTTTTTATCAAAGGTGGCTGACAAGACCCTCCCCTTTATGAAATTATTGAAAGACTGCCTTCAAACAAACAAGTTTAAATGGACAACGGAGGCTGAGACAGCCTTTCAAGAAATGAAAGCATACATCTGTAAGCTCCCGATGCTGGCCACCCCAGTACCCGGGGACCCATTGCTCCTATATATGTCCGCCTCAAAAACGACCATAAGTGCGGTCATGATGGTAGAGCTGGAAGGGAAACAGATCCCCATATATTTCATCAGTAGAACGCTTAAAGGGCCTGAAGAACGATACATGCCCCTGGAGAAGCTCGCACTAGCTCTTGTCTTCGCATCCCGAAGACTCAGGAGGTATTTCCACGAACACAAGATTACCCTAATGACCGATCAACCCCTTCAGAAGGTACTCAGGAGGCCGGAGCTGTCAGGACGGTTAGCTAAATGGGTTGTGGAGCTAGGGGAACACTCCCTGGAGTTTAAGCCCAGGACAGCCATGAAGGGACAGATACTAGCCGACTTCTTAGCAGAAGTCCCTGAGGATGAAGAAAAGGAACTGTTAAAATGGGAGGCCTTAGAGAAAGAAGAAAGAGAGAAGGAAGATGAGGCGGTGTGGAAGTTGCTCACCGATGGAGCATCCAGTGAAGAGGGAAATGGAGCTGGAATCACATTGATAAGTCCCGAGGGGGTCGAGCTGACATATGCCGTAAGGCTGGATTTCGAGAACACCAACAATACCGCAGAATATGAGGCCCTCCTAGCAGGGATGAGGCTGGCCCAAAAAATGAAAGCAAAACACGTAGAAGCCAGCACTGATTCACAGCTAGTAGTAAAACAGTACCAAGGAGAATATGAGGCTAAGGATAGCATCATGGCTCGATACGTGGAGAAAGTTAAAGAGACGGCTAAGGCATTCAAAACTTTCAAGCTGGAATACATCCCCCGTGGAAGGAACAGGAAATCTGATGCACTTAGCAAATTAGCCTCGGTAGCATTCGACCATCTCGCGAAAGAAGTTAAAGTGGAGGTCCTGACATCCTCCTCCCTTAACGCAGCAGAGGTGGCCACGGTCGAAGGCCCCCAAGAAACATGGATGACCCCGATAGTCAGATTCCTCCGGGATGGAACTCTACCTGAGGGGGAATGGGCTGCCCGAAAGATAAGGGTCAGGGCCCTACAATATGAACTGATCGAGGGAGAGCTATACCGGAGATCATATCTGGGCCCATCCCTGAAGTGCGTTGATACGGAGGAAGCCGAATATGTGGTTAGGGAAATGCATGAGGGGATTTGCGGAATGCACTCCGGACCAAGAATGATAGTAAGAAAGGCAATGAATGCGGGGTTTTACTGGCAAGTGCATGCACCGATGACTCACCGGCACAAACACCCCATGGTACCAGTTTCGACGTCGTGGCCGTTCCAGAAATGGGCCATCGACATAATTGGACCTTTCCCGGAGGGTCCGGGAGGGGTCAAATACGTGGTGGTAGCCGTTGACTATTTCACTAAATGGATTGAAGCGAATCCCTTGGCGAAAATTACTGGGGACCAAATGAGAAGGTTCGTACTAGATAACATCATATGCAGGTATGGGGTTCCAAAGGAGTTAGTGAGTGCCAACGGGGTCCAGTTTGCTGGAAAACCCTTCAAACCATGGTGCGAACAGATGCGGATCCAACAAGTGTTTACTTCCGTTACCTACGCCCAGAGCAACGGGTTAGTGGAGAGAGCTAACCAAAGCGTCATCAAAGGAATGAAGGGTAGGCTTGGGAGGAAACAGAAAGGCTGGCTGGAAGAACTTCCATTTGTGTTGTGGGCATACAGAACCACCCCCAAAAGTTGCAACGGGGAAACTCCGTTCAGCCTTACATACGGAACGGAGGCTGTCATCCCTGCTGAGATGTTACACCCTAAATCGTACATGACAAAAGTCGCAGCGGAAAAACATGAACCATAAAATTTCTTTCTTTATAAATACCTCAACTTATTTAAACTTTAACTTTAACATAACTCTTATTCATAATTCCGTCATCCTCTTATTTACCAATTAAAAACATAGCTTATGATTATTACATTTTACATTCAACGTCCCCGTACAATCTATCTCGTGACTCGATCTTCGATCTCTAATCCTTGTTATAATCCCCCGTTGTCCACACAACCTGCGTTCACCACATACATTCAACACATTAGTATACAATCCATAAGCAAGAATACAATACATGTACACTTTTCATTCAGCTTTCTCCCTAGCTTTGAGCATATCATTCACGTATTCATTCCCTTGTGAGTCTTCAATAATGTACCTGCGTAAAACTTCGTTTTACAGGCACACGATTAATACCATTAACACTTAGCGTATCCAAATTCATACTTGCATATACTCGGGCATACATCCATACCTCGATACATGCATGCATACACTCATTCGTATCCTCATATATACATAAATACACACCTGCATACGTACATACATTCCTACGCCTTCACATATATACATACTATCACACGTGACTTTATATATACATAAATACGCTTCATAAGTATCTACATTCATACGTCTTTACATACATGCATACATACACATCTACATACGTGCATACCACTCCTATATCTTTGTATACATGCGTACACTCAAATATACCTTCACATGTACCAATTACACCTCTACATATACCCATACATTACTTCGTCACTACATACGTACATACATTACTATCTACTCACAAACATACTTACATACTTGCATCCACATATATACGTCCATACTTGCACACGTATGTACCTTCATACTTAATTGCATAATGCTCATACTCATACATAACTACTTGCATACATACATACATACACCAATACCTACATATATACGTATATACATACATAACTAGTACTTGTTCCCACACTTTAAACTTACATACTTTCACGCATACCTACTTACATAAGTTCTACGTACGTATACGAATGCATATGAACATACATACATGCTTATCTGCAAATATGCATCCCTTTATGCTTATAAGAAGCTTTACGAATCATCGGGAAGCGTTACGGATCTTTTGGAAATGCAAAATTAAACAAAACGGAGAAGTGGGCTAGACAGCCCGTCGGCGACGGGGTGGGTACCCGTCGGCGACGGCTTCTTAAAATGCCCGTCGCCCACTTCTGATCCGTCGCCAGTAAGTTAACCCGTCGGAGAAAACAACCAAACTAGTGCCCGTCGGCGACGGGGTGGGAGCCCGTCGGCGACGCCCTCTCGAAAACATATTTTTCTGCAGATCCATTTCGTCGTCCGTACGCACTAAAACGCGCGTAACTTTCGAACCGTTTACCCGTTTAACCTCCCGTTTCTTCCTACATACTTGTAAATTCACATTCTATCATACGAACTTAAAATCCCACATCCGGATTAAGGAAATTCTTAACTTGCATGCATTCGGCTTATTGTCATTCCCTAGTTATTTGACCCGTTTTGGGTATTTGCGCATTAAATGGTCTATGACATACGAAACCATACTCTTCGCTTTCACACATGACCAACACATTACTCTAATCGATTAGCTTATTTCCAATAGGCCTTTAAGGTCGTTCGCCCGATATACCTATCAAGGGCGTTTTTGTCAACATTGCTCCATTCTTTACAACCAAGGACTTCATTGCATATTTAACCCATCCTACCACTTAACTTCAATTCTAACGCATATACCTTACTCGGATCAAAGCTAAGATCCGTTTAATACTTCGTCGATTTCATTCAACTCATTCCTATTTGACCTTGATTAACACATTTAGTTAAAATGCATATAACTTTACATAAACAACTAAGAAGTGATTACGGAATCACTTACCTCATGCATCCGTGTTCACATCCGTTTCCACGCCTCTTCTTGACCCGTTAGCCTTTCGCGCTTGAGTCCATCTCCACATGATTCCTATGCTTTCATGTCATCGAAATCACGCTATCATTAGCATACTCATTTGTACATGATAACAATCGTATCAATCCCATATTTCACACTTAATTTTCATTAATCATTTCTAATAAACATAACTCATATAATCATGTCCGTATACGTATAACTCATGTAACTCATCATGTCATTACATTTAACACGGATTGCTATTACATGTACCATACGACTTCTCATCAACCTACATTTATGACAACGAGTCAACTCATGTTGCTTATACTTAGTTGACTTTCAAAAGTCAACCATTAACCATACATGTCTATCGACTTATCAACATATTCCCGTAACATCATAATTGACCATACGGATGACATTATATACATTTTATCATTCACTTGATGTACGTACTACCTTTTAAGCATAACGTACAACTTATTCATACAAAATCTCCTAAATTCATACATAGTTCATCAAATGCTTCTACAATCCCACATGGGGTATTTAAATTAAACATCAAACATGTTATCATCACATTTCATTCACTTCATCTATAACAATTCATCATTTCTTATCCCATTTCTTTAAACATTCACACACATGTATGATTCCAAACATTATTAACATAAGCGAATCATCATATTACATTACATCATCTAAAACCCACTTCATAGCCACTTGTTAATCACTTACAAGTGATCTAATCTAAAATTCTTCATAACTCATCATACTTTTGATATATGTACTACCTCGTAAGCATAGTGTACAACTTGTTCATGCATATCATTCTAATCTCATACACAATTCATCAATCTCTTCTTCCTAATCAACATGATTCATACATGCACAACATCAAACATACTAGTATCACATTTCTTTCAATTCTTCTAACAAGAATACATCATACAACTCAAAATACATCAATATTAAGCAAGAACTTAGACATAGATACCCATGTCATCTTCTTCACCATAACAAATGGGTTTCACCCTTAAACATCAAATTAACCTAATTCATGCATAATCCATGTTCCAAATGATGAATCTAACACATTCTCATGCTCAATTTCATACAAATTCGTGATTTACAACATAACCCATTTCGTGCACCATCACCAATCTAGAATCTAAGACATACCTTACGATCCCCTTGTGAAGGTGATCATTAATCTATGCTCGGTTATGAATTTGAGCTTCGTTTAGCCTTCCAATTTGAGGGAATTGATGAAATTAGGGTTCTTGGCTCCATGGGAGCTTCCTGCTCTTTTCACGAACACACTATGTGTGTTTGTGTGTGTGTTTTGTTAATTAAAACATAACTTTCCCCCTTATTCATCTTTGGTCCCTCAAGTTTGTTCCCTTGTTTGCTTTGCTAAACATTCTACTACATTCTACCTTTTTATAATTTTAACCATACAATTAAGTAGGTTAAATAGCCTAGTTATCTATTTCTAGATGTACCATATCATAACATTTTAACGAATATAACATTCGGGTTTTTGGGGTGTTACAAGTCTACCCCCCTTAATTAAGGTTTCGTCCCCGAAACCTTTCTCATTTATATTACACACACACATCTATGTTTGACTTCATAGTCACATCATAATCATAAGTAATCATACTATCTCATTTCATAATTATTCAATCACTTGGCTTCCTTTTCTTAACAAGTCTATACTTTCCATGGCATACTCTCACAAAACATTCTCATTTCCTTTGACCCGTTAATAACAGGTCAATATACACACTTATTCAAACTTATAATAATGCTTACCTTCATAGTTATCATCGTTCCACATTTCTTTAGTTATTTGTACCATACATATCCCTTCGTTACTTACGCATTCGGATATTTTCATTCCCATCATTCTTTTGTTCATTTGCTTTACATTTACTTATGTGACTTATTTGACGCACACATGGTCAAGCTATCGACTTCTTCTTATATAGACTAGTTCCGTCTTTCATATCTTAAATCTGTTTCGCGGATTCGAACACATCATTCATACCTTTCGTACCTCCTATGTTTGAATCCATCTAACGGTTTCAGACATTTCATTTATACTTTAACTTCTTTCACGTTTCGAATCCATCTCGCGGATTCTAGCTTAGCATTTCATGTTTCGAATCCGTCTCGCGGGTTCTAGCATAGCACATCATATTTCGAATCCGTCTCGCGGATTCTAGCATAGCATATCATGTTTCGAATCCGTCTCGCGGATTCTAGCATAGCATATCATGTTTCGAATCCGTCTCGCGGATTCTAGCATAGCATATCATGTTTCGAATCCGTCTCGCGGATTCTAGCATAGCATATCATGTTGCGGATTCTAGCATAGCATATCATGTTTCGAATCCGTCTCGCGGATTCTAGCATAGCATATCATATTTCGAATCCGTCTCGCGGATTCTAGCATAGCATTTCATACTCTCATCCTTGAGAGCCTTACATTTCTTTCCACCCTCACGTCCACCTACTACTTAATTCTAACGGACATACCTGTATCAATTATCACGGTCCCACGAACGTCATATGCTTCACGTGTACTGGCCAGGTACACAATCCACATACTAGTTTCGTGTCTTCGTGTAATTGTCACCTTATGTCCGAAGAATTTGGTTTCGGCACGTGTATCATTTTTCAAAACATGTTTACTATACCATCATGGTCCTTCATTTAGCATTTTTCTTCCCTTAATGCATTTTACCATTTCATATACCGACATATTAAATTTACGTACCTCAACTTTATCTTATTTCATGCCTTGGTGTCGGTAATTGACCGCACTCGTGGACCATCCTCTTCAAACGCTTATACTTACCTTGCATATACAAAACCGTCAGTTTCTTTATGCGTATACATAAGTACATACTTACATTCTCTTTTACCTTTGGATCTTGACCGAGTCTTGGATTGTACGGGTTTCTTATCACAAGAGCACACATGTTTGAGTTCAAGCACTTACCTTCTTACACTTGATTCTCTCAAACCAGGGCTCTGATACCAACTTGTTACACCCTAAATCGTACATGACAAAAGTCGCAGCGGAAAAACATGAACCATAAAATTTCTTTCTTTATAAATACCTCAACTTATTTAAACTTTAACTTTAACATAACTCTTATTCATAATTCCGTCATCCTCTTATTTACCAATTAAAAACATAGCTTATGATTATTACATTTTACATTCAACGTCCCCGTACAATCTATCTCGTGACTCGATCTTCGATCTCTAATCCTTGTTATAATCCCCCGTTGTCCACACAACCTGCGTTCACCACATACATTCAACACATTAGTATACAATCCATAAGCAAGAATACAATACATGTACACTTTTCATTCAGCTTTCTCCCTAGCTTTGAGCATATCATTCACGTATTCATTCCCTTGTGAGTCTTCAATAATGTACCTGCGTAAAACTTCGTTTTACAGGCACACGATTAATACCATTAACACTTAGCGTATCCAAATTCATACTTGCATATACTCGGGCATACATCCATACCTCGATACATGCATGCATACACTCATTCGTATCCTCATATATACATAAATACACACCTGCATACGTACATACATTCCTACGCCTTCACATATATACATACTATCACACGTGACTTTATATATACATAAATACGCTTCATAAGTATCTACATTCATACGTCTTTACATACATGCATACATACACATCTACATACGTGCATACCACTCCTATATCTTTGTATACATGCGTACACTCAAATATACCTTCACATGTACCAATTACACCTCTACATATACCCATACATTACTTCGTCACTACATACGTACATACATTACTATCTACTCACAAACATACTTACATACTTGCATCCACATATATACGTCCATACTTGCACACGTATGTACCTTCATACTTAATTGCATAATGCTCATACTCATACATAACTACTTGCATACATACATACACCAATACCTACATATATACGTATATACATACATAACTAGTACTTGTTCCCACACTTTAAACTTACATACTTTCACGCATACCTACTTACATAAGTTCTACGTACGTATACGAATGCATATGAACATACATACATGCTTATCTGCAAATATGCATCCCTTTATGCTTATAAGAAGCTTTACGAATCATCGGGAAGCGTTACGGATCTTTTGGAAATGCAAAATTAAACAAAACGGAGAAGTGGGCTAGACAGCCCGTCGGCGACGGGGTGGGTACCCGTCGGCGACGGCTTCTTAAAATGCCCGTCGCCCACTTCTGATCCGTCGCCAGTAAGTTAACCCGTCGGAGAAAACAACCAAACTAGTGCCCGTCGGCGACGGGGTGGGAGCCCGTCGGCGACGCCCTCTCGAAAACATATTTTTCTGCAGATCCATTTCGTCGTCCGTACGCACTAAAACGCGCGTAACTTTCGAACCGTTTACCCGTTTAACCTCCCGTTTCTTCCTACATACTTGTAAATTCACATTCTATCATACGAACTTAAAATCCCACATCCGGATTAAGGAAATTCTTAACTTGCATGCATTCGGCTTATTGTCATTCCCTAGTTATTTGACCCGTTTTGGGTATTTGCGCATTAAATAGTCTATGACATACGAAACCATACTCTTCGCTTTCACACATGACCAACACATTACTCTAATCGATTAGCTTATTTCCAATAGGCCTTTAAGGTCGTTCGCCCGATATACCTATCAAGGGCGTTTTTGTCAACATTGCTCCATTCTTTACAACCAAGGACTTCATTGCATATTTAACCCATCCTACCACTTAACTTCAATTCTAACGCATATACCTTACTCGGATCAAAGCTAAGATCCGTTTAATACTTCGTCGATTTCATTCAACTCATTCCTATTTGACCTTGATTAACACATTTAGTTAAAATGCATATAACTTTACATAAACAACTAAGAAGTGATTACGGAATCACTTACCTCATGCATCCGTGTTCACATCCGTTTCCACGCCTCTTCTTGACCCGTTAGCCTTTCGCGCTTGAGTCCATCTCCACATGATTCCTATGCTTTCATGTCATCGAAATCACGCTATCATTAGCATACTCATTTGTACATGATAACAATCGTATCAATCCCATATTTCACACTTAATTTTCATTAATCATTTCTAACAAACATAACTCATATAATCATGTCCGTATACGTATAACTCATGTAACTCATCATGTCATTACATTTAACACGGATTGCTATTACATGTACCATACGACTTCTCATCAACCTACATTTATGACAACGAGTCAACTCATGTTGCTTATACTTAGTTGACTTTCAAAAGTCAACCATTAACCATACATGTCTATCGACTTATCAACATATTCCCGTAACATCATAATTGACCATACGGACGACATTATATACATTTTATCATTCACTTGATGTACGTACTACCTTTTAAGCATAACGTACAACTTATTCATAC
This sequence comes from Helianthus tuberosus, assembly GCA_030545235.1. Lineage (NCBI taxonomy): Eukaryota > Viridiplantae > Streptophyta > Magnoliopsida > Asterales > Asteraceae > Helianthus > Helianthus tuberosus. Next base: position 8,919,870 of record CM060394.1, read on the forward strand.
AAAATCTCCTAAATTCATACATAGTTCATCAAATGCTTCTACAATCCCACATGGGGTATTTAAATTAAACATCAAACATGTTATCATCACATTTCATTCACTTCATCTATAACAATTCATCATTTCTTATCCCATTTCTTTAAACATTCACACACATGTATGATTCCAAACATTATTAACATAAGCGAATCATCATATTACATTACATCATCTAAAACCCACTTCATAGCCACTTGTTAATCACTTACAAGTGATCTAATCTAAAATTCTTCATAACTCATCATACTTTTGATATATGTACTACCTCGTAAGCATAGTGTACAACTTGTTCATGCATATCATTCTAATCTCATACACAATTCATCAATCTCTTCTTCCTAATCAACATGATTCATACATGCACAACATCAAACATACTAGTATCACATTTCTTTCAATTCTTCTAACAAGAATACATCATACAACTCAAAATACATCAATATTAAGCAAGAACTTAGACATAGATACCCATGTCATCTTCTTCACCATAACAAATGGGTTTCACCCTTAAACATCAAATTAACCTAATTCATGCATAATCCATGTTCCAAATGATGAATCTAACACATTCTCATGCTCAATTTCATACAAATTCGTGATTTACAACATAACCCATTTCGTGCACCATCACCAATCTAGAATCTAAGACATACCTTACGATCCCCTTGTGAAGGTGATCATTAATCTATGCTCGGTTATGAATTTGAGCTTCGTTTAGCCTTCCAATTTGAGGGAATTGATGAAATTAGGGTTCTTGGCTCCATGGGAGCTTCCTGCTCTTTTCACGAACACACTATGTGTGTTTGTGTGTGTGTTTTGTTAATTAAAACATAACTTTCCCCCTTATTCATCTTTGGTCCCTCAAGTTTGTTCCCTTGTTTGCTTTGCTAAACATTCTACTACATTCTACCTTTTTATAATTTTAACCATACAATTAAGTAGGTTAAATAGCCTAGTTATCTATTTCTAGATGTACCATATCATAACATTTTAACGAATATAACATTCGGGTTTTTGGGGTGTTACATGAGATCGGATCCCCAACTGCCCGGATGAAGCTTCGGGATGAGGAGAATGAGCAGGATCTCAGGATGAACCTAAACTTGTTGGAGGAAAGAAGGGAAATAGCAGCAGTTAAGGAGGCCCAATACAAAAAGCTCCTGGGAAGTTACTACAACGCCAGGATGAAGAAGCTCAACATCATCCCAGGGGACCTAGTCTTTAGGGCCAACGAGGCTAGTCTGCAAGAAAACACCGGGAAGCTAGGCCCCAACTGGGAAGGACCCTACAGAGTCACGTGGGCGAATGGCAAAGGGACTTACAAGTTGGAAACACTGGAAGGTAAGGAGGTTCCCAGGACCTGGAACCTCATGCAGCTAAGGAAGTATTACATGTAAGGGGTGTACCCCCAAGGAAAACGGCCAAGAGCCACTTTTGTAATAGATAACTATATGTACGGGGGCCTTCCCCCAAGAGGATGAACCTTTTGTAAACAATCTATGACGGGAGGTATAAGCCTCCAAAGATTAAATGAAAGACGGACGAAAGCATCCCATTTTGAGAAAACAATGGACACTTGCACCCGGGCAGACGTGCCTAGGGACACCGTTAATTCTAAAACTAGAACAAACAAACACACGTGTATGAGGCATTCAAAGCATGTCCAAAAGCCCGGCCGTGGGGCTAATAAAGGTCTAGCTAACCTAAAACGGACAAAACAAGTTAAAAACACAACACCGCGTTATAAACTTGTCCACCGATTGGCCTCGAACAGACAATCACAGTTTAACAAAACAAACAAACAAAAGACAAAAAACAAATAATGCAAACACACCCACATGTACAAAACTACGAAAGGGAATTTGCTTTATTTACTACAAAATACATGTACAAAGAAAAGCCCTAACAACTTGGGCAAGAATTAGCAATGTACAAAATTGCAAACACAGCAAGGTAAAACAAAAACATAGCTCCTCGCCAAAATAGCCAAAAAATCCCCAGGAAATCACCAAACTGGCCTCTGGTAGGAACCACTGCAAAAGCAAAACAGGCAAGAAACAGGCTACAAAACAAAAAGGCCATACATAACTATGAGCCATACGGTTAAAGGTCGAAGTGGTCCCCAACACAAAAGACCACCCGCGATAGTCAAGCAAAACACACAAGTATCCCAAAGTAAGTTAAAGTTATTACAACCATATCGAAGTGTATCAAATGTTTGGAATTTATTGAGGATCACCACCGGAAAGAGACGGCGGAGACGAAGGACCGGCAGAGGAGAACATGGTCTTCAATTCATCAATAGAGATCAAGGGATGCTCCGGGATTTTGGCAAGGATGGTTGGGGTTTTACGCCCAAACTCCTCATTCAGTTTGGATAGCCTCTTTTTTGCCTTAGAATTATAAAGAGGAGTCTCTTTTCTACCCAATCCTTGGGCAGAATAGGCATAACCATCCTTTAACCCCGCCTGGTAGCCAACGTCCCTATAAGCCCTATAGACCTCCTCCAAACCGCTTTTAAAGTCTTCCGATTGAGAAACAGCAGTGAGAAAAGCCCCAAAACCTTCAGTAATCAACCAATGTTTCTCCCCCGCCAATCGTTGATTATCATCGGAAGTTACTCCATAGTCCGCGTATATGGTGTTGAGCTGCTCGTGGGAAACGGAGCCAACTTCCTTCAAATGCCTCAGCTCAGCAGCAAGCTCCTCCTTCTCCTCAACCAACGATGCCATCTCCCGCTCCCAAGCCCGTTCCTTCCTCTCAAGCATAGCCCCAGCTCCCTAAACAAAGAATCAGTGAGTACGTATGTATAAAAAAAGGGGGGGGGGGAGAAGACTATGCACCTTCTCCTCCTGTAATCTCCTCTCAGCATCAACCACCCGGCTCCTAAGCCCAGCAACAACCGACTGGGAAGCCTTAAGCTCAGCCTTAAGCCCTTCGTTCGCCTTCCTCAGATCATCAACCCTTTTGTCACACCCCAACCGATGGCGGAATCATCGGGGCGCGGCACTAGGCGAATCAGATTGCTCAAGAGAATCCATAACAACTATATTGCGATAATATTTAATACATTCGTTATCCCATACTAACAAATAATACCATCACGTAAGTTATCACAGATTTATTGTCCTCTCGAACAATGCAAATCCGACAACCTAGATTTTAGTTGAGTTTCTAGACTTCCTAGCTTGATTTGATATAGTCTGCGATCTAACCTGCAACATACGTTAAAATATTTGTCAATACAAAAGTATTGGCGAGTATACAGGTTTGATAAGTATAGCATAATAGATTTAAAAGTGCTGCGAATTTCCACATGCATAAACGTAATACACGACATATATACTCACAAAACTGATACTACCAACTAAGTCCTCGATGCTCGAATGTACGATGGCATAACTAGACCCCGTCGGGCGCAATAGTACTATACTAGTCGTGGTGGGACGCCGCGAGTATAAGCCCTAGCACATATGCAACTAGCATCACGTATATCTATGCATAACAGTTATTCGCAAGTGATAATTCGATTGATTGAATATTTCGCTTGATAAGTTCGATTTGTTATAAACGTATGTTACACCCAAAATTCGATTAAAAAGGGGTCAAGTATACTCACAGTGCGTATTTAGCGAGATTACAACTTGATTGAGTCGGTTACGAGTTGTCTGTAATGATCCTTGAAGAAATAGAGTAAACGAAATATGGTTAAGCAAGATTAACTTGAAAAGTTACTCGTTTGATTGAATTGGGCCTCATCCGTGCGGATGGCAAGTCATCCGTCCGGACAGCGGTGCGTGCGGACAGACTTGCTTGTGCGCGCGGATGAGTGTGCGCGCGGGTGACAGCCCATCCGTGCGGGTGACTGGTGCGTGCGGATGACAGCCCATCCGTGCGGATGACTGGTGCGTGCGGATGACAGCCCATCCGTGCGGATGACTGGTACGTGCGGATGACATCCCATCCGTGCGGGTGACATGTCATCCGTGCGGACTGACATGTCATCCGTGCGGACTTGTGTCATCCGTGCGGACTGACCTGTTGTCCGTGCGGACTGACCTGTTGCCCGTGCGGCTGTCATGTCTGTTTCGTACTGTTTTCGAGTGTTTAACGGAAGGAAAACGTTCGTTTTCACTAGAGTAGTGTAATTTCGCACTAACACCTGAAGTTCCATCAATTCCGACCCATTCTAACGGCCGGGAATCACCCCGTTCCATCAGATCTGGCCGTTCGTGGTGGTTCTTCATGGTTAACTCGAAATCGCACCGTTCCTTGGGTAAATACTTAGATTTAGGTGAGGTTTGTTATCAAAACATGTGGAAATCACCCGGATCTGAGTCGTTTATAGTGAAATGAGATCCCAACTTGAAGTTCATAGGAACTCTTGGTGACATCACCTCAAAACGCCTCAAATCCGTAGATTCCACGGTTAGAATTTGAGTTTTGAAAGATAGAATGATGTAGAATCGAGTGTAGATTGTAGAAGTACAAGTTTTAGGTTGAAATCTTACCGGAATCGCGAGGAAATCGAGAGAAAAGGGTCTTGGTGCGCGTTTGGTTGAACAGGAGCTGTCACATCACTTGAATAGTGGTGTGGCAGGCTATTTATAGGCGATAGAGGAGAGGAAGAGGGATCAGGCCCGGATAGCCCATCCGTGCGGATGGCCCATGCGTGCGGATGGCCATCCGTGCGCATGTCCATCCGTCCGGATGGTCCATCCGTCCGGATAGACATCCTGACGCTTGGAATTTCCCGTTTTTGATCGTTTTGATAGTTTTCGAAGCGCGTATCTTTCATAATCAATTTATATTATTATTATATTGTTATTATTATTATATATATATATATATATATCTAGGGGTCGTATTTACGTATCCATAATCCAAAGTTTCGATAATTTAACAGTCGGTTTCGATTCGAGTATGCGATTGTTATCGACGTTGCACGACCATCAATGAGGGTAGTATAGGTCCTTTCTTGACGTCATCGTGAACGTTATTTCGTGTAGTGCCACAAAGACTGACGGGGTACCGTCTACTCGTATTGTCGTCATCGTCATGACGACTGGAGCTACAGCACTCACCCGAGGGTCCTTGTTAGCGTTAATAGTTTACGTTCGACACATCACGGCCACTGAGGAGGGTAGATTAGGTCCTCACTCAATGCCTCCGTGAGTGTTAGTGTGATAATAGTGTAGTATAATGATATTGTAGCTTGAAAATATGCGATTGTCCTTCGAATAGCGATATATACGATATAGTTACATTATGATCCGAATCTCTGGTGCTAGGCGTAACGAGTATAACGAGTAGTAACAACGCATAAAAGTGCGGGTTGTTACACCTTTGCAGCATCCCGGCACCCCTGAAAAAGCTTTCACACAGAGACATGCTGTATTGATCGTCAAAGAGATCATCCCTCAGGGCGGAGTTTACAAATTTATGTGAGGGATGGACGGCATGGCTCAGAAAGTCCCTAGCAGCTTCAGGAGTCCCTATAACGAAAGAATTAGTTACCTTCCATTTAGGGACATAAGTAAAGGGGAGGGCGTCAGCAAACAAAGGGGCAAGAGGGGATCGATGAACAGGGCCTTCGAAGGTAGTGGGTTTGCTAGTCCCAGTAGCATGTGGGGGAGAAAGTTCGAAAGCTGAGGAAAAGCGAGCCACCCCCACCTCAGAGGCCTTGTCCCGGATACGGGAAGGAGAGGGACCAGTAGGAATTTCTATAGGCTCCAGGGAACTCCCCTGAGAAGTGAGAAAAGGAGCAATCAGGAACTACACAGAAAGACAAAAAAAAAAAAAAAACAGGAGAAAAGAAAACTTACCAACAAAGGAGCACTCACTAAGCTTGAGGACTTCAAGTGCTTAGACAGGGAACCTTTGACCCCAGCAGGGGGAAGATCAGAAACGGCTCTAGAGGAAGGGGGAAGCTTCTGGCCACTGGCACTACGGAGCCTCTGACGGATGCTACGAGGTGCAGGATCCGGTTGGGGGCTAGCAGACCTCCTCTTACGAACTAACTGTATCTCCACATCTTCGCCATCACTTTGACCGGAAGGATGAACAGGGGGAAAGTCGGGAGAACTCTCCTCCTCACCAGAAGGATTCTCCTCATCACCACCTAGGGTGGCAGAGCCTCCTGCTCGGATGGACCCTCCGGTAACTTGCACTTCCACATTCAGCCTGGGATCAACCTCATTATCAACCACATACTTTACATCCTTGGAGTCACCCTGAAGAAGCCTCCACAAAGTTATCTCTGCACAAAAAGAAGGCACTAAAGATGACTACGGAATTTCCAAAGACATAAAGGAAGAATGAATGTAAGAAACAAACCAAGAACAAAAAGGTACCTTTCTTGCCGAAAAAAGCCCTTGGACGGACTGGATAAGAGGGACTCAGCCCCCCCATAGCAAGCGTCCCTTCGGAGAAAGTGAACGCCCTCATTGGGTTGTCACACATCCTTTTCCACTGAACAGTCTCGGCTGCAGAAAGGGTGGGAATGGTGTCCTCGATAGCAGCATCAAGATCCCTTGGCAAAGGAGAATCTGGCAACATAGCGGCTGAAACAAAGATGAATCTACACTTCCAGTCTTTTGGATAAGTAGAAGTAGGCATAAAACTGTAGCAAGGCCTCGAAACATTATTATGTCGCTTCGCGAAGGTAAACCAGTCTCCGTCGGAGATAAGCCGGTAAAACATGCAAAACAGAGGGACAGAGGGCTCCCCTGAGATAGCTGCACAAGACAGTTCAAAATGAACCACTCGCAGGAACCCTAAAGGATGAATCTGTGAGAAGTGGACGCCAAAGTGACGGAGCAGAGAAACCTTGAAAGCAGAAAGGGGGTATCGGACCCCACAGGAAGAAAAGGCAAGGGTGTAAATAGGTATCCTGTCAGGCGTACATTCGGCCGACTCACTAGGGCCGGGCAAGGAAGGAGAAAATCGGTCCGGGATGTTGTATGCCTCAACAAAGGATTTCAGGTCTTTCGCCGTCAGTACAGACCTTATCGAAGACCGGCCACCACGACTCATGGTCAGAAAAAACTGTAATATAGGAAGATGGATTACAAGGAAGAAGGAGGAGTTAGAAAATCTGAATGGGAAATCGGAAAAGCCAAATGGGGGTTTTAAAGAGACACCGCTGACATACAAGTAACCGTCACATCAGCGGTCTCTTCAAAATTCAAAAATGGGCACGTGTTACTAAAGGATTAACTCCCGCTAACAGCTATTCGGCGATGCCATCATTATTGGGAACGGCAGGTGATAACTGACCAGGGGTGGGCCCATCGAAGGAAAAACCACCTCTCTCAAGCAGTTGTTATTCAGCCCCGGATCATGAGCCTCGGGTCTCAGAACCAGGGACTAAAGATGACTTGACGACGGGCCAGTGGGCAGGCCCACTCTACCCGCTTTGGACTATCTTTAGGAAGCCCAAATTATATAAAAAGCCCATCAGAAGGAACTACCTTGTCCACTAAGTTTCCTTCTCTTTCGTTATGGGCGGGAAAAACAGCTAAGCAAAGGTACTGGCCTCATTTAATGAGCGATAGGAAAAGGATCTCGCCTGAAAATGCCGCTGGGGGTCAGACACGTGTCTGCACCCCCCGATAACCTCTAGAAGACGTTGGATCATATGAGAGAAATATCTAGTATGATAAGATCAAGCTGTTATATAAGAGCAAGCAAGAAGAACAAAGGCAGGTATCATCTCCGGCTTTCTCTCATTTACTACATCTTCATTTACTCTCCCCACATTAAATCCCGACCAACATTCCCTTACATTTACTACACACACACATTAATAAGATTCACACCAAAGAGGAAATCTCCCGGTGATCATACTCATCGGAAGAAGCTTCTCTCATTTCCGGCAAGTTTACTTACTCTCACGCCGGAGCTTGGTCACGGATCCCCCTCCCGGGGTCCCCCGTGACGAGCTTGGTCACGGATCCCCCTCCCCCCGGTTTATTCTTTTGTAGCCAGCAGGGATAAAAGCTCTTGACGTCACCGAAGATCCAGCTAACGTCATTCGTGGGTTGGGTATTCGACAGTTGCAACGATGGCAAGGGCTAATTTTAATTTAAGATCACAAATGAAAAGATAAAAAAACTAAGTTATATTTGACTCGGCGCAGAAAATCAAAGGCTATAAAATGGCCAAGCAAATGTAGCATATTGATTTTTTAGGCCTATGTATCCTTACTCTTTAATTAACAAAAGAAAAAAAAATTAACTGGGTCCTAACAAGTTATCAACAATTAAGATATCCAAAGTTTCACACAACTGAAAAATGGGCCTCAAAAGAGTTTCAACTAACCTTTGTCACTAAGATCGTATTAAGCATATAATTGCCTGCATCACATCAGCGGCCGAACGAATAGCATCTTTTAAACTTTGAACATAAGGTAACAAAGGTTATCAATAAACTTTAGAAGCTTTTGAAACCGAAATATGTAACCTTGACTTGTTATTATAAATTCGTATATGTACAAAGTTCTCAAAGAAATGCAAGTTAAAAAAAAGCCACTTTGAATCTACGTTGTTTAAAGCGCATGAGGTGCGCGCCTAGGCGCAGTAAGTGGGCTGCGACTGGAGAAGCGCACTTTTAGGGGCTGAGGCGCAATTTCCAGCCAAATTCAGGCTAAAACTTGTCTGAAACGCCTAAAAGATCCTAAACGAACCATAAACAAGTCCTAAACAGCCCTAAAACATCCTAAAGTAGCCTTAAACAAGCCTAAAATATCTCTAAAACCCCTAAAAAGGTATTTTATATTATTCGCCTTATTTAAAAAAGCTCTCATTTTTAAGTGCTTAGAGCCGTTCCAGGCTCGGCCTATGCGCCTTGAGTGTGCCTAGGCGCTTTGACAACATAGCTTTCAATGAATCAAGCGGATATACCCAGAGGGCACTGCCTACATTACTCTATAATAACTTCTTCCCCATTAACATTTTGCAGAAACAATGATTCAGTTACCAAATAGCCAATACATATTGTTAATTTAGTCGAATTCTGCGGGTATCAATGTAATAACAATCTATGTTAACAAATCTTGATTACAACTGCAGAATCTTTCAATATATAATACTTCATTTACATCTACACAATAATTTCTCCACATGCTATAACAAACTCATCAACTAAAATGAATCAAATCAATAATAATCAAAACACTTACATCCAACTGATTCTGAAGAGATTTGGGCCGCTTCTTGGGCTTTCTGGGCAACCGCCGTTCTGGCGTTCTCCCATATCCTCAAAATCCTACTCCATCTCCCTCCGTGAAAGCGGAACCGAAAACTTTGCCCTAACCCTAACCCTAACCCCATCTCTCTCCTCAATTCCACCACTACCGCAGCCCCTACTATTGACCACATCAAACGCCAGCTTCAATTTCTCCTTCTCTGCAGCAAGCTCCTTTTTGAAATTGAGAATAATTTTCTCCCAATTGGCTTCTGTGTCGGTAGACCTGGCAAACGGGTCGGGCCGGGTCAGGTTGGGTCATGGGTCAAAACGGGTCCGGGTCAAAATGGGTCAATTATAAAAAGGGTTGTTTTGGTTCGGGTCGGAACGGGTTCGGGTCAGAACGGGTTTGGGTTGAAACGGTTCCGGGTCAGAACGGGTTTCGGGCCGGGTTGGGTCGGTTTGGTAAAAAAATGGTTTTTTTTAAAGAGAGATTGTACATCAAGGGGCAATTTTGTCGGGTTGAAACGGGTCCGGGTCGGTGGTATTTTCCGATTTTGAAATCACGGGAGTTAGGCCTGGTAAATTAAAGAGATGCAACGAAACAAAACGAAAACTGAAAAAAAAAAAACTGAAAAAATTGTATGAAAAAAGCGACCAAAACGAAACAAAAAACCCGAAACTGAACCGAAACGAAACAAAAAAACTGAAAAAATCAAATGAAGAAAGCAACCAAAACGAAACAAAAAACCCGTCTCGTGCTAAAATCCGTCCCGGCTCGAAAGTCGTCCGTTCGAAAACTCATGTCGGCCCGAAACCCGTCCCGTGCGGAAACCCGTGCCGACCCAAAATCCGATCAGAACCAACTACGTTCCGATCCAAAACCCGTCCCGGCCGCCCGAAACTCAATCCGAACCGAACCCGTTTCGATCCGAAACTTGTCCCATTTCTTTAAGACACCAACCCACATTGATCCATTTCTTTGAAGTTGTCGACCCGTTTTGACCCGAAAATATATGAGATGGAATTTTAATTGACCCATTTTGACCCATTGAGTGAAAATATCTTACCCAAACCAACCCATATAATTTAAAAAGCAACCCAAAGTGACCCACTTGGAAGGCTTTAGGTCAAGATTGCCCCCTCTACAAAACACAAAATACATTTGCTCCATAAACAAGTGGAACACGAAGAGAGCTGAACTTCAGAGACGCAATACTACCAGACAAATTTATTACTTTATTACTTTTTTGATATAACAATTTGCAAGCTTGGAAAAGCGTCAAAAGTTTACCAAGCGCTCCAAAACCCCTACACTTTTAAAGTAACCTTAATTATGAGTAGATTGGGGAGGGGGGGGGGGTAAGTCTTACGTAGGCATGACAAAGGGCTGAACCATTTCCTCCATTATATCCAATGCCAAATATGCCCTACTTATGTTAAAGAAAAAAAAATACAATATTATCTACTTAAACAGTAAGTGAGAACTGGATTCAACATTTTTTAAAGAGAGGCACATATACACCTGGCTAAAAGTCATTTTAGTTTAGACCATACGTCTTTGTCTTCAAAATTTAACTACAGTCATATAGGTAGAGATCATTCTAATTTACTTAAAACAATAAGTAAACATGATTCACCATTTCATTAAAGAAAGCTAGATGAAGAATGAAATGGAAAAGGACAAGAAGGGGGAGCTGAAATTTACACAGGGAAACGCAAAATATAGCGCCACCAAAGGACTACAATTATGTTAGAGCAAGGAGGGTCACTTACCAGTCGATGTTGATGCCACCACGGCAGTTGACATGACGACACAACCACTGCCAGCACTAACCAACATAAAAAACCCTCTCTGAGCCAACCCGTTTTGACCCGAACCATTTGACATGATTTTTAAAGCTGCCCATTTTGACCCGTACATAATTTGACACAGGCTGCAAAAACACATATACCCACTTTAGATGTTGTGTATTGTAAGAGCGAGAGTTAAGTAACAATAAGAACTGCCCAACACGGATGCACCAGTGCAATTCAAGTACCAAAAAGTTCCGCTGCACTGATATCACCAAAATACTAAAAAATTAAGTGAAAAACGACAAATAACAGATATAGAAAGATGGTATCAGCAAAAAAAATCCAACAAAAATTCCCAAGAATGAACACTTTGATTTACATCCAATGACCCAACATAAAAAAACCAAATTAAATTGCATAACACTGTACATGAAAAACAAACACATACAGGCATGCCCGCACGCACGAGCTCATATAGATTTAATGTAAGGGAGAATCTGATGATGGGTTAAAGAGAGTAAACCATGTAAAAGAGCACCAAGTTTCTCTTGAAACTAACACGAAATTCACGGGTATTTGGTTTAGTCTAAACAGGTTTGGGTCACTAAGAGGTCGAACCTATCAATGGATAAACCATGTAAAAGAGCACCAAGTTTCTCTTGAAACTTTGGTGGATCCACCCGTTCATCCGCATCGGACTTTGCGTTGGCATGCAACTTTCGACCTATAAATCATAACCAAAAAGATTATTACACTACATTCATAAGCTAAGTAAAAATATACCAAAACAGGAACTTAACTCATCATCATATTGTTCCCCTATCCTCAAATATGTTATAAATAAGAGCAAATCAATGACCTTTCTACCATTTTACCAGTTGTCCTTTAACTAAATTGTATTTTCTTCTATTGGAACGTTTTTCACTATATCAAAGTTGTACCTGTTTGCTTCATTTTCATCACCACATAACAAACACTAATAACGACAATAATCACAATCAACTCGAATATAATCAAACTTTATGTAACAAAATCAAATAGATTTCTAAGAGGGCACCTTGTCAAAATCCCAGAAGAAGCTTTTCCGGGCTCTTCAGTATTTTCAAGTGGGCAGCAATTACGCCATTAATTCAAACTAAAATTCAGCATGCATTGAATGTTGTCCATCATAATCAACAAATCAAATGAGCCCTAATTCAGAAAAATAAGAACCCAAAAATGTAAATGGATGAAGAAGTACAATAGTCACTTCATATAAGTTTGATTGAAGAGAGTCAGAAACCATTACCTATCCACGCTAATCGTATTTCAAAACCAAATCAGATTGAACATCTTCAATATCAAGAGTTGATTTCAATCATCAAACCTAATTGATCATTGATCATATTTATAACTGTTGCCACCGTTTCAATCATCAATCGGCGTCTTCAATGTACACTTTCATCAATTGGCGTCTTCAATGTACACCGACTGTTGAATAGTTCGTTGTGTAAGAATCATGTAGACTAAAGATATTGAATTGGGGGAAATTTTGGGAGATAAGGATGAAGAATCAGGGAAAAAGGTATGTCGATTGGACTGTCGTTTTAAAATTAGGGGAGGAAATTACAATTTAGTCCTAAGGAAATGTATTAAGTGGCAGAGCTTGATCAAAAGTTTCGAGGGGGCGTAAAGTGATGAGACCCAAAATTTTTTTTCCTATCGTTATGTTTCGGGTCGGGTCAGGTTGGCTATTCGATTCAAGTCGGGTCAAATAATAATAGTTTCAAATAAAACAAAGTGTATATTTACCAAACTACCCATCATTTATATACAAAGTTTATAAATATTTAGGATATACAATGTAGGAAAAATAATCGGGGGGTGATCATATATAATTTTAAATTTTTTGGACGAAAAATCGAAACTTATACACTTCTAACTGGAACATTGGGGTGGGCGGGTGCACCCCCGGGCACCCACTATACTTCGCCAGTGAATGTATTATATAGTATTATAGATATAGATATAGATAGATAGAGAGAATTAATATTAAGTAAATCAATGATAGATCGATCACTATATAATATAGAGAAATAGTTTATATTAACTAAGACGCATTAAGAATAGTGTCTAAATTATTCACAAAAGAGACCACATGCCAACAGTTCAACAAACATTAAATATGGTCCAAAAGGTTTACTTATAGAGACCCTTTATTCAGCTTAAGCCATACAATCCCAAGACAATAATATGAGTTGTAAATTGAGTGACATGTTACATTGGTTGAGTTGTATCCGCAAGAGCTTTTTTTTTAACAGCTAAATGTTACATTTCCCGGGTATTGAATCCATAACCTCTTCCTATTTAAACACCTAGAAGGTTTTCCCTCTGCCATTAGGCATTAGGCCAAAGCCTCAATGGCATATCATTTTCATGACTCGAATTTCTTGTGTTGGAACTTGGAACGAAAAAGGCTAACCGCCTCGATTGTTAGAGAACTCAAAGACATTGGAGTTTAAACTAATATTACAACATGCGACCTCGATTAGATCATGTTTCCTCATACTAAAAGCATAAAACCTTAGTTATGTTTAATATCGAGGGCAATCCCGTATACTAAAGACGAAATATGAACCATCCTTAAATTCCTAACTAGTTTGTATGTCTTTTACTATTTTAGTCTACTTTTTTTTTTAAATATTACTAGTGATAAAGTAATAATACGTAAGTTGTTGACTATTTCAAAACTCTTTCAAATCGATTATTCCGTATTATTGAAATTTGGATTGACTTGTTTGATCAAAGTGTGTCATAATATACCTCAAATGAGTCAGGAGAGTGCTTATTGCACGCTTTGTTTGAGTTTATCATGATTGTAAGTATTCGGGAATCTCCCTAGCTCTTAGGGGCAAAACCCCCCCTTTTGTTGCAATTTGAAAATTAAATTGGATAACCATCATTGGGCGGTGAAAGACCCTCCAACCCTAAATTTGTATCCCTCTCTTTGGTAAAAAAAAAAACTAGTTTGGGAATTCATCACACTAACATACTTGTTCTTGTAGAATTGAAATTCTACGTTTTTCCAATTGAAATTTTAGAGTGAAGTTTCGAATTGTTTCAATTTGAAAATAATGTCACGACTCTCATATTTCATATTCGTCCAAACAATTTATTCAAGGAAATCCCAACAAACAACCCTTTCAAACAATTTAAATAATTTAGCAGTTATCACTTAGTTCCATTCATTCACAAGAGTTACTGTCTTATTGATCACCAATAATTCTGATTAGAAAACAAACCCCTAACTTATAATAACATTGGTGAAAAAATAGAAAATTACATGTCATGAAACACGTTTCTTAATAGGAAAATGGCACTCAATTAAATTAAAGGTTTTCTTATTAATTAACTTAATTCATTTAAAATATGCTTTCACTGTTTAAAGTTAAAACCATTATGTTTTAATTTATTTTATTCCACTAAATGGAATGACCTCAATAACATAGTTGTTACAAGTCCCCCTCTTTGTAGCATAGTGGTAAAAGGCTTGGGTTTTCCAATAGCTACTCAAGTTCTATTCTCACTTGTGTCCAGGGGCGCAACTTCGTAGGGGCCGGGAAGGGCGTCCGACCTCTCGAACTTTTCGCTAAGTAGTGTCCGGTATGTTGTTTTTGTATAGAGTTTTTTAGGTATATACGTTTTCGACCCCCGGTTTTATATTTCTTTTAGGTATATACGTTTTCGACCCCCTAGTCGAAAATCTCAAGCTTCACCACTGCTTGTGTCATATAGGTGGATATAGGCAATGAATGATTTGAACTAGGCCTTGTGTGAGGTTGTCAGTTCGATTCCCGAGCCCAACCGGGTTTTCGTCCCACCATGTGTTACGCCAGAGAATTCTGCTCTTGTGGTGACACAACGATTGTCAAGTGACTGTCGGCGGTATGGTTTCCTGGGGCATGCCCAAAAAACCAAACTTTGAAGTCAGTGTGGGTCTGGTTAAGACAACATAGACTAGCCAGAGTAGGGCAATACGTGACTCTTTGATCTGAAAAGTGTTATAACCTTATAAATGAAGTTCACTGTTAAAAAAACTTAGTTGTTACAATGTGGAAGCATTTTCCCACAACCTCGTTTAACAACACGTGAAAAATGTTTCAGCGTTTAACAAATGGATCAAATAACGGCAAGGAAAGAGTTAAAACATGAAACTCAACTGTTGTCATTATTTTCATGTTCACATTTTTTTTTATGTGGATTTTTTTCAAATAAATTTGAATATGTAATGTATTTGAATGACAAAGCAATCATAAAGGAAATGGAATATACGGATGATGGTCACATGGTCTTTCCGGTATGCAAGTTGCCTGTTAGTCTGATACCAAAAGTAGCTAGTTTCTTGTCGCTAGCATCAGTCGCTAAAGCGGTTCTTAAGAGTAAAATGCCAAAATGGTCCCTGAGTTTAGGCCACTTTTACCACTTCAGTAAAAATGAAACTTTTTGTACCTGAGTCCTCAATGTTTCATTTTTGTTGCCATTAGAGTATGATTACTGTATAAATGGGGTCAAACCATCACAACATTTCACTTGTGGTTATAACTGTTGGTGGTTACATCAATAAGAAACTCTTCAGATAACACCCTTAGTAGCAACTCTATTGCTACGTCGCGACTGAAGTTCCAAATTGCTATCGAGGTTCAAGATGCTACCACACCTCAAAAGGTTCGATTCTTTACTATCGAAGTCATACCAATGTTGAACGAACGTGTAATCTACACCTCCCAACTCATGTCGATAATAACTATAATTTCTTATGTGGTCTTCAAGTAAATCCAATTCCTCAAACTAGTTTGACAACACTAAAATCACCGCAACCTGTCGCAAAACAAGCTCAATTGGGTATTTGCAACCAATTTACAACCGTTTTAACTCCCCAAAATGATTGTATGCAAGTATGGTCATGGTGGATGCCCATTTTGATACGGCAATCAATCATTTCTAGAAACAAATGTTGGTAACATACTTGGCTCAACCATAAATTATGGCAACATTTACATCAATCAAGACAAACGCCCTCATCTAGCCTAGAAGGCTGCAAGTGAGTTTGGTTCACTAGCACTACTAGAAAAGTGGGTATTTTCAACACACTTTTCCGTCACAAATGCGTAACAAATTCAGTTTTGATACGGATTTGTGACAAAACATTGATGTTCGAAAAAGCATGGTTGCAAATTATTTCCTACGCGTTTGCAACGTATTTCCAACGAAAACATGGTGTCGGAAAGTTGTGACGAATTTCCTACGGTTTCCCTAATTATAATTAGTAGAGTGTTGTGACGCATTTGCAACTGAATTTAAAAAATATTGCAACGCATTTGTAACGGAGTATTAAAAAAATTTGCAACGCAATTGTAACCAAATATATAAAAATTTAAAAAAAAAAACTGGAAAATTCATTTTTTTTGCTAAAAAATTGCAGGAAAATCAACAAAAACCTACAAAAACTTACCTTCAAACATTCTAACCTAAACCCTTCCAACAAATAATAAATTAAAAGGCTTCAATACAATTAAAACTTCATTCTACAAGTTCCTATTGCAAACTCTAACATAGCAAATAATACCGTCATTGCGGTGCTTGTAAATGTAACATCCTATCTGGAAATCACAGTTCTTGGTGCCAAGATGAACTTCAATAGACAACATCATTTGTATATCGGCCTCTTTCGTCGACAAAACTTTGGTCGGCGCGATTAACTGCTTTCACCATCTGCGAGATCAGAACGAGTGTTTATTCTTCTGTAATCATCAGGGGAGTTTATGTAAGTGAAAGGGGACCTAGATATAAAATTTAATAAAATATGAGAAATAAATTTAAAATAAAAATGCAAGTATAGATAGCTAGAATCATCTTAGTATAAACAAAAAGTACATACTGGTGCGTCTTCCTCCATTTTGTAGGATAATGGATCAATTCGAGTATTATTTTGTTCTAGTAAGGAATTTCAACAATAATTACCATAAAAATGGTGGGTCAGCCCAGCCTGTCAAGACCTGTGGACCTGAACCCAATTTGACCGTCATACAACCCGCCTGACCCGCCCATGTGTACGCCACGTCATCGGTTATAATCATCACTTAAAAAATATTATGTGTACCATGATAGCACACACGGTCATTTTGATCCAATTTTCAACCTCTAGCACCATCATATAAAACATAAAAGAACTGCATAGCATAAGATGCATAAAAGAACACCATTTTCCAAATTTCTTGATACTAGATCAAAAAGGTGAACGTAAATTACATTTTAGTGTAATTACTAACCAGCCCAAGAAATTGGATAAAAAAATAAGGTCAGTGAACATATGGACTAAAAAACTATTTCAAACCTTGACGTGATGGCTGCCTGGCTTATATCTGTTCCATCATGTATTCTATTATATTAAAGGATCAATCTCAGATTATATCTAAAACGCATTTCGATGGTTTAATGGATCAATCTCAGACTAACTATACCTTCATTGATGGTCTTTTAGACTGGTTATCTCTATTATATTTCAGTTGATAATAGTCAAGCCAATTCTGCTTTGTTTTCCTCTCATTTACCAAATTGGATAGAAAATTTGCAGTCATAAGCAACCTGCAATGAAGATTTATCGATAAGATATGGATAAGAATATAACACATATAACCACATATTATATGTAATGTTTTGAAAATCAAACCGGACTAATGACCATTTAGTTGAGAACCACTAGAGTATCATCGATATAGTTAATAGCTAACAAATCATCCAACTAATAACACATGCAAACAATTCAAGAAGAGAAAAATATAGAGCTCTCTCTCTCTCTCTCTCTCTTATTCGACTCGTTAAGTGAACCAGTCAAAATCTTTTTCAAAACTGTTTTTTGACCGGGCCGCCCCATTACCCGTATACCTATTTTACGCATTTTACTCAACAAAACTAAGTACACTGCAAAATTTCATTTGGAAGCAAAGCATAATTAGTTCAATGGTCTGAAACCAGTAGACGATGTCCATTTCATCTCATAACCGTGGTTTTGCTTGATCGAACGGCAAACTCTGCAAAACATTATATATCATATTTCATATTTCATATTTCCTAAACTCTGCAAAATGTACCTTCCTAGCACTACCCCGGGCAAAGAAGTCATCAACCAAGCTCTTTCAAGTATCTGACTTTATTAGAATTTGGAATTCTTCACGTTCCTGCAAATTATATAAACAAAATTACATTATAACTGTCAAGTAATGCAAGTAAAATTAGGGAATTTAGTTATGACAAGTACAAACCTTTGATAATCCAGCATCCGGGCCTGAGACAATGCCTTCTTCAACAACATCAATGCATACTTGTGGATGTTGTAAATTGGGTGCTTGTGTGCGGGTTTGAACTCTAGCAAATTCCAATATTTCATGGGCCTTGTCAAGTGGCTCGATTTTATCTGTTTTGAAAAGACTTGAAACCAGTGGCTTTCTACAGACCCATATATCTAAAGCCATTTTGTGAGCATTTTCTAGTAGCTCATCTTCTGACACAATGGCATCCACGAGCCCAAACTTATGAGCTTCCTCTCCATTGACCGGCTTTGATGTCTAGAATGTGTGATAGAGAAAGATAGAGAGGTCAATCAGTTAACAAGAAAATAGTATTATACTATTATGTGTTGTACTCTGCTTCAAGAAAATTGCAATGTTTGCCAAATCGATGTTTTTAGTGTTGAAAAATGTGGACTGGTAATGGGTCAAAATGGGCTAATTTGAGATGGTGGTCTGGTCAAACTGACAGAACACTTTTTGTCCAATTTTTTTCATCTATAGAATATTGAAGTGTCAATTGTGATACAAGAAACACAAGTTCAATGTTATGAAGAACGATTTAGGAGACTTTATAATCCGAATCGATCAATAACTAAATGGGCTGAAATTGTAACCTCTACTTTCAGAATAAGTAAATGGGTCAGATACTGAAATTCCCTTGAGATAGAATAATTGAAACTTGAATTTTATTGACTCAAGTCAATATCAACTTCTTATGGCGATTGAACCTATCAAAAATATTTTTGAAAGAGGCACGTAAATAGCCTACCAACAACATTTCAAGGGCCTTTGGTAGACCAACAAGTCGTGGAAGCCGTTGAGTTCCTGAAATGATGCAAAATCATAAGTTACACTATGATTTTTTTTCAGTAACTTTATAAAGATTGTAATATGCATGATAAATCATTTTTATTGTTTATTTCAGAAGAATGATATACCTCCACCTCCAGGAATAATACCAAACTGCAGTTCAGGCAAGCTTAACTGAGCCGTATAAGTAGCTATTCTTGCATTGCAAGCCTATTGGGTGAGCCCTAAACAATAGAATCATAATCAGCTTACCCTAAGAACAGACTGAAAAACACATCCAAACACCCCTTAAAGTCTAGTGAATCTAAAATTTCATTGGTAAAATTGTTAAATATAACAAACAACATAAGAAAAAACAGGAGGAATATGAGGATTAGTACGAACCCTGTTAAATAAATTTTCAAGTAAACAACAGAGTCCAATCCTGCATGATCGATAAGCTCAGGCTCCGGCATGTGTAGTGCGGCAGGCATCCAATTCAGAAACCTTAAGTACGACCTAAAATCCAAGTTTACAAATTTTGCACAAATGCACCTGATTGAAGTGGATCATTCCTTAACCCCTTTAAATACCATTTTGGAAAATAAACCCTATCATTTAGAGGCTGAATCCGAAGAATAGTAAATGCTACCAAAAATGCAAATGCGGTAAGGATATTTATCCCTGCAGCAAGCCCTATTTCGGAACTTGAAGCCATAGATTTGCTTCGATAAAACTGTTTACTCCTGTAGAATGTTATTTTCATTAGAACATATTACACCAAAATCTGAACTAACCCTAGCACATGCATCAATTCACTAATTTAAGCCAAATAAACTCAAACCTGAATTAAGCTTTTACCTTGCTTGTAGGACAAACACCATCAGATTAAACATAAGATACAAGTATCTCACCATGTCAATTTGCAAAACCTGAAATATCTAGCACAAACACGATCAAATTACACATTTTACACTAAATTACAACGAGAAGAAAAAATCGAAATAAATGAGATTAAAATACCACAGAGGCATGAGAACATTAAAAACTCACCGTAAAACCATGGCGGATCTCGTGGTTACGGTCACCAGAGCTGACGGAATTCTGAACATCACGCAACGCATCGACGCGATCGAACGGTTAGGAGACATGAAGGTGATAGGTGAAAAAATGAATGGACGAAGATGACATGACGTAACCGTTACGTGTGACGGCGATTCTCGCCGGAGAAAGAAAGCATAGGACGATGATGATGAGATTGTGAAGGAACAGAGCTTACGGCGAAATTAATTGTTAAAAGCTGCTCCGGGTGAGTGACGATTCACTGAATTTGTGTTTTTCCAGGCGAATTGGTTGACAAATTTATGGATTTTTAGAATAGAAGTGGTGAAATTTAGGGATTTAGGGTTTTGAATTTCAATTTGGGGATGCAGGTGGTTTTGTAAGTGGCGCGTGGTTGTTATGTTGGAAGAGGGGTGAGAGGGAGAATTTGGAGTTAACTTAAGGAATGATCCACTAAAAAGTGAATTTTGCATAAGTAGTCTAACAAGGATTGTGATAATGACATGTGACACTCCTAATAAGTAGGAATAAAGGGCATTTTGGTCCTTATAAATAGAAGTGAAAATGACATGTGGCACCCCTTTTGTTTTTTAAAAATACAACAAAATAAATCTAGTACAAAAATAACAAGCACAAAAAATCTAGTACAAAAAATGTAGCACAAAAAATGTAGTACAAAAAAATATATCATAAAAAAATCTAGTAAAAAAAAATATAGCACGAAAAAATTCAGCAAAAAAATGTAGTACAAAAAAATCCAGCACAAAAAATTTAGAAAAAAAAATCCAGCACAAAAAATTTAGCACAAAAATATAGTACAAAAATTCAGAACAAAAAATGTTATACAACATAGAAATACAACACATTTTAGTGGGTTTTTTTAGTCTTCATATTTTCTATAGCAATATGGTACTCAAATTAAAGATAAAAAGACGCTTGATTTTATGGTGAAATTTTTATGAAAAAATAATGTCGTATAAAAAAGTTATGAACGTTTAAAAAATGAGGGTGGAATATGCATGTGCCTTGCATGTGGAGAGAGAAAGTCCATAAATAGGATTTTCCCAAGATACACTTGCACTTCTTTTTTCTCCTACACTTTCATCTTAACCATTGATTTGAAAAATGAATGGTTAAGATTCTTTTTCATCCTGCTTAGACAAAATCAACTTTTTATTTGATCTTACCCCTAACTTACTATGCTGTTTACAAGGGGTAAAACCAAGGGGTTTTTTTTCTACTTATTTAATTGTGTATGATAACGGTCTTATGTGTGAACACTTGGATGCAGCACACTTTACATATTTATTTTGATATTTAATTAAGAGTTAAATGCCATTTTAGTCCATGTGGTTTGGGTCATTTTGCCAGTTTAGTCCAAAGGTTTCATTTTTAACCTGTGAGTCCAAAAAGGTTTCACAATTGTCATTTTAGTCCACTGGGTTAACTTCATCCATTTTTCTGTTAACGAGAAGGTCAATTCGGTCATTTTATATGGCTGAATTGTCATTTTAGACTTTAGTTAACAGAATTACATACAAAATGACCGAATTGGCCTTCTCGTTAACAAAAAAAACGGATGAAGTTATCCAAGTTGACTAAAATGGCAACTGTGAAACATTTTTGGACCCACAGGATAAAAATGAAACATTTGGACTAAACTGGCAAAATGGCCCAAACCACAGGGACTAAAATGGCATTTAACTCTTTAATTAATATGTTTGTCACAAATGCGTTACAAATTGTGACGGGATATTGAAGTTTTAAAATTGAGACTAGTTAATCTATTTTGATTGGAAATGTGTTGAAAAGTAGTCAAAATTTGTAACGTATTTTTTCCGTCGGAAAATCCAGTAGCAAACCGCCACTTTTTCTAGTAGTGTAGCTAGCCTCGCCTTAGATGTAGCTTATAGGGTTATAGATAATAAAATGTATTAACTTTTATATTTTCTATTGTTTTCACATATTTAGAAACTATCACATAACACATAGACATAAAGGAACAGAGCTTACGGCGAAATTAATTGTTAAAAGCTGCTCCGGGTGAGTGACGATTCACTGAATTTGTGTTTTTCCAGGCGAATTGGTTGACAAATTTATGGATTAAGTGGTGAAATTTGGGGATTTAGGGTTTTGAATTTCAATTTGGGGATGCAGGTGGTTTTGTAAGTGGCGCGTGGTTGTTAGGTTGGAAGAGGTGTGAGAGGGAGAATTTGGAGTTAACTTTAGGGTATGTTTGGCTTAAGCTTTGGCTAAGCTTTTTGAAACAACTTATTAATTAATTTCTATAGTTATGAAATATGTCAAAACTATTTTGTGTATCTATTTCATATTTGTGTTTCATTTTTAACATATTAAAATGTATAAAATGAACCAACTACTTATTTTCTTTTTTATTTATATGCAAAAAATTGTTGAGTATCTATTTTTTCGCATGTCTATTCACTCTTCGGGTGTACTTTATTTTCCTAAAAAGTGTATCATTATAAGGGTATTCAAATTCATTCAAATATATGATTATATACTAACATTTTCACAAAATTTATTCTTGTATTTCATAACTATACATCAAAATACTTTTTTATGATTTTTTATACAAATATAAAATTATATGAATTTATTTTCATCTTCATGCAAACTTCCTTTATGCACATGGATTATGTATATACATGTGGCCGTATGTACCCAATCTATTCATGGACACCTAAGACATGTTATTCAAACACCATGAACAACAACCACATGTGAGCATCACCAACAACTAAAGTTTAATGATTTGAATTTTGGAAGTAAACTAGTAAAGAATTCAACTGGACTTTTAATGCAAAACATCGATATAGAGAAACGACATCGTTTTCAACATTAAAAAGCTATAAATATTATCAAGAGAGAGAGTGTTGAACAACTGAAAATATAAACGTTGAACGAAGACTCATGGATCAACCTAACATAATCCTCGTATTTTGAGAAGAAAAAAGAATATAGCATTTGGGGATTTAGGGTTTTGAATTTCAATTTGGGGATTGCAGGTGGTTTTGTAAGTGGCGCGTGGTTGTTAGGTTGGAAGAGGTGTGAGAGGGAGAATTTGGAGTTAACTTACTATGCTGTTTACAAGGGGTAAAAGCAAGGTTTTTTTTTTTTTTTTTTTCTACTTATTTAATTGTAATTGTGTATGATAACGGTCTTAGGTGTGAACACTTGGATGTAGCACACTTTACATATTTATTTTGATATTTAATATGACCCGGACCTTCTTTCTTCTCCTGCGGAGCCCTGATAAAGTAACCGGCGGCAGGTTAGTACAGTTCTCCTGCTTGCGGATTTTTCCCTGCGCTGATTCAGGAGCCTTCTTCTTTCTAAAAATAAAAAAAGAGAAGAAAGGTTTGGTTACGGGAACCAACGGTGACGAAGGTTACCTACTTTCGGTGGACGTGGTCACAAATGCGTTACAAATTGTGACGGAATATTGAAGTTTTAAAACTGAGACTAGTTAATATATTTTCGTTGGAAATGTGTTGAAAAGTAGTCAAAATTTGTAACGTATTTTTTCGAAAATCCCGTAGCAAACTGCCACTTTTCTAGTAGTGTAGCTAGCCTCGCCTTAGATGTAGCTTATAGGGTTATAGATAATAAAATGTATTAACTTTTATATTTTCTATTGTTTTCACATATTTAGAAACTATCACATAACACCTAGACATAAAGAGTAGGGCTAGAAAACAAATGTGGTAAAATTGATCAATTTATGTATATTTTATTTCTAACAAGTAATATACACAAGTGAAGTAACAAATATAAAAATATGATAACGAGGCAAATTTATTCAAAGTTTATATACTGCATCCAAAATCACAAATTATTGTATCTTAAATTATTAGATCTGTTGTGAATGATAATCAAAGAAGATCAAAAGAACTGAATTTCATTGATTAATTTCTTACATTCAAAACCTAGAAACAAGCCTTTATTTATAGGCATTACAAGAATGAATAAAAAGGATATATTTAAATATAGAGATGATGTTGAGGATCCATTATTTTTCTAAATTATTTTTTTTCTTTTTCTAACACTCCCCCTCAAGTTGAATTATGGGATTTCCAAAATTCAACTTGGTCATTTGGGTTTTGGCATTGGTTTTGATTTGGGTTTTTTTGGGTTTCTGGTTTTTGAGCTTTTGGGTTTTGGTTTTGGGTTTTGAGTTTTTTGGGTTTTGGTTTTGGGTTTTTGAGTTTTTGGTTTTTGGTTTTTTTTTTTTTTTTTTTTTTTTTGGGGGGGGGGGGGGGTTTGGTTTTGATTTTTTTTAGCGGAAACGTAATATTTTGACAGGAGCACTTCGCATTTTTTCAGTGCCACGTCCATCCACCCTGATCTTCAACTTCAGATGTGCCTTAACAGATAGTTAGTGGTAGCAAGGGGTCGAACCACGAAGAGTATGTGGTTTGTGTGTGGATTCGATTGAATTAAAACGATTGTCACAATTTATGAAGCTTGCTATGATATTTTTATATTTTTGTTTAATTGAGAGATGTGAATTTAATCTAATGGAATTGGTGTAATTGATCGACAACTAAGAATTAACGATTGCACAAAAATTTGATTAATAAACGATAATGAGAAAAAGGGATCACACCCGGTTTCGGTAATTGTCAACCTAGGGTTTCTACAAGTTTTAGATTCAACTCAAATGTATATGATTAGCGGATTTAGTGTACCGTGACTTAGGTGCCAATAACTATCAACGTCCCGAAGAACGGACAAGAATACACTTTATAATCAACACAAGTAAAACCTAACCACGACAATGCATAATTACATATAACCATTTCGTAAAGTCATAACTTTTAACATCGTTCGACAATTTACGAATTCGCAACAAATGTAACACTATTATCAATGGTTTCAAAAATCAAACACAAGTTGTCACAAAGTTGAAGCAATAAACAATTCGAAACCCTAAATTAACAACTACCTACGCTGGGGTGAAACCGAGATGATTAGCCGCTCATGGTTGAAAAAGCTTGATCACCGGATGATTGGAACTTGATGGAGATCATCTTGAAGCTTGAGAGATGGAGGAATAGTGGATGATTAGGGTTTTGGTGAATGATAATGATGGTGGAAGGATTAGGGTTTGTGGATGATTGATTATTGAGATGGTGATGGTGATTCTTGATTTCGGTTGTATGTATGAAGGTAGATGGATTGGTAGGTGATTGGTAGATGATTAGTGGCTCCCAGATCAAAGTTCAAACTCCAAACAAAGTGTAACTCCCGTCTTGATTGCTAAACCACCAATAAAAATCGTTCATATCACCAAATAACCAAAAATTCTCGTTCCGGCAATCTGCTGCCCGTCGCCGACGGGTATGACCCCGTCGCCGACGGGTTCGTCTGGTGATGTTTTCGTCCGACGCTCTATTTGACTGGTTACGGGTATCTTTGGCCGACGGGTGTTTCTAGAGCCCGTTCGGGACGGCCTCTAGCCCGTCGGCGACGGCCTCCACAGTACCAACTTCCCATTTTTCACTTCTCGCACTCTCGGTTGATCCGTAACGCGTCCCAGTTGTCCGGTTTTCGACCCGGTGACTCGTAAAGCTCCCGAAAAGCTCCTTAAACTTCATCAAACCTGCAAAACACATTTTTGATTAAAAGTAGGCTATCCGAAATTAAACCTTACGTAAAAACATTAAGTTATGCAATCACAAACACCGGTTTTCAACCACGTATCACATCCCCACACTTGTCTTTTGCTTGCCCTCAAGCAAATCTGTTTTTCACTTTCACGTGGGTCGAACAACGAATACACTTCCCATTCCCGAGACAAAGGTTAAGGTCTATTGTCATACAAAAGTTCAAACCTTTCACAGTTTTCACATATTTACCGGTCAAGTGAATAATCACATATAACAATGGTTATCCAAGATTAACCCGCCCGTAAAACTAACAAGTCATGCATATCCCTCACAATGTTCTCTCCACTCGGCTTAAAAAATTTGCTAATGTGTATAATGTATTAGCACTTCAACAAATAATCGCTCAAAACCGATTAGAACACGTACCCGCATAGGCTTGCAACTCAATCATTCTCCACCACCGATCACGAATACTAAGCACAAGTCATAAGGTCTTTGTAAGGGTTGTAACGGGGCTGGGCTAAAGGTAGGAAATGGGATATTTTAAAGTGGCTAAGGTGATGAAAATTCGATTTTTATTACAAAAGACTATTCTAAACGAAACTAAACTATAAACATCAACTACAAGGCAACAACTTTAGCCTTTTATTTCTCACACTAAGAACACATATTTTTGTTCTTTTCTCAATGATTTTCTGTTCTTTTTCGTACATTTTCTGATTTTTTTTTCGTAAATGCAAACAAACAAATACAACTATACAAACTTTGCTACTATAATCGAATTTCCATCACACGGGTTTAAAAGAAAAAGGTTTTAAGGTTATTGGCTAAAGGGTGGTCAAACGAAGGGATTAGGCTCAAAATTGGCTACTAGGGGATAATTTTTGGGTAAGGATGTAAAAATGGTGTAAAATGAAAAGGTTTACCTAATGCCTTAATCATTCTCGTGCTTGTATTCGGTCTATGGTCTCGAACGTATCAAAAGTTGCAAGTTCTACAATACGCGACTAATGGTCCACTCAAACAAAGAAACATATATATGTAAATCTATGATATAAAAGTGGCTCAAACCTCACGTATAAGGGTATGGTATGTGATATGCATAAAATGCTAGTTCTTTAGGCGAATTATTCCCAAATAACCACCCGCTAAATACCCATCATGCTATTAATTTGAACTTGACCATGACAAAAGACCAAATGGGTTATGCCATCCCTCGTTGACTTAGTTACTTGTGCTTTTAAGATCGCTTTTGAAACAAGAAATTTTTGAAAAATTTTTGAAATTTTCCCCCATCCCCACACTTGAGGTAAACATTGTCCTCATTGTATAGTGTTAAATGAACGGGTCAAAATCGAAAACTTTTACTACTCCCCCATCCCCACACTTGAGGTAAACATTGTCCTCAATGTGTAAGAACTATTGTTTTAAAACGCACAAGGGATGTGACACGGCTAACCTTCCCAAAATTTCACCCCAGAAGAATAAAATAAAATAAAATACAAAATACAATCCACTTATTACTAAACTAAGAATCAAGGTAAAAAGGAAACACATGCACCTGATTTTTGTCGCTTGACGCCCATATCTTCTTCTTCTCTTCATAAAACGGTTGTCCCGCGAACATGTTGTACCTACAAATTCTAACCCTTGTGTAGAAGCGCTTCTCATAACCATTGCAATTTGTTAGGTGATTAGTTCTACCGTTTTTATGAAAGTGTTACCAAGTCATGCGTTAAATTACCTTGATTTTTGTGGAAAAATAATTTACAACAATAACAATCCTAACTCACTTTCGTAGGAATCACGGTTGCATTTAGCTTATGCAACAAGCCCTTTTAAACCCCCCAATAGCTTGGGAGGATGAGAGGTCTCGTGAGGGTTATATAGGGAACACACCCACAACGTTCATTTATCTACTAAAAAGAAATAACAAATTATATGACAACAACAACAACAACAAAACTACGGAGAAAAACTAAAACTAACTATAAAATGTATACAACAACAATTAACTTACCACCTCATGGTGGTCGAATGGAGTGCTTGCCGCTCACACTCTCATCGAAATCACCAACCGGTGATTCATACCATTTGTTGCCAAATGGTCCAAACTTCCTCACCTCCTCTTCCTTCTTCTTTTCTAGAGGTGACTTTTTCGCCTTCTTTTTCTTGACCGTTTTCTTCCTTGTTTCTCCAAACCTACCTACCATAGCACACACCTTTTTGTTTGGATTCATGTCCTTTTTAGGACACTTATCCTCACCGAGCGGGTTAGTGAAATTTGGAAAAACATTTAAATTTAATTCCCGGTCCCCAAACTTCATGCTTACCGTTCCCGTTGCACAATTTATTATGGCATTAGCAGTTGCCAAGAACGGTCTACCCAAGATAACTACCGGTTGGGTGTCCTCAACACACCCAACATAGTCTACTACCAAAAAGTCAACTGGGTAGTAGCAATCATCCACCTTAACAATCACATCCTCCACCATCCCCCTTGGATGCGTGGGAGTCTGATCGGCCAATATCATGGGAGTATCAAATTTTTTTAATGGACCAAAATCGTATTGGTCATACAAACTCCCGGGTAAAATGCTCACACAAGCTCCAAGATCGAGGGGCGCCCTCTCAATTTTGAAGGTTCCAATTTGAATTGGAATAAGAGGGTCTCCTAGATCTTGAGCTTTTTTAGGAAGGGCACTCGATAGAACAGCACTAACATGAGATATCAAATCAACCGGTTCGGGTAATTTGTTGTGCCATTTTTCAATGCTTAACTTCTTTAAGCATTCCACATGAGCCGGAACCTTTTTAATGTCATCGAGTAGCGGTAAATTTATTTTTGCTTGTTTAAAATTTTCCCACCTCTCGTCCTTTGGTGGGCATCGTTCTTCAAATTTTGATGCATTAATCGGGTTAAGTTGATTTAAACAATTTTCACAAAAAGATTTTTTAGTTACATTTTCAATTTTACTTTATGAAGTTGTTTCTTGTTCATTATCAATTTATGGCTCATCATTTATATTTTCCACTACACCATCAACTAATTGTGGTGGTGGAATGCTTTCAACACTACAAACTTCATCATTTAAAAGAATACTTACAGCGTTAACACGTGCATTCCTCACGTTCCTTGTGCTTGAACCTTGATGCTTCGGGTTCACTGTAGTGTCACTTGGGAGCTTTCCCATGCTTCCCCTCATTTGAGCCATTTCCTCCGCAAGTTGGCCCACTTGTTTTGCTAATGCTTCATGCGATTTATCCAGAATTTCATTATCTTTCTTGGACTCTTGCATCATCGAAAGCATTACATCCATCTTTGCATTCAAATCACCACCACCTCCTTGATTATTCGTTGACCCGTGACCATCTTGGTTGTAACCTCTTTGGCGAGTTTGGTGCGAATACCCACCTTGATTTCCCGATTGGAAATTCGGGTTCATTTGGTTAGAGGAATTACCATACCTAAAGTTAGGATGGTTCCTCAACCCGGGGTGATAAGTGTTGGAGTTCATGTCATATTGCCTTCGGTCCCCATATACTTGATTCACCTCCACAATGGCTTGACAATTCTTGGTCCGGTGACCGATGTCTCCGCATTCCTCACATACGGCGTATTGCACCTCATTCACTTCTCTTTTCTTCATGCGAGCCAACTCCCGCTCTAACGTTTCAATTCGATCCTTAGAATTCACATCACGATCACCTTGAGGTGGGGTGCTTTTTGGCTCGGTCGGCCGACTCTTTCGCCTTTGATCTATTGCTCATTCTTTCTAGGAACTCCCAATCGTCATCCTCGTGATTGCTTAATAGAGTTCCATTGCTGGTCGATTCAAGGCGGTTCCACGTCTCATCATCCAAACCCCTCACGAAGCATTTGACCAACTCCCACCTTTCGATTTGATGATGTGGGCACTTCCGGATCAATTCCTTGAATCGAGTGAATGCTTCATGTAACGGTTCACTCGAAAGTTGGCGAAAAGACCGAATTTCATCTCTAGCATCGTCGGTCTTCGCCATTGAGTAGTATTCGTCAAGAAAAACTTGTTGCATTTCAGCCCATGTGTGAATACTATTCGCCGAAAGTGTAAGAAACCATTGCTTCGCTTTATCTTTTAGCGAAAACTGAAATAAGCGAAGCTTGACCTCCTCCAATGCAAAATTATGCCCCCTGATAGTGCTACATATAGACGAAAACTCCGCCAAATGAGTGTACGGTTCATCATTGGACCTCCCGTTGAAGTGGGGAAGTATGTTGATGTAGTGGGGCTTGCAATCAAACATCCTTCTTTCACAAACTATTGGAGAGTCATTGTCGGTGACCACCGGCCTAAAACGGTCATTTACTCCTCATGGAGGTTGTTGACGACGATGCGGACCATTAACTTCTTGATCCACCGGCCTTCGATTATCCCTTCTATCACCTCCTCTATCACCTCTTCGATTTCCACCTTGGTTACCCCCTTGATTACCACCTCCCACGAAACGAGGAATCCGGTTAGGGTTAGCATTGTTGTTGTTATTGTAAAACCCATCATTCCGTTTCCTTTGGTTGTTGTTCTGTGGTTGGCGGTTGTTTTCGTAACCGTCATTTCTTCTATTCCCATACCTGTAATCCTCGTTCCCCACAAAGTTGGCGTTTTGATAGCCAAAATCATCGTCTTCAAACCCTCTTGCATTGTAGATGTTGCCTTGATTCACATACCCCCAATCTTCATCATCAGTAGCCCGATCATCGTAATATCCCCCATCATCCGAATATTCCGTATGAACACTCACGTGTTCCGGCGATTGATAACCAGGAACACTATACGGTTCGTCATCGGGAATAGCGTTTCTCAAATCGTCGATGTTAAAGAGCGGGTCTTCATTCGCGGGATTGCCACGATCTCGATTGTGTAACACCCTTAAATTTATAATAGAATTAACTACTAGATTTATACATATTTATACCAAAGGATATTAGATTTACATAAGTTTTAATAATATCATGAAAACCTAGTCAACACACGACTAAGTTAGAACATTCAAAAGTGTTTGAGAATTTGGTTTACAACCCATTAACAAGGTTTAAGTAAGACTAAGACACATAGCGGAAGCTTCAAAAGTGTAGTGTTCGGTTCTTCATAAATCTCTTGATCGTCACCCGAAAGATCCACATGTTCACCTAGGGTCAAGACCAATAAACATTAGTTTTGACTTTAATATGATATAATAACATAAGTTTCTAACATCAGGTTTTAAAAAAAATTACAAGTCTTTGTTGACTCCACCGTAACTTACGGTATCACCGTAAGTTACGGTGAGTTCATGAAGTCTCAGATCCACCGTAAATCAGGAGGATCTTACCGTAAGCATCTGACCTCAACCGTAAATTACGGTATCACCGTAATTTACGGCGAGACCTGGAAATCTATGTTTAGCTTGTTTTAATACTTTCACTCAAAATCAACTTTCGGATTTCGTTTTCTAACAACCCACTACAACAAAATCTCATGTTTCTAACATGTTATATGATAACAAGTATCAAAGAACAATCGATCATATCCTGGAGTATTAATTATGTCTTACTTGCTTGTTCGACCCGTTTGGATGCCCAAAACTTGGACATCCAATAAGTTATTACAAAATCCAATTTCTATCAAAATTTTGACCTGTTTCATTTGCTTAAGATGCAAAAGTTACTTTCATGCCGAATTGAACTATCTTGTTTATCATGTTTTCGAAACTACAACATAAAACTATCGATTAATTCATAATGTAACGAAATGGTAATTTCGTACCTCTAGAGCACGTCTTTCCCCCGTGAATTCCCTCCGGCTTGTCCGCTTGATGATCCGGACTCTTTGCCTAGAAAATTCAGTTTTACAACCTTTTTAGAAATCTTTCCATGACCATAATCACATCATTATTAGTCATGATAAATTCTGTGTTTTCCTCCTATTCTAACATTTAACTCTTCGATTAGGTATTTCAACGAACACCTAACGAGTCAGATTTTTCTACAATTATTACTAAGTTCAAGACTTGCAATTTAACATCTAATTTCACTATAATTAAGCCATTTGTACTCCTTTAATCATTCAAATTAGCTGAATTTCATCATACCATTCAGCTTTTCTCTAGATTAAAATTCATAATCCTAGTACTTGTCTAGTCTTTACACTATCATAAATCACCTACAATGGTGATTATAATTTCTTCAAGTAACATGCAATGATTTTCACAATTTATCATCTAGGGTTTAATCCTAAACAACATATTACTTCCAGATTCCTTCATGCATGACATATCTAGGTTCAATTTCAGCTTTTCACCATTAACCTAGAATTCATGGTGGAGCAAAATATCAAAATTATACATACCTTTTGATCCCTATGACGAGGTGACCACAAATTCATGTTTAGAATTCGATTTGAAACAGATTTGAGGCTTCAATTTAGTAGATTTTGATGTGAAGCTAGGGTTGGAGAAAACCCCTGTGTCGCCCCCTTTCCTCCTGATCGACCAGACACACAAGTTTTGTGTGTTTGGTTTGATTTTGTTATTATTAGTGATTATCTTTCACATTTAACAAGTTTAACCCCTCTACTATGATTTTCTTTTAAGTTTGAATATCTTAACTATGTTATGAACTATTTCAAGACTTAAACTTAACTAGGTTAAGTTCCTAGTTGGTAAATTCTTGTTTGTTATTTCATTAGAAATTCTAATATAAGGATTTATATTTTCGGGATGTTACAAGTTCACCCCCCTTAAAAAGGGTTTCGTCCCCGAAACCGAATTACGTACCAAATAAAGTAGGGTGAAGACGTCGCATCTCTTCTTCGGACTCCCACGTAGTGTCCGAACCTTTCCTATGCTCCCATTTGACTTTAACTTGGTCAATTTGTTTATTTCGTAAATGTTTGACCTTTCTGTCTAAAATCTCCACCGGTCTTACCGCATAATTCAGACTATTATCCACTTCGATATCATCGTAATGGATATAAGTCGTTTCGTCTGCTAGGCACTTTCTTAATTGCGATACGTGAAACGTGCCATGGATCCCACTTAGCTCCTCCGGTAGTTCAAGACGATAAGCTACCTTGCCAACTCTCCCGATAATTTTAAATGGCCCGATAAACCTTGGGCTTAACTTCCCCCTTTTCCTGAATCTAATAACGCCTTTCCATGGGGACACCTTAAGCATGACCATGTCACCGACTTGAAATTCAATTGGCCTTTTCCTTTTATCAACATACGCCTTTTGCCTGTCTTGAGCCGCTTTCAAGTGTGCCCGAACTTTATCGATCTTTTCGTTCGTGGCTCGTACTATATCTTGGTGGGCAAGTTCACGTGGACCCACTTCACCCCAACAAACCGGGGTTCGACACTTCCTACCGTAAAGCATTTCGTATGGTGCCATTTTAATACTAGATTGGTAACTGTTGTTATACGAAAACTCGACTAACGGTAGGTGAACATCCCAACTGCCTCCAAAGTCGATTATACACGCCCGTAGCATGTCTCCCAATATTTGTATCATTCTTTCACTTTGTCCATCCGTTTGAGGATGGTACGCAGTGCTAATGAACAATTTGGTCCCCATTTGTTCTTGGAATTCACGCCAGAATTTCGAGGTAAACCGGGTATCCCTATCGGACACGATGGACACCGGCACTCCATGACGTGCTATGATTTCATTGGTATAGACTTCTGACATCTTTTCTGACGTATAAGTCTCACGAATCGGAATGAAGTGAGCACTTTTCGTCAATCTATCCACCACTACCCATATGGCATCAAAACCACGATTCGTCTTAGGCAACTTGGTTAACAGGTCCATTGTAATATGTTCCCATTTCCAAACCGGAATTTCTAACGGTTGGAGTTTGCCGTATGGCTTCTGGTGCTCCGCCTTGACTTGTAAACATGTCAAGCATTTTTCTACGTATTTCGCCACGTCCCTCTTCATTCCGGGCCACCAATAATTTTGTTTCAAATCATTATACATCTTGGTTGCACCCGGATGAATCGAATAATGGGATTTATGAGCTTCGTTAAGTAGAAGCGCCTTTACTCCACAAGTATGTGGGACCCAAATCCTTCCGGATCGAGTCTTCAACCCATGATTCCCTTCCGACAAATCTTTCAATTGACCAATTATTCTTTCTTTCTTCCAATTCTCTTCTTTTACTGCTTCTAACTGCGCCTCTCGAATACGTTCAAGTATACCCGAGGTCACCACGAGTTGCATCGACCTCACTCGTATTGGGACATAGTCCGCTTTTCTGCTTAGAGCGTTCGCTACCACGTTTGCTTTTCCGGGGTGATAATGTATCTCACAGTCGTAGTCTTTCACCGTTTCTAGCCATCGCCTTTGCCGCATATTCAACTCCTTCTGATCAAAGAAGTATTTCAAGCTCTTGTGATCGGTGAATATGGTGCACTTTACCCCATACAAGTAATGTCTCCATATTTTTAATGCAAACACTACCGCTGCCAATTCGAGATCGTGCGTGGGGTATTTCTTCTCGTGCATCTTTAATTGTCTCGAGGCATAGGCAATAACCTTGCCCCGTTGCATCAACACGCAACCTAGCCCCGATAACGAAGCGTCCGAATAGACCACCATGTCTTCGACTCCGTCCGGCAATGTCAGTACCGGAGCTTGAGTTAGCCTTTCTTTTAGCGCCCGAAACGCTTTTTCTTGTTCGACTCCCCAAACAAACTTTGCTTTCTTTTGGGTTAGCTTTGTTAGCGGCGATGCAATCTTGGAGAAATCTTGAATGAATCTCCTATAATATCCAGCAAGCCCCAAAAAGCTTCTAATTTCAGAAGGGTTCTTCGGGGGATTCCATTTTGACACCGCCTCTATCTTTGATGGATCCACCAAAACCCCATCGGCACTTATTACACGACCGAGAAATTGTACCTCTTGTAACCAAAAGGCACATTTGGAAAATTTTGCATAAAGCTTCTCTCGTCTAAGTGTCTCTAATACTTCTTTTAAGTGGCGTGCGTGTTCGGCTTCACTTTTCGAATACACCAAGATATCATCGATAAACACGATGACCGACTTATCCAACATTGGCTTGCAAACCCGGTTCATGAGGTCCATGAAAGCCGCGGGCGCATTTGTTAGCCCAAATGACATCACGAGAAATTCGTAATGTCCGTATCTTGTGCGAAAAGCCGTCTTCGGCACATCTTCTTCTTTGACCTTTAGTTGGTGATACCCCGACCTAAGGTCAATTTTTGAAAACCAACTCGCGCCTTGTAGTTGGTCAAATAAGTCGTCTATCCTCGGGAGCGGGTATCGGTTCTTTACCGTGAGTTTGTTTAACTCCCGATAATCGATACACATGCGCATGCTCCCGTCCTTCTTTCTCACAAACAACACCGGTGCGCCCCAAGGAGACACACTCGGCCTTATGAATCCCTTGTCAAGCAAATCTTGAATTTGGGACATCAGTTCTTGTAATTCCGACGGTGCAAGTCGGTACGGGGCTTTTGCTACAGGTTTCGCGCCCAGAATCAATTCGATCCCGAACTCTACTTCCCGTTCAGGCGGTATCCCCGGTAAATCTTCCGGAAAAACATCTTCATAATCTCGTACTACCGGTACATCTCCAATCTTTCGTGATTCTCTCTCGGTCTCATTTGCATAAATTATGAATGCCTTGCATCCTCGCTTCATGAGCTTGTGGGCTTTCAACATCGAACATACTATGGGGTTGCCTCGTTTTTCGCCATAAACGGTGACGTGTTTTCCGCTTGGAGATGTTAGTTTTATCTCTTTGCGAAAACACACGACCTTTGCATGGTATTGAGATAGCCAATCCATCCCCACAACTACTTGGAATTCTCCCATCGACATCGGGATTAGATTTATCGAATATTCTTCATCATCGATGCTCAGTTTACAATTTTCACATACATCACAAACAATAAAGCTTTTGTTATTACCTATCTCTACTTCTAAAGGCACAGGTAATTTGGTTAAAACAAATGAAGGATGTCGAATAAACCCATATGAAACAAAAGATTTATTCGCACCCGTATCAAATAACACGTGTGCGGGAATTGAATTTACAACAAATATACCTGAGACCACGTCAGGTTCAACCTTTGCTTCTGCGGCAGTTAGTTGGAAAGATCTTGCCTTTGCTTTCGGGGCTTCACCTTTCGGTTCTTGCCCATCCTTCTTTCCAACCAGTTCCGGGCATTCTGACTTCTTGTGACCCGTTCGATAACAATTGTAACAAACCGTCACTTTCTCCGGGCATGACATAGCCATATGTCCCGTTTTCTTGCATATAGGACAAGGCTTATCCTTGTAACGACATTCACCCTTATGATTTTTCCCACAAATTTTGCAACCTGGTGTACTACCTTTAGCATCTGATCTCTTTGCTGTTTCATTCGTTCTTGCTTTCTTGGTAGGGCTTGGATTCACATCTTGTGCCCTTCGCTCACCCCGTTCTATACTCTTTTTCAATTCGATCTCCCTTTCCCGAGCAGCATTGACAATCTCGGTAAGGGTCTCGTACTTTGAAGGGGTTATGAACTCTCTATATTCCGCGCTTAGCATGTTATGATAATAATAGACCTTTTGCTCTTCATTTGTTATCAATTCATCACAGAACTTCATCTTGTCCATAAACATCCCCGTGATCTTGTCTATGGATTCACCTTTGTGTCTGAGTTGCATGAACTCTTCCTTGATTTTATTTACGACCGCCTTGGGACTATGGTGTTTAAGAAACGGCGTCTTAAACTCCTCCCAAGTCATGGCCTTAGCCGCTTCACTTCCAATCTCCTTCTTTTTGTTATCCCACCAATCTTTCGCTTGACTCCTTAGTTGACCCGTACCATAAGCTACGTAGTCTTCTTCGTCACAATGGGTTCTCTCGAATACCCCTTCGATGTCACTTAGCCATCGTTGGCACACTATTGGGTCAACCTCCCCATTATATGTTGGTGGTTTACAAGCCATGAATTCCTTGTATGAACAAGACTTTCGTCCTCCACGCTTTTCCTTTGCTACATTTGAATCATCTTCTAGTTTCTTGATTCTATCTTCTATTATTGATAAAACCGTGTTTTGGATTTTATCAATAAAGCCCGACAAACTGTTTTCGATCGCCTTTCCAACCTCTTCGGCAATCACTTCCCTCACTTGTTCGGTGACTCTTGGCACCGCATTATCATTGCCTCCATCAGCCATCTCGATTTCTGAAATGTTTACATAGATTGTTAAACATTCCATTTATAACACATGCTTTACTTGTTTTGATTTAATCAAGTTCATAACTTGATTTAATCATTCTTGTTTCAATTCAATCAAGTTCGTAACTTGATTTAATAATTCTTGTTTCTATTCAATCAAGTCCGTGACTTGATTTAATCATTCTTGTTTCATGCATTTCTTGTTTTTGAGTGAGCTTACACACTCTTTTCATGCATATTTGTTCATTTCTCATTTTATACATAGTACATAATTTATTAATAAAACAAGTTAATTCTTATCGGACGATCGATCAAGCTTGAACCGAACACTTATTGACAACCTTGAGCTCTGATTACCAACTTGTAACACCCTTAAATTTATAATAGAATTAACTACTAGATTTATACATATTTATACCAAAGGATATTAGATTTACATAAGTTTTAATAATATCATGAAAACCTAGTCAACACACGACTAAGTTAGAACATTCAAAAGTGTTTGAGAATTTGGTTTACAACCCATTAACAAGGTTTAAGTAAGACTAAGACACATAGCGGAAGCTTCAAAAGTG
Source organism: Helianthus tuberosus (assembly GCA_030545235.1). Lineage (NCBI taxonomy): Eukaryota > Viridiplantae > Streptophyta > Magnoliopsida > Asterales > Asteraceae > Helianthus > Helianthus tuberosus. The sequence goes on from CM060394.1 coordinate 8,957,496, forward strand.
TAGTGTTCGGTTCTTCATAAATCGCTTGATCGTCACCCGAAAGATCCACATGTTCACCTAGGGTCAAGACCAATAAACATTAGTTTTGACTTTAATATGATATAATAACATAAGTTTCTAACATCAGGTTTTAAAAAAAATTACAAGTCTTTGTTGACTCCACCGTAACTTACGGTATCACCGTAAGTTACGGTGAGTTCATGAAGTCTCAGATCCACCGTAAATCAGGAGGATCTTACCGTAAGCATCTGACCTCAACCGTAAATTACGGTATCACCGTACTTTACGGTGAGACCTGGAAATCTATGTTTAGCTTGTTTTAATACTTTCACTCAAAATCAACTTTCGGATTTCGTTTTCTAACAACCCACTACAACAAAATCTCATGTTTCTAACATGTTATATGATAACAAGTATCAAAGAACAATCGATCATATCCTGGAGTATTAATTATGTCTTACTTGCTTGTTCGACCCGTTTGGATGCCCAAAACTTGGACATCCAATAAGTTATTACAAAATCCAATTTCTATCAAAATTTTGACCTGTTTCATTTGCTTAAGATGCAAAAGTTACTTTCATGCTATCTTGTTTATCATGTTTTCGAAACTACAACATAAAACTATCGATTAATTCATAATGTAACGAAATGGTAATTTCGTACCTCTAGAGCACGTCTTTCCCCCGTGAATTCCCTCCGGCTTGTCCGCTTGATGATCCGGACTCTTTGCCTAGAAAATTCAGTTTTACAACCTTTTTAGAAATCTTTCCATGACCATAATCACATCATTATTAGTCATGATAAATTCTGCGTTTTCCTCCTATTCTAACATTTAACTCTTCGATTAGGTATTTCAACGAACACCTAACGAGTCAGATTTTTCTACAATTATTACTAAGTTCAAGACTTGCAATTTAACATCTAATTTCACTACAATTAAGCCATTTGTACTCCTTTAATCATTCAAATTAGCTGAATTTCATCATACCATTCAGCTTTTCTCTAGATTAAAATTCATAATCCTAGTACTTGTCTAGTCTTTACACTATCATAAATCACCTACAATGGTGATTATAATTTCTTCAAGTAACATGCAATGATTTTCACAATTTATCATCTAGGGTTTAATCCTAAACAACATATTACTTCCAGATTCCTTCATGCATGACATATCTAGGTTCAATTTCAGCTTTTCACCATTAACCTAGAATTCATGGTGGAGCAAAATATCAAAATTATACATACCTTTTGATCCCTATGACGAGGTGACCACTAATTCATGTTTAGAATTCGATTTGAAACAGATTTGAGGCTTCAATTTAATAGATTTTGATGTGAAGCTAGGGTTGGAGAAAACCCCTGTGTCGCCCCCTTTCCTCCTGATCGACCAGACACACAAGTTTTGTGTGTTTGGTTTGATTTTGTTATTATTAGTGATTATCTTTCACATTTAACAAGTTTAACCCCTCTACTATGATTTTCTTTTAAGTTTGAATATCTTAACTATGTTATGAACTATTTCAAGACTTAAACTTAACTAGGTTAAGTTCCTAGTTGGTAAATTCTTGTTTGTTATTTCATTAGAAATTCTAATATAAGGATTTATATTTTCGGGATGTTACAGATTGCCTCTTCGGTCGGAATTGACATTCCGATCATCAATGTGAAGGGGTAAGGAGTTTTGTCGGTGAAGGTTTTGTTGTTGGGGTGTTCGTTGGGTGTTGTTGGGATTTTGGGTTCGGAAAGGTGGTGTGGGTGGTCTAGAGTTGATGTTACCACCCGGTTGCTCTTGAGGTATAGGTTGTACATTTTGGGCGGGATTGAAATTGCTTCGGTATTGGAATTGGTTCGGGTTTTGGTTTTGGTTGAGGTTTTGGTTTTGGTTTGAGTTTTGGTTTGCCATTGAATTGGTTTCAATGGTCGGTGTAAACTGTGGTGTTTGATTGGTTTGATTAGAAGCAAGTGTTGCTTCCAATCGGCTTGCTAAATTCCTTCTTGCAACTCTCTCAATTTTCGGTTCGTACACTAACGTTGAAGTCCTCCCGGAGTTTCGCATATGCATACACTACCTGTAACCTGCACAAGTAACACACCCGCGTAACAAGGAAAAAGACAAAGTACAAAAAGAAACTCAACAAATTAAACAGATAATCACGCAAATTCAAACAATAATCCAAACACAAAGCGCACGCACTCCCCGGCAACGGCGCCAAAATTTGATCGGAGTGTCGCGCTCCGGTCAAAGATAATATTTATAAGCCCAAATTACCCTTAACAGATAGTTAGTGGTAGCAAGGGGTCGAACCACGAAGAGTATGTGGTTTGTGAGTGGATTCGATTGAATTAAAACGATTGTCACAATTTATGAAGCTTGCTATGATATTTTTGTATTTTTGTTTAATTGAGAGATGTGAATTTAATCTAATGAAATTGGTGTAATTGATCGACAACTAAGAATTAACGATTGCACAAAAATTTGATTAATAAACGATAATGAGAAAAAGGGATCACACCCGGTTTCGGTAATTGTCAACCTAGGGTTTCTACAAGTTTTAGATTCAACTCAAATGTATATGATTAGGGGATTTAGTGTACCGTGACTTAGGTGCCAATAACTATCAACGTCCCGAAGAACGGACAAGAATACACTTTATAATCAACACAAGTAAAACCTAACCACGACAATGCATAATTACATATAACCATTTCGTAAAGTCATAACTTTTAACATCGTTCGACAATTTACGAATTCGCAACAAATGTAACACTATTATCAATGGTTTCAAAAATCAAACACAAGTTGTCACAAAGTTGAAGCAATAAACAATTCGAAACCCTAAATTAACAACTGCCTACGCCGGGGTGAAACCGAGATGATTAGCCGCTCATGGTTGAAGAAGCTTGATCACCGGATGATTGGAACTTGATGGAGATCATCTTAATGCTTGAGAGATGGAGGAATAGCGGATGATCAGGGTTTTGGTGAATGATAATGATGGTGGAAGGATTAGGGTTTGTGGATGATTGATTATTGAGATGGTGATGGTGATTCTTGATTCCGGTTGTATGTATGAAGGTAGATGGATTGGTAGGTGATTCGTATATGATTAGTGGCTCCCAGATCAAAGATCAAAGTTCAAACTCCAAACAAAGCGTAACTCCCGTCTTGATTGCTAAACCACCAATAAAAGTCGTTCATATCACCAAACAACCAAAAATTCTCGTTCTGGCAATCTGCTGCCCGTCGCCGACGGGTATGACCCCGTCGCCGACGGGTTCGTCTGGTGATGTTTTCGTCCGACGCTCTATTTGACTGGTTACGGGTATCTTTGGCCGACGGGTGTTTCTAGAGCCCGTCCGGGACGGCCTCTAGCCCATCGGCGACGGCCTCCACAGTACCAACTTCCCATTTTTCACTTCTCGCACTCCCAGTTGATCTGTAACGCGTCCCAGTTGTCCGGTTTTCGACCCGGTGACTCGTAAAGCTCCCTAAAAGCTCCTTAAACTTCATCAAACCTGCAAAACACATTTTTGATTAAAAGTAGGCTATCCGAAATTAAAACTTACGTAAAAACATTAAGTTATGCAATCACAAACACCGGTTTTCAACCACGTATCACCTGATATTGTTATATGTTGCTATGTCAGCAGAGCAGGTCATTCGATTCGGATCCCTTCGATCTATTTCTCCCCAAATGCCTTGTAACTTGATCCAGAAATCTTCTAGGGCCGAGCCGTTTTGCTTGAGTTCGTTTGCTTTGACGTGTGAATCGAAGGTTTGTAGTTTATCTTTGCTACTGCTATATGTAACCACCAATGCATCCCACAACGCCTTCGCAGTGGGAAACTCGGTGAGGTTACCGGCTAACCCTGGTTCAATGTTTTGTATGAGCCATGAGAACACGACTAGATCGTCCTGTTCCCACTGCTCGTATTGTTCATCTGACGGGTTTGGTGGGGCAGGTTTTCCTGTAATATGGCTCAACAGGTGCTTAGATTTCCCCCTATATCAACTCGAATCATTCGAGCCCATAGAGCGTAATTTTGACTGTTCAGCTTGATACTGATCTTCAGAATATCGGATAAGGTTTGTTTTGGTGTTTGAGATTGGGTATTAAGGTTGGTTCGAAGAAGATTCGCAAGTTGAATTGCGAGATCGTCATTGTTGGCACGGTTGTTTGGGCTATCGTCTCCGGACATGGCAGCTGTGTAAACGCTGGACACTTGAATTGAATATTTTTTTCTTTCTTTTTGCGCCAACAAACAACTTCCTCTTCCTTCTGCCTTCTATCGAAAATAAATAGAAATAGATAGCCCCCTTCTGTCGTCTTGTTGCTTTTCAAAAAATCTAGTAGTAGGCACCACTGATGTTGTCGAATAAAATATGAAAACCTCCACTAATATTTTTCGAAAACAATATATTGAGCCCTCTGCCTCTAAATTAATTGAGCTGTGTGCCTGCTAGCTTAATTAATGTTGCCTTTCGTGACGAACTTGTGTGCTTGCTTTTGTTTCTTTGCGAATTGCCGTGGATTAATGGAGGTGCCAGGATGCTTGCTTGCCTTTTGTTCTTTACTTCGAAAATAATAGGGGATAAAGGTTCGTGGGAGGATTGACGGCAGGTTTGATGTTTGTTTTTGGTTTTGGTTGTGATTGATTGTAGAAGATGAGCAAGATGTTTCACGGATCAGAAACTTTGCTCTGATACCATGTTGTGAATGATAATCAAAGAAGATCAAAAGAACTGAATTTCATTGATTAATTTCTTACATTCAAAACCTAGAAACAAGCCTTTATTTATAGGCATTACAAGAATGAATAAAAAGGAAATATTTAAATACAGAGATGATGTTGAGGATCCATTATTTTTCTAAATTATTTTTTTCTTTTTCTAACAAGATCATGGTTTAAGGGTTTTTTTTTTGTATTTAATTCACTAATAGAAATATGCCTTTTACGAACAAAACTTTATTGACGTATTAATCTGTTATCTATCGGTGAATAATCGATCGGTGATCCATCATTAATATGGACTGATTAGCCAGTGAAATCTTTACCCACACCTGGTTTTTTTTACGGACCTTCACCAACAGGATACGGATACTTCTATCGTCGATCACGAGGGCAGTACTATCTCAAATTTATTCAAATGAATTCTAGAAATTGTATTTATAACATAGTACACAAAGTACGATAACAAATCCGCGTTTATAAAAGTGTTGAATTTCTAGATGCTTTTACTCGGTCTAGCTAAAGTTCTAAACTAACATAATTTTGTATTTTAGCCATCTTTCTTGTCAATAAACACCGTGTTTATTAAATAGGAATACATACGTACATGCATACAATAAATATATCACTATTTTGAGTATAACACATAAAAGATAGAATTAGAATCATATTTCATGATGAATTGGGTTCGAATTAATTAAACTGATATAATAAGTTATTAAATAAAGATATAATTAAGTTTAAGAAACTTAAACACAAAGGATTACAAGAAATAAAGGATTGTGAAATTGATCATCTAAATAGCTAGCTGTTCAGGCTTTATTTATTTTCCTAATTGAGCTAGCAAGAAGAATAGATTTGCATCTGAGTCAAAATATGCTCAAAGTTATCGGTAGATTTCTCGATCGGATGAGAATGTGTTCCTTCATAAGTCGTAACGACGACTCCCTCATCCTTAGATAGCCTTTGAACCTGTTTCTTCACGTTGCATCCTTGATATGTACACCGATAATAGCTTCTGTATTGAATGACATACCAAATGTGAATAACAATCAAATGGAAATGAAAAGCTTATAAGTTATAAGAAATATGTGTTTATGTATAAAAAAAAGTAAAAAGCTATGACTATAAAATAAACAATCAAATAGAGAAACTCACAAGAATAAGTACTACTTTTAGGTATAACTAAATGTTAGTGTATATATGCATATATGTTATGCAAAAATTTGTTAATTTCTATAGTTATGAAATATGTCAAAACTATTTTGTGTATCTATTTCATGTTTGTGTTTCATTTTTAACATATTGAAATGTATAAAATGAACCAACTACTTATTTTCTTTTTTATTTATATGCAAAAAATTGTTGAGTATCTATTTTTTCGCATGTCTATTCACTCTTCGGGTGTACTTTATTTTCCTAAAAAGTGTATCATTATAAGGGTATTCAAATTCATTCAAATATATGATTATATACTAACATTTTCACAAAATTTATTCTTGTATTTCATAACTATACATCAAAATATTTTTTATGATTTTTTATACAAATATAAAATTATATGAATTTATTTTCATCTTCATGCAAACTTCCTTTATGCACATGGATTATGTTATATACATGTGGCAGTATGTACCCAATCTATTCATGGAAACCTAAGACATGTTATTCAAACCCCATGAACAACAACCACATGTGAGCATCACCAACAACTAAAGTTTAATGATTTGAATTTTGGAAGTAAACTAGTAAAGAATTCAACTGGACTTTTAATGCAAAACATGGATATAAAGAAACTGTAGGAATCCGTTCGTGTAAAATAAATAAAAATACTTTTATTAACTTGTAATTCTGAAACAAACAGAATGAAAATAAACTACAATACAATTACAACTGAAAAAGTAAAAATAAGAACAAGAAAATTGAACAGAAACTCTGTTCGTGGCTGAGGATCGTGTTAGACACGGGTCCCTTAAAACAAATTTCGTGTCTCCCAGGAGATCACGTTTGTTTCCAGGATACAACAGCCCAAGCAGTTGTACTGCCGGTCTTGACTCCAACCCGAATGAGTACCTCGAACGCTTGAAGAAGATGAAGTATGCAGAGAGAAGAAAGTTGAATGCTGTATGTATTTCGGTGTGTTTTTCTGCAGCAGGGGTAGCAACCCTTATATACTGCTGGTCTAGAATCGAAACTGAAAAACGAATTAAACGGGCGAATTAAGTTGCATTGGACGTCTTCAATGCACTTTAATTAGTCATTTAATTCACAGTCAAAAGCATTGACTTTGTCAGTTTCGAATGCTGAAGTGTAACTGCCCAGTGTAACTGCACTGTCATAACTGCTGGAAGCTTCTGCGCGCGCCCTTTTCTGCACGCATGCGGCATACTGGCTCAGTCCCATGCGCACCTGTGCGCGTGCGCCACGTCACCTGTAAGCCTCTACGAGCACGCCACACAGTCGCGCCGTTTTGGCTCACTTTCGTGCGCTGCGCACGTCACCTCAGTGCCCATGCTCCTTGCGCAAGTGCGCCCCACCATACCACATGTACTCGAGCACGTACGCGCATGAATGCCACGTCATGTGCCCCTGCGCGCGAACCTACCATGGTCACGCGCCTGCATTCCACGTTACCAACCACTTGATCCTTGCAGCCCCTGTGTTGCACCACACGCATGTGGTCAAAAATACAAAGGCGGCTCTCAAGCGGCAATACGAAGTGCAAAGTGCGCCATCAAAGCGCCTCATCGCCCACGCCACGCGCGCGCGTGTGCGAGTGTGAGTTAGGGTGCTCCGCACCCTACGCGAGTACACTTAGTGAGTGCTTCCATGAAACAATAAGGATGGAGAGTTCCTACTTAAATACCCCTTTAAGTTTCATCTCTCCTCCTATGTGGGACAAGGTGCTACTTTCCCACTTATTTCAGCATTCAAGTTTCAAACACCAAACTTTGAGCATCGATATCTCATTCATCTTAGCTCCGTTTTGGACGCGGTTTAGTTCGTTTCGAAGCTCTTCCAACATAGAATACAAACCCACAAATAAATATATAAAACCCGCTCATTTTATTATATTTATTTCTAGTCCAAAATAGGAAAAAATCATTTTCCTATATTTGTGAAAAATGTTATTTTCACAAAATTTCCAACAGAAACGACATCGTTTTCAACATTAAAAAGTTATAAATATCATCAAGAGAGAGAGTGTTGAACAACTGAAAATATAAACGTTGAACGAAGACTCATGGATTAACCTAACATAATCCTCGTATTTTGAGAAGAAAAAAGAACATAACATTTAACTAGGGTTAGATATGGTGTCATGCTATACTCACACCCCAAAATCTAATTCACACCATCAAACGGCCATTAAACATACACGCAAACAACCGTTAAAAATTCAGAGAATATGATTTAACATACAGACTTGCAAACAACTATATAAAATATACGCAAACAACTGTTTAAAATTCAAGGAATATGATTTGACATACAAACTTGCAAACAATCGTATAAAATATACGCAAACAGTTGTTTAAAATTCAGGAAGCTATGATTTGACACAAAGACCTGCAACAACAATAGCTGTTTGATTCACCATCAAACAGTTGTTTAAAAACGTTGTGAGACTAGAATTTGGAGGGGGGGGGAGGAGGGGTATATAAGTACTAAGAATAGGTTTGGTGATCATATAAGGGGCTGTTTGACAACTTCTAAATGGTTAAGTGCTAAACTAGTAAGAGGTCTGAACCATTAAGGAGCTTTTTTTACCTCTCAATGAGGCTCTTAATGGTTCAAACCTCTTACTGATTCAGCACCTAATGGTTCAGACTGTTTGTTTCGCGAGCAGATGTCTAAATGGTTTAGACATTTGCCTCTGAATGGTTAAGTTTTATACTGAGTCTGAGTGGTTAAGACCTTTAATCTGAATTGGTCAAACATTTTCCTCTGAAAGGTTAAGCATTATACTGGCTCTTAATGGTTCAGACCTCTTACTGGTTCAGCACTAATGGTTCAGTCCTTTTACTGATTCAGCACTTAACCATTCAGAATTTGCTAAACAGCCCCTAAGTGCTGAACAAGTAAGAGGTCTGAACCATTAAGAGCCAATATAATACATTACCGTTCAAAGGCAAATGTCTGACCAATTTAGATTAGAGGTCTTAACCATTCAGACTTGGTATAATACTTAACCGTTCAGCCATCTGCTCGCGAAACAAACAGTCTGAACCATTAAGTGTTGAACCAGTAAGAGGTCTGAACCACTAAGAGCCTCATTAAGAGTGCTGAACCAGTAAGAGGTCCGAACCACTAAGAGCCTCGTTAAGAGGTAAACAAACAGCCCCTAAGTCACCAATTTCAAAACTAGCAACCTTAAATGCTATATATAATTCAGTTGTAACATCGGCCTCACCCAAGTATATACTTAATTTTAAGAATATTGAGTTTTTATTAAATAAAAAAATCAGCATTTGGGAATTAATTTGTTAAGGAAACAAATAAGAGTAAAGAAAATATCGATGGTTGGATAAGAGCCTAGTGGCGGACCCAGGAATTTTTCCATTGGGTGCGGAACATTTTTAAAAATTTTAGGCCCCTAGGTATATAAGTAAAAAAAATCGATTCGTATCGGGTCGGTTCGGGTCAGGTCGGGTCATGTAAAACAAAAGAACATCAAACTAAATTTATATAATCATCAAAAACACGTCAAACCTTGTTACAAACTGTCACACCCCAACCGATGGTGGAAACATCGGAGTGAGACGAGTGAGATTGTTCAAAGACTTCATAACATTATGTGACAGTAATTTAAGTTCAAAACCGATTTCATTCATAACCATAGATTGTCAAATATAACAAAGAAATTCAAGTACAACATTGAAAAAGTCAAGTACAACATTGAGAAAGACAAGTACAACATGATTAACATAACAAAATAAGCAAACCTAGTATTTTGAGTGTGTTTCTAAGTCGTCCTTACTAGATTCGTCATGAGCATCATCATCAACCTGTAACATGTTAAAAATAATGGTTCAACACAAAAGCATTGGTGAGTACACAAGTTTGTAAATACATAGCATAGGTATAAAAGGAATTTCTCGAATCCACATGGCAAATTGTATACAAGGTTATCTAGCATGCAATACTAAGTGTCAAACTCGGGTGTCCACGAGAATTATGTGCATCCCTAGCCACAAAAGTGATTAGACCGTTTATGAAAAATAAGCTTAACAATACCCCGACGGGCGGCGTGCTACTCCTATAGCGCTATATATGTTAAGTTGGGCTAGCTAAGTTAATGATAAGTAGCAAAGTATGAATTCTAGCATGAACTTAAGCATAACAAAAGCATGTATAACGGATTGAGAATAAAATATGTTTGTGTGTGTTTATGTATTTTGTAAGTTAACATGTTACAACCCAAATTGTGTAAAAAGGAAAATGGGTCAAGTGTACTCACGATTTTGCAAACTTCCCCTTGGTAATTCCGTGAAGAGTTGATTGTTTGAGGATGGAACACCGAGTTCTCCTACACGAGAAAACATAGGTGTGTGAGTATTCGGATGATAATGGAGGATTTGGATTCGGAATTTTAAAGTACACAAAAGTATGTATATGAGAAAGTAATCATCTAGACTTAAACACTCGTTTTTGACACTATGAGTCCCGTATGGGTTGATGTGATTTCATGGGTTAAGATACCCATTAGAATCGTAACGAGAGGTTTAAGTCCTTAGATAATATAACTTATTACCATGACAAATAATCACTTGATTATTATCAAGGGTTTGGTTATGTATATATTTAATATATTTTATATAGTATGTAGTATGTCCAACATGTTTATCATGAAATTTCATAGAAGTCATGCATGGAGGTAGGAGGATAACCGTCCTTTAACCTCTTTCGTAAGATTCACCAATGCACAAGTTGTCACAAGGACAACTCGGATGGTCATGAATGAAGTGGAAAGGAAACGTACATACTTCTTAAGGGGAAATCATCAAGTGAGGTGGTGGATTGAGAGTAGGATAGCCAAGGCTTCCAAGTAATCACACTCATACCAAAGCACAAGTCTTGTTACAAGAACAGGCTTGTATGGTTCCAACACTTGTGGGTTAAAAACCCTTACAAAACACAAAGTTTAGAGGTAATTAACAGCTTCGAATTTGTGTGAAACAACCTTGGTTAGGCTCACTATTCATGGACTTGATTAATGGCATAAGAGCACAAGCTTGTTTTAGGAAAATACAAGTTTGAAGAAAGTTTATATAGATTTCTTCCAAAACAGAAAGTTTGGACCTCAAAATGGTGATGTTCCACCTTGGTTTTCCATGGAAAAACTGTGGAAATACTCCTAGAGGTGTTCCAAGCTTTGTAGAGGAAGAAGTAGTGAAGACAAACTGAAGAAACATGAGTATGAACTCACTTATGTAACTTGTATGAATATGCCTTGAATCTGATTATAATCTGAGAATTTGCTGCTATTTGAGAGTGCTTTTAGTGAGGATTGAAGTGTTTGTAATTAAGGAAGGTTATGAAAAAGCGGAGCGTTACAGTCTCCCCTCCTTTAGGAAATTTCGTCTCGAAATTTAGGAAGACGTAACGAACAGATGCGGATACTTAGCCTTCATATCACTTTCGAGTTCCCAAGTAAACTCATCGTAACGTTTTCCTTCCCATCAAACCTTGACAATCGGAATTCGACTGCGCCTCAATTGCTTGACTCTTTGGTCCATGATCTCGATAGGTTTCTCCACGAAGTGTAAAGTCTCGTTGATTTGAAGATCTTCGAGTGGAACTTGAAGTCCTTCTTCAGCTAGACATTTCTTCAAGTTTGAGACGTGAAATGTAGGATGAACGTTGTTGAGCTCTTGAGGTAGGTCTAGTCGATATGCAACCTTGCCAATCCTTTCGAGAATCTTGAAAGGACCTACGTAGTGAGGTGCGAGTTTCCCTTTCTTATCAAAACGAACCACACCCTTCCAAGGGGATACCTTGAGAAGTACAAAGTCTCCTACTTCGAATTCCAAGGGTTTGCGACGCTTTTCAGCGTAACTCTTTTGTCGGCTTCTAGCTTTCAGCAAATTGTCTCGAACATGTAAAATCTTGTCCGTCGTCTCTTGTATAAACTCAGGACCGGTGATTTGAGCTTCTCCGATCTCATTCCAACAAATAGGCGAACGACACTTACGACCATGCAATGCCTCGAAAGGTGCCATTTGAATACTCGTGTGATAATTGTTGTTGTACGAGAATTCGATCAAAGGCAAGTGCATATCCCAGTTGCCACCAAATTACGCATGAATGAAGCATATCCTCTAGAGTTTGGATAGTACGCTCGGTTTGTCCATCAGACCGAGGATGAAAAGCGGTGCTAAGGTTAAGGAGAGTACCCATAACGGATTGAAAAGTTTGCCAAAGACGAGACGTAAAGCGACCATCGCGATTAGAAATGATGTCAATGGGCATACCATGATGACAAATGATTTCATCCGTGTAGATACGAGCCAATCTCTCGACTTTGTAATCTTCAACAAATGGGGATAAAGTGAGCGAATTTGGTCAATTGGTCAATGATCACCAAAATACTGTCATGACCTGAAGAAGTATGAGGAAGCTTAGTAATAAAGTCCATCGCGATGCTCTCCCATTTCCAGACAAGAATTTCTGGTTGTTCGAACAAGCCAGAGGGACGTTGATATTCAGCTTTAACCTTTGAACAATTGAGACATTTCAAAATGAAGGTGGCGATATATTTCTTCATTCCACGCCACCAATAGGACTTACGCATATCGTGGTACATCTTATCAACACCAGGGTGAATAGAATATCTCGATTTGTGTGCCTCCTTCATCAGAAAGTCTTGAAAGTTATCGCGATTAGGAATCCAGATGCGATTGAGATGATATAAAATACCATCGGATTTAGACACAAGACTCTCTTCAGCACCACATTGCATCTCGTTGTAGAGGTTACCCTCATTATCGGATGCATATTGAGCTTCACGAATCCGGTTTTGAAGATCGTTGACGAGTTGGAGACAAAGAATTCCCTTAACATGAGTCTTACAGCTAAGTGTGTTAGCTACTACATTCGCCTTACCTGGATGGTAGCGAATTTCGCAGTCGTAGTCGTTTAACAACTCTACCCAATGACGTTGACACATGTTCACTTCCTTTTGGTTGAAGATGTGTTGAAGGCTCTTATGGTCGGTGAAGACCACACACTTAGTTCCATAAAGGTAGTGTCACCATATCTTCAAGGCAAAAACAATTGTGCCAAGTTCAAGGTCGTGCGTATTGTAATTTTTCTCATGTATTTTGAGTTGCCTCGACGTGTAAGCAATAACCTTGTCTCGTTGCATAAGGACACAACCAAGGCCAAGGTTCGAAGCATCGTAATACATGACGAAGTCGTCGTTACCATCGGGAAGTGCAAGGATAGGAGCATTGCAAAGAATGTCCTTGAGCGTTTGGAAAGACTCCTCTTGTTCAGGAACCCAAACAAAATGTTTCTCTTTTTTTTTAGTCAAGGAGGCTAGAGGAGCGGCGATTTTCGAGAAGTTCGAAATGAAACGACGATAATAACCAGCTAGACCAAGAAACAAATGAATCTCAGATGGACACTTAGGAGCAATACAGTTCTTCACAGCTTCAATCTTTGCAGGGTCAACGTGAATACCAAGTTCGTTGACAGTATGACCAATGAATTGAACTTCTTTTAGCCAAAATTCGCACTTGGAGAATTTGGCATAAAGGCGTTCAGGGCGTAGAAGTTGAAGGATAAGACGCAAGTGTCGCTCAAGCTCTTCTTGAGTCTTGGAATAGATAAGAATATCGTCGATGAAGGCGATCACGAAACAGTCTAAATAAGCTTTGTACACGCGGTTCATCAAATCCATGAAAACTGCAGGTGCGTTGGTCAAATCAAAGGGCATGCCACGAACTCATAATGACCATAACGCGTACGGAAGACGGTTTTGGGTATATCTTCTTCGAGGACTCAAAGTTGATCATAACCAGAACGCAGATCAATCTTGGAAAAGAAAGTTGCGCCTTGTAATTGATCGAAGAGATCATCAATATGAGGTAGAGGATATCGGTTTTTGATAGTAAGCTTGTTGAGCTCACGATAGTCAATACACATTCGGAACGATCCATCTTTCTTATTGACGAATAGAATGGGAGCGCCCCAAGGAGAAGTACTAGGGCGTATAAAGCCTTTATCAAGAAGCTCTTGAAGTTGGCTCAAAAGCTCTTGCATCTCCGAGGGTGCTAGACGGTAGGGAGACTTAGCGACAGGCATAGCGTCAGGTACTAAGCCGATGCGAAAGTCAACAGAACGAGCAGGAGGCGGACCAGGAAGATCATCGGAAAATCACGTACAACAGGAACATCGCGCATGCTCGAGCCCTTATCCTTCTTTTCCACAATGTGGGCAAGAAAGGCGAAGGTACCTGTCACGGCCCCCATCCCGGTGTAACCCGGTCCTGGAGCCGCGGGACAGAAACCCATGGTATTTATTATTTGAGTCGACAGCGGAAGTCTAGCAGGATCTTTTAAGACTTGAAAATGCCCAATTATTTTATTTCATAATTTAGGATAAACCCCGTAATTTACAATAGAGGAATTTTACTAGAAAATTTCATGTTTTACAAAACATGTTTATTTATTTATCTGAGCCACTACTTCAAGCTTGTTAGTACTCCGTAGCACCTTTCCTTGATTCACAGTAGGTCACCTGAAACATGTTTTAAAAATATTTTATCAGCGGGGAAATACTGGCGAGTCACTCAAATTTGATAAAACGACACATAGTTATAAATTACAACATAAGAGCGATTACAATGGCTACTATCTTATTTTTATCTGGCGCCGTGTCACCTCCTGGTGACGATGGTCATACCACTATTGGGTCCTTTCACCCAAGTAGTGATGATTATCACTGTTAGGTTGATGAACCTAACCGTGAGAAATTAGTAATGTGCACAATACCCCACTAGCCAGTGATTCAAGATAACCACGACTTAATCCATGTAATTATAACTTTTGAAAATAATTGGAGTATTGTAAAACACTTTTGATAAAAAGAGAATGACTCACATTGCAAGTTTAAACGGGCAGAGTTTAGCCTACTGATAAGCTTTGTAACCTAACTTAAATGACAATGCATACAAACTAGGTTAGTAACTTAATACAACATTTACGATAACTCACGAGATTAAAACCCTCACAACGAATGACAAAGTGCAATACTTAAACATCCATCGAATTCACGACGAATGACAAAGTATAGCCCGAGTTTGAGCAGCACTTAAACATCCATCGGATTGGTTTCAATCGATCAGACATTGAATCGTAGCAGCGATCGAGTTAATACCCTGTATCGTAGCAGCGCCTTGATACCTTAAAATTTTGAATTTAGGCAGTATACTTCATTTTTTAATGAGATTTTCGAGCACAGGTGAAAGTCCCATGCACAGGCTACTTATAGCAAAAATTTCAGTTTTACGCGGCCCGCGTAAGCCTTAACAGGCTCTTACGCGGCCCGCGAGAGCCCCTAGTCTACGTGTAGGCTTGGTGTGTCACGAGTAGGTTTTCCAGGTGGACGACACGTGGCTTGGACACTTATCCGGAACATTTTTAAGTTGACGCAGCCCGCGTAAACTTATCTAATAGTTTACGCGGCCCGCGTGAAACCAGAAAATTGATTTTTCTTGATTTTTGATATGGATTAGGGTTTCAGGGGTCCGGGTTTTCACTTACGGGTCGTTTTGGGGCATTTTTGCAAGTCCTTACATCCTCCCCACCTTATTTAAAATCTCGTCCTCGAGATTTACTGAAATAAGTGAGGATACTTTCGCTTCATCTCTGATTCCAGCTCCCAGGTGTATTCGGGTCCTCTTTTTGAATCCATCAATCTTTTATGCTTGAGGAATTTAATCTTTTTGTCTTCTATCTGGGGTGGTTTCTCAACAAACTTTAGTTTTTCATTTACCTCTATGTCTTGAAGAGGTACTACCAGGGATTCGTCACATAGACATTTCTTGAGGTTGGATACATGAAATACGTCATGTACCCCTGCTAGCTCTTCTGGTAGTTGTAAGCGATAGGCGACCCGTCCTATTCGCTTGATTACTGGAAAGGGTCCTACGTATCTTGGACTTCGCTTTCCTTTCTTTCCGAACCGCACTACTCCTTTCCAAGGAGAAACTTTTAAGAGTACCTTGTCTCCAACTTGAAATTCTAGTGGCTTACGTCTATTGTCTGCATAACTTTTTTGACGATCTCGAGCCGTTTTCAGCCTTTCCTTGATTTGAGTGATCTTGTCGGTAGTTTATTGCACAATTTCAGGACCTGATAATTGACTTTCTCCTATTTCTGCCCAACAAACTGGAGTTCTACGCTTTCGTCCATATAGTGCTTCGAACTGGGCAGCTTCGATACTTGAATGATAACTATTGTTATAGGAGAATTCAATTAAAGGTAAATGGTTGTCCCAGTTTCCTCCAAAATATATCACACATGCCCTGAGCATGTCTTCCAGGGTTTGGATTGTCCTTTCACTTTGTCCATCTGTTTGAGGATGGTATGCAGTGCTTAAATTGTCACACCCTGGCTTTTGCGGAAGCGTGGGTTTATTTTGGTGTGACTTCTTAATACCATAGCAACAATCATAACAATGCTATATGAAAATAAAATACAAGATATTCATCCATTCATTAAGTTTAATAATACCACAACATCATTGTTTTGAAAATGTCGACACCTAAGATAAGTTACAAACCATACTTGTTTTAAACGTGTTCATAAGACACAACAAAAGACTTTAAATAAAACGTGGTTTAAAGACATGTAACCCGTCCAGGTAAGGGTTACACCTCTTAAACCTACTACCCTGGATGACATCTTTTATTCAACGCAGCTAGACATATGCATACTCCGCCAGATCCGCTAGTTTCCTGAAATACATGTAGTTTGAAAAATCAACAAAAGTTGAGCGAGTTCATGTGTAAGTGAGTATGTATAAACCTTTGTAATGTGTCTGTATATATGAAAGTCCCTGGTATGTAGCAATTAAGGAAAAAGAGATCACCAATGGGTTGCAAAGCCACTGGTATGTGTGAAACGGTGCAAGAAGTACTCAAACCTAGCAAATTTGTACCGGGCCTCCGGCTGTAAGACACAGTCACCACTATGGGCCACCCTAGCCTCATGGGTGTGGGCTCGCTACACCCAAATAGATCTATCACTCATGTCCCTCGGTCCTAATAACGAGGATTAATGGCCTTAAGTGTTGTACCCACCTTTCACATGATCTAAGCGTCTAAACCCTCCTTAAGCTAACCATACCATGTATAAAAGCGTTTGTAATTATAGTAACATGTATTCCACCCCCGAAGTATAAAACTGAAAACAGTTAAGAGAAAAGGGGGACATGAACTCACCGTAGTGCGTCTCCTGAATCGTATCGTCAACTCAAACTTGGTCCGCTACGCGACAACCTACAACGTACTATTGTCTATTAGACGAACGGGCCGTGCCTTGCTTTTCGTATTTACGGGTTTGAGTTACGTTACTTGTGTTCCCAAAATTATTCCAAGTTATAACTTCTTGTTAAAATAATAATAATTATTTTAACTTAAGTTTTGGTTTTTAGGTTTTGGAATAATAGTTAGGTAACTATTTCGTATCCAAACTTCTCAAGTATTTTATATGCGTATTTCCTTCCCAAGGATGGGGGTATTTATACATGTACATTTGTAGTTTCGAAAAATATATTTTAAGTCACACTTGGAAATATATTTAACTCATTTGTCCAAATAATCTTATTCCCAAAATATAGGTATTTTTTCCCAAAAATAAAATATTTTTACTTCTTTAATTTCCAAAATAATATCTTACAAAAAATATATGTGTAAAAGTATTTTCTGGAATATTTTATAAGTTATGTCTTAACGTTCGGTTTCACAATGCCAAGTGTGTAACTTGAATATTTTATCCCTTGATGTTTTTGGTATTATTTTGGAGTTGTAAGTGTCATGGTATTTTGTTAAGTTATATTATTTTACCCTAAAATAATATAACTAGTTCATAAAATATATACAAATATTCACACAAGTGTTTTAGTGTAAAACATATATTCTAAGTATATATTTATCCGTTTTTATTTATAAAATCAACCTCCGATACTTTGTATTTTTGTGACAAAATCCATGGCGATGTTATATTCGAAACACAAGTTGTAAAATATATTTGTAACATTTGTTAGAAAAATATTTTCTAAGTGTTGGATTTTTAGAAAATTTCGCCAGAGTTTCCTTTGTAAACGGAGGTGTCCATGCTTATTAGCATATCATTTTCTTTTCGGAAATCATTCGATCAATCAACAACAAGTTACTAAACAATATTACACTAGTCAAGTGCAAAAACAATGCACTTCACATAACAACATAAACTTGGTTTTTCATAAAAACGCCTAGTAACTCAATGGGGTGTTTAGTGGGTTTAGTTACCCTCCAAAGTGTGTTTATTTTTGTTAAAATCTTACTCTTGGGGTTTTTAGATGTTCACAACTTGTGAACTTATTTTACAAAAATATCCATTTACAACATTTTCATGTTTCACTTGCATTCTTATACTCTTTTTAATTCCAAAAACAATGTATATGCAAGTAAACTTATGATCCTTCAAAACCCGTCTTTTTAACTTGGTTAGTATAGGAAAATCATCATCAAAACTTGGATTTACAAGTTTACTAGTTCACTTGGTTCATTAATTTTCAAGAAAATCATCCTACTTTCAAGTTCATGTCTTCAATAGTGGATGATTACTTCATGTACACATAATCATCCCTAACTTGTTAAGTCATGTTTTTAATCATAACTTAACAAGTTTCATATGGTGACTAACCATCATGTTACTAGTAATCATCAAGATATCAACAACATAACAAAACAACTTCATTTTATCTAGTTTTCATCTTATTACATCATCATATTAGCTTTATGTTCAAGTTTGTGTTCATGATCTTTTTAGTGTTCTTGTAGTTTTCATCATAATCTAACTATTAACTACCATAAATGAGAAGTAAATGAGGATCAAGGAGGCTTACCACTAGCTTTTAAGCTAGGGAAGAAACAAGATGGAAAATGAGTGGTTAATAGCACTAGCAAGAGGTCCTTCAACTTCCGAGAACACCAAGCTTCGTTGAACGCCTTGTAGCACCTAGAAGTACACTTGGATTGCTTGAAGCTTGAAAGAAAATGGTGGTGATATAGGGGGTGTCTTCGGCCGAGCTTTTGGAGGAGAGGGAGTGATTTTGTGGTGTTTTGATTAAGTGTAGAAGATAGGTTATTTTATAAACTCAAATCCTATTAACCATTGGTTTATATGTCCTACCAAGTACACAACACAATCACTTCTAAATCCAAGGAAAATCTCATTGGGAAGTTGGAAGATTTAACCAAAATTTGATTTGTGGGGCCCCTATGAACCGTGATCTTGCAAGGGGGGGGGGTTATTTGTAAATTTGTGGGTAAATAAGTTAATTAGTGGGAGTTTAATGTTATGTCTAGTGTTTAGCGTGTACCGGGTATTATGTAAGGTGTTATAGTGCTCAGGGACCATAACTAGCTCAGAAAAAGTGAAACAATGTTTCTGATAATATTTTAGTGTTCCGGGTAATGTCCGGTTGTTCGGTTTGGTATTGTTTCATTAAAGTGCTTAATTATTCCGTAAAGTGTCTTTTATATAGCTTTTTGTGTCACAATCAATTCCCGGCACTTAGGAAAGTATACAGGACCATTTTGCCATATTTTTGCAAGTGACTAGCATGACTAAATGCTGAATTTTGTTATTAAGTGCAGAATTCTGCACTTAAAGTGGGTTTTAGGCACATTCCGGCACCTAAACTATCACCTAGTGACGCAGTTTTATGGTCCTCACTTCCCTACACTCCATACAAGTGTAGTACCTTGTCCATGGCTCATACTGGACCTCAATATAGTGTCTGTCTATGTGCTGGCATTGTCAGCATGTGCCTGAGTTATCCGCTCACTGTGCTAACTGTGCTTTGTGCATCAAGTTTGTCACTAAAGTCTGTGTGTAATAAATGGAGTGACAGTATGAATGTGATGCATATGTATGTATGTAACAGAATCAGAAAGCAGTTAAATCAGCAGTTGTAATCAAGCACAATCATTAAGCACCAATTTAATATTAATTAATTTGTACAGATACCTGTAATTTTTTAGGGTTGTCACATTCTCCCCCTGTTAGAGAAATTTCATCCCGAAATTTTAGTTCTGCTACTAGATGCAGGGGCCTTGGGGAATAAATGTGGGTACTTGGCTTTCATATGATCCTCACGCTCCCACGTGAATTCTAGCCCGTGTCGTGCATTCCATCGAACTTTGACGAGTTTAACACTACTCCGCCGTGTCTTGTTAACTTTCCAATCCGTAACCTCAACGGGTTCTTCAGTAAAGTGGAGTGTGTCGTCGATATGAACTTCGTCAGCTGAAATGACTACTGTTTCTTGGGTTGGACTCTTTTTCAGATTGGATACATGAAATGTATCATGAACGCCATTAAGTTCAGCAGGTAAGTCCAATTTGTATGCTACGAGCCCAATCCTTTGCAGGATTCTGAATGGACCAATGTATCGCGGATTCAACTTTCCACGCTTCCCAAAGCGTGCCACACCCTTCCAGGGTGAAACCTTCAACAAAACCATATAACCAACCTCAAATTCCAGAGGTTTCCTCCTCAGGTCCGCATAACTCTTTTGTCGATCACGAGCCGCTTTGATGCGTTCTCGAATCTGTGCAATCTTGTCTGTCGTTTCCTGGAACAATTCCGGGCCAACAAGCTGTCTATCACCCGCATCAGCCCAGCATAAGGGTGATCGATACTTGCGTCCATAGAGAGCTTCGAACGGTGCGACTTGAATGCTTGTATGGTAACTGTTGTTGTATGAAAATTCAACCAATGGTAGGTGAGTGTCCCAACTTTCACCTAAATCCATTACGCAAGCTCGCAACATGTCTTCTAAGGTTTGAATAGTTCGTTTGCTCTGTCCGTCTGTCTGCGGATGAAATGCAGTGCTCAGATTCAGCTGAGAACCAAATGCTTCTGGAAAGGATTGCCAAATCCTTGACACGAAGCGTCCATCTCTATCAGAAATAATTGAGAGAGGCACTCCATGTCGTGCAACAATCTCCCTCATGTATATTTCAGCAAGTTTACTCGTGTTGTCTTTTTCCTTGATTGGCAAAAAGTGCGCAGACTTCGTTAAATGGTCTACTATTACCCAAATCGTATCATGGCCCTTGGGCGTCCTTGGCAATTTCGTTATGAAGTCCATTGAAATCTGTTCCCATTTCCATTTGGGTATTTCAGGTTGTTGCAAGAGACCTGAAGGTTTCTGGTATTCGGCTTTTACTTTGGCGCAAGTTAAACATTTACCAACGTATACCGCAACATTGCCTTTCATTCTTGGCCACCAATAGAAATCCTTAAGATCTTGGTACATCTTATCCGCTCCTGGATGAACCGAGTACCGTGACTTGTGTGCCTCATCAAAAATAACATTTCTTAAACCACCAAACAAAGGAACCCAAATTCGTTTCATGAAGCACAAAGTTCCTTCCCCGTTTGGCACCAATTGCTTCTCCATCCCACGGAGATACTCATTCTCAACATTCCTTTCCTTGAGAGCTTCTCTCTACGCAGCACGAATGTGCAACGAGAGGTCCGTCTGTATGATCATTTCCAAAGCCCTAACCCTTATGGGCTTGATCCTTTCCTTCCGACTTAGTACGTCGGCGACCACATTCGCCTTTCCCGGGTGATACTTGATCTTGCAATCATAATCGTTCAGTAGTTCTACCCAGCGTCTTTGCCTCATGTTAAGCTCTTTTTGATCAAATATGTGTTGCAGGCTCTTGTGATCAGTAAAGATCGTACATCGCGTGCCGTATAAGTAATGTCGCCAGATTTTCAATGCAAATACCACTGCGCCCAATTCCAAATCATGCGTGGTGTAATTTTTCTCATGGACTTTCAACTGGCGAGATGCATATGCTATAACCTTTTGTCTCTGCATCAGCACGCAGCCCAAACCTTGACGTGAGGCGTCGCAATATACCACGAAGTCGTCAGTGCCTTCGGGTAGAGATAAGATCGGTGCGTCGCAAAGCTTGTTTTTCAACAGCTGAAATGCTTCTTCCTGTTTGTCTCCCCAATCAAACTTCTTGTCTTTTTGTGTGAGAGTGGTTAAAGGTTGAGCGATCTTCGAGAAATCCTCAATGAATCTGCGGTAATAACCAGCCAGACCTAGAAACTGTCGAATCTCGGTTGGTGTCTTAGGAGTTTCCCAGTTCTTGATTGCCTCGATCTTTGTGGGATCCACATGAATTCCATTTACATTAACCACATGACCAAGAAACTGAACTCCACGCAGCCAAAACTCGCACTTCAAGAACTTAGCGTATAACTTCTCCTTTTTAAGTAGCTCTAGAATAGCTCTTAAGTGCTGTTCGTGGTCGTCCTTCGTCTTTGAGTAGATCAGAATGTCATCAATGAACACAATCACAAACTTATTGAGGTACGGCTTACAAACTCTGTTCATTAAGTCCATGAATACTGCTGGTGCGTTTGTCAGTCCAAACGGCATGACCAGGAACTCGTAATGTCCATAGCGAGTCCTAAAAGCAGTCTTTGGAACACTTTCCTCTTGTATCCTCAACTGGTGATAACCTGATCGAAGGTCGATCTTTGAGTAAAAACTTGAACCTTGTAACTGATCGAACAGGTCATCAATTCTTGGCAAAGGATATCTGTTCTTGATAGTCAGCTTATTCAGCTCCCGGTAGTCGATACACATGTGAAAACTACCATCTTTCTTCTTAACAAACAAAACTGGAGCTCCCCAAGGCGAGAAGCTTGGTCTGATAAATCCCTTGTCTAGCAACTCCTGAAGTTGTGTCGACAACTCCTGCATTTCCAAAGGCGCAAGTCTATAGGGTGCCTTAGCCACAGGTGCGGCACCTGGAACCAAGTCTATGTGAAACTCGACTTGTCGCTGTGGTGGCAATCCTGGCAAGTCTTCTGGAAAGACTTCAGGATACTCCTTTACGACGGGAATATCTTCTAGCCTCAGCTCAGCTGCTTCTTTATCCACGATGTGTGCCAAGAAGGCAACACATCCCTTCTTCAAACATTTTCTAGCCTTCAAGCAACTAATGATCCTCAGAGGCATATCGCGCTTCTCTCCGTGAACCACAATCGTTTCTCCATCCTTCATTGTAATGTGAATGGTCTTCTCATGACATACAATCTCGGCTTTGTTGCTTGATAACCAATCCATCCCTACTACCACGTCGAAGCTTCCCAACTCGACTGGCAGTAGATCCAGTGTAAACTCGTGTCCTCCCAGCTCTATCATGCAACCTCTGATAACTTCATTTGTTTCAACTAGCTTTCCATTAGCCAGTTCAATTGAGTACGAAATGTCTAATTTACTAGCAGTTATCCCAAGCATTTTCTTAAATTCTAGTGATACAAAACTATAGTCGGCACCAGTATCAAATAGCACAGATGCAAAGCGTTGATTAATAGGGATCGTACCAGTGACAACATTCGGGTCCTGGCGTGCTTCCCTTGCTCCAATGTTGAATACCCTTCCACGAGCTTGGTTGAGTTTTGGGCATTCGCGCTTGAAGTGCCCGATGTCTCCACAGTTAAAACATCCCGGTCCTAGAACGTTACCATTACCACATTGAGCATTGTTTGCTCCCCGGTTCCCAGCTTGGTTCCCAACATTCCCACGATTACCATTTCTGTCATTGCGGTTCCCATTTTCGTTACCACCGCGATTGTTGTTACCAAAACCCCTTTGACCATTGTTATCGCGACCAGCACCTGTACCAACCCAGCATGTATTCTTCGAATGGCCTTCCTTCCCACAAGACTCGCATTTCCTTAACCTGCACTGACCAGAATGATGGTACAGGCACATATCACATTTGGGCAAAGCGCCCATGTACCCCTTTCCTTTTTGTTCACTGCCATTCTTTACTTCAGCTGGCGGGTTTGTATCTCTCCTCTTGCTGGCGCTGCCGGTACTTTTCTTAAAGTTCGAGAACTTTCTCTTGTTCTCGCCGGACGACTCCACACGAGTCTCCTTCTTTTTCTGATCAGCATTTGAAAACTTGTTTAGCCTGATGGCTTCTTCTGTTAAGGACACGCTCAGGTCGATGGCTTCAGTAATGGTTGTTGGTTTTGAAGAGGTTACCATGCTCATAATCTGGGGTGCCGACCCCCAGATGAAACGCTCCACGCGTTTGAATTCAGGCGTAACCATGTAAGGTACCACATGGGACAGATCATGAAACCTTTGAACATACTCGGCGATTTTCGGGCCGTCCATTTTTAGGTGCCAAAATTCTGTTTCCAGCTTTTGTATTTCAGCCCGTGAACAGTACTTCTTCCGCATGAGCTCTTTCAGCTCAGTCCATGTTAATGCATACGCCGCCGCTTCTCCCAAAGTTTGTACTTGCAAATTCCACCATGATAAGGCACCATCAAGAAAGAGCCCTGAGATGTATGTAACTTGTTGCTCAGGAGCACACTTTCTTATCCTTAAAATAGAATCCGTCTTTTCTGCCCATCTGAAAAATGCAACAGCGCCTCCAGTGCCGTCGAAATTTAAGGGCTTACAGTCAAGAAATTGTTTGTAGGTGCAGCCTGTACAGGCGATAACATTTACAGAATGTGTTAGCGGATGTGTAAGAAATACCCAAATGTGTCGTAATGTGTCTCAAGGGACTTGGATATTACCATTTGGTGGGTTGTTGTTGTTGTTGTTATTTGCGGTATTTCTGTTGGTTTCTGTGCGGGAGGCCTCATACTGTGCTATCGCTGAGGCAATCCGCTCCTGGAGTTCCGCCTCAGTAGTAGGCAGGCGTGTGTCTCGTCGTGGAGGAATCTTCTAAAAGAAGATCATATTGGTCAGGTCATAGTAAGTATAGTAAATATGCATATATAATAACATCCACCAACCTCATAACACATAACATCCCATGTTATAATATAAAGCAAATAATTCAACAACGCATATGATGAGAACACTGCGATTTAGCTTATCATATAATCAAGACCACAATACAATGTTTACAAGTTTTATAACTGTATCGTACATCAAAAGCGACTAATGGCCACATCGCCCTTGTCTAAACTATCTAGCCATATACAACAACCAAAAATCAGATATCAAAAGTCATCATGTCAAAATGCGGTCTTCAAAATGCTGTGTAGTCGGCTCAATCGCTGTCTTCTCACCAAAAGTAACACTACCTGCAACAGACCAAAAATCCTCATGCTGATGGGGGAGGAGGAGGAGGGAAGAAAATCAAACGGCGAAAACATACCCAATCCTCCTCAAGTGCATGGATAACGCGCAACAGGTAAGCTATCTGTTGCTCAGGAGTAAGGAAGCGAACATCAGAATCAGGGGGTAGTGGAAGAGGGGCTGGTGGTGTAGCAAAAGGAGACTGACAGTGACAAGGTGGAGGACGCGGGGTCCTCTCCAGCTCCAAAACGCGTCTGCTCAATGCATCCTGCTGTAACTGCAGGGATATAAGTATGTCCTCCGTGGAATATCCGACATGGAACGGGTGATACGGGTCTGATAAGGGCATGACATTGGGTGATGACCACAAGAATGGCTCACCCATAGGTGCTGAAGTAGGAAAAGTAGTGTGTGGGGCAGGTGTAAATGAGGGCATAAATGAAAAAGCTACTGTCGAATGGGGCATATGACCGGGCTGCTGTGTGGAAGGTCCTTCCCCTAGACGGGGAGGAGGGATCTCCTGTAGAAAGGTGATGGGTAAGTCCGTGCGGTGGACATCAGATACGTGCGGACGATACTGGGGAACATCAAGCGGTGCAAAAACGGGTGCAGCAGTGGGTGTGACTGGTACAACAAAAGATGGATAATCGTCGTCCTCGATCCACCCATTATGGGTGTCAGCATATCTCGGATCGACATGTGTTGCAAAAGGTGCACGGTCAACAATCACCGGCACAGAATCAGGCAGTGGTGCATCAACAATAGGGACATCAGAAACCGGTGGTACGACGACTGGTGCATCAACAATAGGTGGTGCTAAGACTGGTATATCAATGCGATCAGGCTCTGGTAAAGGATCCGGCAAAAGTGCAACAGCTGGAGCATCAATAGGGTCATGAGCAACGACGGGCTCTGGGCCAACTGGAACAGGCTCAGCAGGTACGAACTAGACCTCAGGATCTGGGTTGACGTCATGGAGAACGACAGGCGCAGCAGACATCGCCATGTCTGAGTCTGCGTCAGGAGGGTAGCGCTGCACGCCCTGGTCGTGAATAGATGCGGATGCCACAGACTCAAACGAGTCTGGACCAGATGAATCAGAAGGAGCCTCCTCTACGGGAGCCTCAGCAGGTGGCAAGATAACAGCGTCAGCGGCAGGAACCTCAACAATAGGAACTACAGGGTCGTCAACGGGAACATCAGCATGAACCTCAACCATGGGAACAACATGATCATCAACGGGAACATCTGCAGGAAGGACATTGTCAGCCATAAGGGCCACACCATCCTGGTCACCCTCCGGGGGACCCTCAATGAATAAGTCGATGTCATCATCATCGAACTCGTCATGTGGCAGATCCTCGATCGAAACTGCAGCGAGTGGGAGAGGAGCAGGGATCTGAATGAGAGGTAGATCCCCATCGAATGGACCATCAGCTAGAGGAATATCATCCCCAAAATCTGGAAGAGCAAACGGCTGGAAATCATCCTCATCAGTGCTCGTAGTATCCGACGTATAAACCTCGCTCTAAGATAGAATCTCGTCGTCCGAAACTATCGCCATAGGATCCAGTGTGTCTGACACTCCGGTATCAGAAGATGATGGCATGGTGTCTGTAACACAACCACACATATGCACATATATCAACATGTAGTCAAATAAGTATGTAAGTCACAATCAATGTAAGCAAGTAATCATCCTAGTCTTCCCCAGACTATCCCACCAAGTCTCTCAGACTAAATTCCCTAGTCTCTCAGACTAACTCCCTGGCCTCTAAGACCAACTCCCTGGTCTCTAAGACCAATTTTCCCACTCTCTAAGACTAAATCCCTGGTCTTTAAGACCAACCTCCCTCAGTCTCTAAGAATGATCCTCCCTCAGTCTCTAGGACTGATCCTCCCTCAGTCTCTAAGATTGAATTATAAATATACCCTTTTGAAATGTGTATTTGTGCCTTTTTGTTTGTAAAAATGTTTGTTCCCTGGATCTGGACGTATAACGTATGCAATGTAAAAATGTTTGAAAACATTTTCGTGAGAGCCCTGTGTTAGTGCATTATGTGTCTATCGCCTCCGTCAATCTAGTCCGTAGCAGAAACAGAAGAATTCTAGCATTTTATTGTAATATCTAGTTAAAAAGGCCAAGGTGGTAAACTTGTAAATAAGGAGAAATCCTTATAATCCTTTTTCCTATAAATAGATGTCTTAGGCTTTAGAATTAAGACTTTTGCTCATTTGGAGGTTTAGGAGATCTAATCTTAGAGAGAGAAAGTCTAGAGAGAGAAAGTTCTCTCACGTGATTCACGGCTTTGTATACGTCATCTTATTCAATAGAATCACGTTATTAGTACGTTCTTGTGTGTTCGGTCACGTACGTTCACGGATTCCGCACGTCGAATGTTCGTTACGCAATCGTACGGTGTCAAAACCGATCCTACAAGTGGTATCAGAGCAGGAGCTCGATTGCGCTGATCAAACACATAGATTCGTACCAGATTTCATCGATTTCAGACCTGAATTTCATCTATTTCTTCATCTTCTACTCATTTTTCACGTTTTTAACGGTTTTTCGTAAAATTGAACGGGTTTTTACAGTCCAAATCGGCTGATTTTTTGATATGTTGTGCGAAAACACTTGATTTACAACCCTACCAAATTTTTGATTCAAATTCCTAGCCGTTAGGAGAAATTTGAGTTTTTAGGATCGATTTCGTATCAAACAGTCTGATTCCGCTCGTAAAGTTCAGCTTGATTCCGCTCGAAATCAGAACAAATCAGATTCCGCTCGAAAGTATAATCTGATTCCGCTCGAAATCAGATAAATTCTGATTCCGCCCGAAAGTTAGTTTCTGATTTCGCTCGAAATCGAAATTGGTGATTCCGCCTGAACGTTATATTCTGATTTCGCTCGAAATCAGATAAATTCTGATTTCGCCTGAAAGTTATTTCCTGATTTAGCTTGAACGTGCACATAACAGTTGTTGTGTCGTTACTTTAATTGTGTCGGTCCATTGCATGTGAATGTGATTCTCGATTTAAGTTGTGTGTCAGGTGCATTAAAATCTTACATAAAAATTGATAACAGTCCACATATTTGAGGTCCAATTAGAATTGTGTTGGGTATTAAAAAGGTGTTGAAAATTAAAATTTGGACATGTTGACTAATTAAAGCGATTGTCTCGAGACTACACATCACGTGAACAGATTAAAATTGTATTCATTAAATCGTTTGGACTGTTCCATGTGACTTTATTAAATGTGTCGGCCATTATAAAGTGCATGCGAGGATCAATCAATTTTGCATGTGCTGAATCCATTTTGTGCATTAAATCCATTGTGACATCAAGATAACTTTTAAAATGTGTTCGGCCCAATCATAAAAATCAACATTTAAGATCAATCAGTTTTATCAGCTCATTCATTTAGTGATTTCACCCGAACAACATTGGATTGAATCTGCAAATCTTCGACACGAGTCTTAGATTGATTTCATCAACATACATTTTCACATATTCAATCTGTTTAAACTGATTGTTTGTTTGTTTGTTTGCAGGTGATTCGAGGTGATTTACAAGGCGCAAATATCAAGAAGTTGGAAATTTTGTGGACTTTGAGCTTAAAAAAAACAATTTTAGAATTCATGTCACTTAACAAAGAAATTGTGATAAAAATGTTTGACGAACAGGAAAACACTAAACTTGAAAGAATTAACAGTTGGTTTGATATGAATTGGCAATACAGGAAAGAAGATGAGAAAAAGGATGCTTGGATTAAAAGATCTGAATACTTTTTGTGTAAAAAATTTGAAAAGTTTGATGATTTGAAAACAAGGTATTGTGAATTGCTTGGTAAGTTGGAAAGGTATGGGATTAAGATGACAAATGCTGAAAAGATTTCAAAATTTGCTGATGCATTACCTTTGGATTGGGATGAATTTTTGTGTAAGCTGAAAAAGGATTCTAGGTTCTCAAAATTTAGTCCAGTTGACTTTTTCAGAGAGCTTATAATATACAATTGTGAAATTGAGAGGAAAAAGAAAGAGTTGATAGAGGAATTAGAAAGAAGCTCAAAATATATAAGTTTGGATGTGATTCTTGAAATAATCAAAAGAATTAGAAATGGTCTTGATGTAAGAAGTAGGATGAAATATGATTTCAAGAGAGGTTGTTTTTTAAATGAAGATTTGAATCCTGCTGATATGGTTAAAATTTTTCTTGCAGGAACGTCAAAGATTGAAGAATCCAAGAAGGATGAAACTTCAAAATGTGAAGTTGGGTGCTCTAAATGTGATAAATTTGAAGCTAACAATGTCAAACTCTTGAAGGATACGGAAAGTTTGACATTGGAAGTCAAAAAGATGAAGAATGAGAAACAATTTGACGATGAACAGATTCTTGTGTTGCAAGAAAATTGTGAGAAGCTGAAATCTGAAAATGTTAAACTGTCAAGTGATTTGAACAGTTTGACATTAGAAAACAAAGTTTTTCAAGATAAAATCAAAAGTTTTGAAAATGAAAAAGTAAAAATTGAAAAAGATTTTCAAAGTCAAATAAAGATTCTTGAAGATGGGAGATCTGTTTTTAGCAAGAACAATATTGAAAAGCAAAAGGTAATCAATTCCCATCGTCAGACTATTATTCGACTTGAAAAAGAAGCTGAATGTGATAGAAAGAAAATCAAAGATTTAGAGAATAAATTGAAAAGTTTTGTGACTTCTGCATCATATGTTTGTCCAAAACCGATCAATTCAGTTCCAATAAGTGACAATGTCATAAATTTTGACAAAGTCAAAATTGAAGATTGTGATGATAAATCTGATGATGAAAAAGAAAAAGAAGAAAAAAGAAAAACATTTTTGAAATTAAATGAAATGTTTAAAAATACTGTTTTACATTCTACTGAGAAAGGTGAATGCTCAACGCAAAAACCTGTAAAGAAGAATGTGGAACAGAAACAAAACGATAAAAAATTGAAAAATTTTCAAAAAGAAAATAAAAGCTCATCAAATCAATCATCCAATCACAATAAAAAATAACAAAAATTTAAAAATCAAAACTTACAAAAAGTTGGTAATCAGTGGTGCAGGTTTGACCACAGTGCTCAAATGCCAAATCAAGGATATAAGAGGAGACATGAGTACCACAAGGCAAATCAATGCTTTGACCTAAGTGTGTGGTATGAAGACGGTGTGTGGTATGAAAGTAATGAGAGGTATGATAACAGAGTGTGTTACACTTGTGGATTTCAAGGACACATTGCTGTTAACTGCCAAAGTCAGAGATTCGAAACAAGAAGGTGCTATGAATGCCACATCAGAGGACACATTGCCAGAGATTGCCCAATGAGATCAAAGGGAAGATCGAGGGCTGAATCTCAGCAAATGGGAAAGAAATCAGTCAATGTCAAGCCGAAAGAACAGAAAGTTCAAGAACAGAAAGTTCACGAACCGAAAGTGAAGCTTTCACAGGGGCAGAAAGACAGACTGAGGAAGAAGAGAAAGAAGGCAAGAGAATACTTGGAGAAAATTTTGTCCTCGGATACAACTGGTAATCCGAGAAAAAGTTCTGATGAATTGCTTTCCTCAACTGAAAAGGCAAGCAAAATGAATTCATCAGATGCAAATCTGAGGACAAAAGAAAAGAAAAAGAAAGTTGTTAGCCATGAATTTGTTTCTTCAGAAACAAAGGAGCAACATGTTGGCGATGAATTTGACTTGTCAAAGTCAAAAGAGCCACATTCAGGCAATGATTCTGGTTTGTCGAAACCAGAAGAGGCATCTGTTGAGGTAAAAATTGTCAAACCTAAGGCTGGTCAGGCTTGGGTGAATTTGTTTAAATGAAAAACCTGACTTGCCGGAGTTCCCAGGTTGGTAAGTGTGGAACAGGAATCGGCATATTTCTTGAGAAATTCACAGGTTGGTAACTGTGATATTTCGAATCACAAAAGACTAATCAAGGACATTAAGTTGTACTTGATTTATCTTTCCGATGAGTGGATAAAGGTGAACAATGTGATGAAAGAACCACGAGTTTGTAAAAAGACAAACAAAACTAATTTTCCGGAAAAACCATTTTGATTAAAACAAACTTAAGTGTTTTGAAATCTAAATGGGAAAATAGTTTGTTGTCAGGGGGAGTTCTGATTGTTAAGCCGAGTGAATGGCGAATTGAAGCGATTCGATATCAGTTTGTCATTTTATTTGTACAAGTTTGATTTCAAATTTTCCTTGAAAATCAAAATTGAAACATATTTTGATTTTAGGGGGAGAAAAATTTTAAAAAAATTAGAAAATTTGAAAAAGCCAAAAACATGATAAAAACCTACTGGTAAAAATGAAAAAAATTGAAAAATGAAAATGAGTTTTGTGTTAAAGAAGAGGAAATGATAGTACATCAGTGGACTTTCACAGCATGCTAAAGAATTGGAAAGTTAAATGTGATAAACGGTCTCACTGATGATGTGTCAGTAGTTTTTGCACATTTAGTAGATTGTGACGAGATATAAACCTAAATTCAAACTTGCTTATATCGTGGGTAACATCTCTCGGATATATGGGTAACCCCCGAAATCTTGTTTGAAAGATTCCTTTTTCTGATATACTAGGTCTTTATACTCAGTGATATCTAGGGTATTATTCCGGGACTTCTGCTGAATGGAAGTTCTGACCTAGTCCTCGAATAATACTTTCTGCAATGCTTGAAACATAGCATCGCCCTCAGCATAAATGATAAGACAATAAAATTGCTTAGCAATGCTGTTGTAAAAAAGATCCTCTAAAGGGGACACACCCAAAAGTTGAGTCATGATCTCTCTGCTGAACGGTAGTTCTGACCTGAGCTCTCATGATTCTTCATAAATTATTAACCCCTTACAGATATCATTGGTGTTATACTTACCTGTAAGACTGAATATCGGGATCTGGATACGGGAGTATATTCTGAGGTGGGATACGCGATTAAGTTTAAGTATCTAAGACATTAAACTCGTATCTCGAAGCAGTTGAACTTTGTGTGAAAATTTAAGTGGACCAGTATACTGACAATCTATGTGAATCGTTTAGAACTTAAAATGATTAAAGCTTAACGGTGCTAGTGATTGGTCTCATAAACTGATATGATCCTCTTACACAAACTCACAAAAATATTGTTTGTATATAATTCTTTACTGCATTTCTTTAAACTCAAAATCCAAAAAGATTTTAGTGTGTTTTAGCATAAAGTTTTGAAAAATACAAAAAGATTTTCGACAACTGATGTTGGAGAGTTGATTTTCAAAATTCCAATTGCTAAACTTGATGAACTAGAGGGTTGGGAGAATATGTTGAAAAATTTGAATGTTATATAAAAATGTTTTGAAAGATTGTGTGATTAGTTAATCAAGGTCATTCACTTGAACTTGATGTAACTATATAGTTTGATGAATGAATGGTTTCTACCAATAAGTTTCTTAAATCTAAGTGTTATAAATTTGTGAAACTTATGTTGAGGTAGAGGATTTGCAGGTTAACCAGGTTTCAAATCCTGAGTATATGCAGAATAGAGCCAGGAATTGATCCTGAATTTGTGAACTTGTGAAAGCCAGACTACGATCCCGACAGCTGAGTCTAAGGGGGAGTCTGAAGACGAGCTCAACGCAAGAGGAAGCGTGGATTCAAAGAGCCAGATAACTATCTTGGAGGAGATTGTATTCGGAAATCCATGTGTCGATTCCAAAAGCACGGAAGCTTGTCGACAGGGGGAGCCTGAAGAAAGAGACTACCGAGAGGGAGAGATATGGAAGTTGAAAACAGATCCACGGGGATTCTGTTCGTAAAAAAAAGAAAAGACAAGACACTACGAGATTGACTACAACAATATCCAAGGGGGAGTCTGTTAGTGCATTATGTGTCTATCGCCTCCGTCAATCTAGTCCGTAGCAGAAACAGAAGAATTCTAGCATTTTATTGTAATATCTAGTTAAAAAGGGCTAGGTGGCAAACTTGTAAATAAGGAGAAATCCTTATAATCCTTGTGCCTATAAATAGATGTCTTAGGCTTTAGAATTAAGCCTTTTGCTCATTTGGAGGTTTAGGAGATCTAATCTTAGAGAGAGAAAGTCTAGAGAGAGAAAGTTCTCTCACGTGATTCACGACTTTGTATACGTCATCTTATTCAATAGAATCACGTTATTAGTACGTTCTTGTGTGTTCGGTCACGTACGTTCACGGATTCCGCACGTTGAATGTTCGTTACGCAATCGTACGGTGTCAAAACCGATCCTACACCCTGATGATCATAGTCTAGACTCGAGAAGGAATCTTAGTTCGCTATGATCGAGGCTCTGATACTAAGCTATCACACCCTGGCTTTTGCGGAAGCGTGGTTTATTTTGGTGTGACTTCTTAATACCGTAGCAACAATCATAACAATGCTATATGAAAATAAAACACAAGATGTTCATCCATTCATTAAGTTTAATAATACCACAACATCATTGTTTTGAAAATGTCGACACCTAAGATAAGTTACAAACCATACTTGTTTTAAATGTGTTCATAAGACACAAAAAAAGACTTTAAATAAAACGTGGTTTAAAGACATGTAACCCGTCTAGGTAAGGGTTACACCTCTTAAACCTACTACCCTGGATGACGTCTTTTATTCAACACAGCTAGACATATGCATACTCCGCCAGATCCGCTAGTTTCCTGAAATACATGTAGTTTGAAAAATCAACAAAAGTTGAGCGAGTTCATGTGTAAGTGAGTATGTATAAACCTTTGTAATGTGTCTGTGTGTATGAAAGTCCCTGGTATGTAGCAATTAAGGAAAAAGAGATCACCAATGGGTTGCAAAGCCACTGGTATGTGTGAAACGGTGCAGGAAGTACTCAAACCTAGCAAATTTGTACCGGGCCTCCGGCTGTAAGACACAGTCACCACTATGGGCCACCCTGGCCTCATGGGTGTGGGCTCGCTACACCCAAATAGATCTATCACTCATGTCCCTCGGTCCTAATAACGAGGATTAATTGCCTTAAGTGTTGTACTGAAGGGGTAAGGTCCCAAAAACCTTATAATAAGCACTTGGGACCACACCACAACCTTACTCTTTAGCCGTTTTTACCTTGCGCAACCGCGCACTAGTCTTACAAAAGAAAGGCTCAAGAAACAAGCAACAGTCAACACTTGCGCGCCCAAAGGAAATCATAAGTCCTTGCACTTTCTCCCACGAGCAAAGGATGAAAATCCTAAATAAAAACACTTCCACTCAATATCCAGACTTGGATATTATTTACCCAGCCTTGGGATTTATTTATTCAGCTAATTCCACACGATAAGGTGTCACACCAGATTACAGCAGTAATCTTCTAGAGGAGATACAATCGTGCACCACTAAGACGGTTATAACCGTCTGGACACATGTCACCATCTCAGGCATCCCTGAAATCACAACGAAAGCATGTAATTGGAGAGTAATCTCCACTTGATCACTTTACACGTGGCAAATCCCCAGCCTTCAATCTAAGCCACGATCCGTGTGCTCTCACGTCGGATCAAGAAGCTTGACGGAAGGAAATGTAACCGCTTACGGGGTTAGCATCTTCCGTCAACTTTTCACTAACAGGTTTTCCCGCCCAAAGACTCCTGGTTATAAATATGAGAACTATTCAGGTATGAAATTCAAGTTACACACACTTCTAAAATACATCTTCTTCTTCTTCTTCATAACCCATACTTATTCTCACACCGGAGTCGGGTCAAGGAGAGAACCCTTTTCTCCCCTTGGCGAGGCTAACGGTGCTTCTTTTTGCAGAGTTATCGGAGAAGGAGATCAGTTGTAACCGAATCAAACGAGAAGAAACCCACCTTTTTATGTGGATTCAAACCCCCTAGATAATTGATTCCGATCGATTAATCTAGTGTTTCTTCATTGGCGCCCACCGATTCCTCTGTTTTTTTAGTTTTTGTCTCGTTTCGATTCAGTTTCCTCATTCTCTGTTTTCACATGACAGAGAATTCATTGTCTCACCCATCAGGTCCTCGATCTGAGTTCGAGGGTCCTACAACCCAAAATACCCAGATTGACGGAATCATGGGAACAAACGAAAACAACAGTCATTCAGACAAAAAGAATTTCTCAGATCCAGCCATAGAGAGATCCCCAGAGTATTGGTTTAACAGATGCCAGACTGCTTTAAACACAATTGTTATTCAAATGGCAGATCCGAGTTCCCAAACATCAGATCTGGTGAAGAAATTGACACTGTAGTATTGGACCCACCAACACCCTGTCGGAGGGACATCCAATCTAGTCGTAATATTGATATACGTCAACAATCCAAAAGTAGCAGCCATCAGAGAGCTAAATCAAAACAAATAAACATGGTTCAAGGAGGTCCGTCACGAAGGCCAAATAAACGAAACCATGATCAACATTGGAGGGAACAACAAGTCGTGTTTCCTGTTGTTCCTGGAGGCTCTCAGGAAGAACGACCAGTAATTATCACTGGCATCTTCGGCCATTACCGGACAGACTATATGTTTATAGATCCGGGAAGCTCGATGGACATCATATACGAGCAATGCTTCAAACAGCTTAACCCAGAAGACAAAGCACGTCTAGAACCGGTCGATTTTCCTCTCACCGGATTTTGCAATGAAGCTGTATTCCCATTAGGGAAAATAGCCTTCCCTGTGACTCTATATGATGGTGAGCATTCACGAACAGTCACAGTAAATTTCATGGTCATGCCGGTAACATCACGCCATGATGTCCTGCTCGGAAGAAGATCACAAAGAGAATTCAGCATGATCACCTCTATCCCACATGCTGCATGCGGATTTCCAACGGAAACCGGAGTTGCAATTCTATACTCAAGCAAAGAGGTCATGTACGTAGATGACGAGCCACCGGCAAAGGTAGTCAAACCTACAGCATCAGACGAACCGGAGAAATGGGTCCTGAACAACGAATATCCAGAGCAGACCATCCTGCTAGGATATACCATTTCACTGGCAACACGAATACAATTAAAAGAATTGTTGTCCAACAACAAAGATATATTCGCTTGGTGCCCAGCAGACATGACTGGGGTTCCACGCGACATAGCGCAACATTGCCTGAATATCAAACCATCAGCAGAACCTGTTGCTCAGGGGAGGCGTAGCTTTAGCGAAGAAAAAGCAAAAGCTATGGACGAACAAGTGACAGAGCTACTCAATGTGGGAATCTTACGCGAAGTTAAATACCATACATGGGTTGCCAATCCAGTTGTAACGACTCTCATCAAAAGTCATAATTACTAAAGTAATTTGACCAATAGGAAACCCTAATTGAGACACCCAAGTGATTCTGCGCAAACCCTAAGATTTTCATAATTTTCAGAATCAGGATTAGGGCCCCTAAAACTCAGGGGGGGCATTCCCTACTTGACGATTATCCAAATTACTTGCTGTCCAAGTTGAATTTTGAGAAGGTGTCGACTCACCTGAGCTAGTCCCACACGTGGCAACAAGATAAGCATTTTGAGTACCTTACGGACCGTAAGGTCATTAAGCTTACGGTCCGTAAGCTAAGCCAAAATTGTGTATAAATAGCAGGCTTTGGGACAGGCTTCTGGGCATTCGTTCGACGAAGAAATTCACAAAATACACCGAGTTCTGTCCTATTTACTTCAAATAAAACACCCTAAACCCTAATTAAGTATAGCGGGGTGCTGCAGAACAGGGTATTAGCACAATCGCTGCTACGATTCATTGTCCGATTGATCTAAATATCCAATGAATGTTTAAGTGCCGCCCACATTAGGGTTATACTTTATCGTTCGTCATTAATTTGACGGATTGTCGTTAATTCGATAGGTAAAGTATTATACTTTATCGTTCGTTGTTAATTCAACGGATTATCGTTAATTCGATGGGTAAAGTATTATACCTTGTCATTCGTTGTTAATTCAACGGATCATCGTTAATTCGATGGACAAAGTATTGCATTTTGACATTCATTGTGAGAATTTGATCTCGTGAGTTATCGTAAATGCTGGATTGATTACTAATTCCAAATTGTGTGCTTGTTATTGAAATTAGGATAAAAGGCTAATCAGTAGGCTAGGCTCTGCCCGTATAAATCTGCAATGTGAGTCATTCTTCTTTTCTCACAGTTTGTGAGTCATTCTTCTTTTCTCACAGTTTGTGAGTTATTCTCTTTTTATCAAATTGCTTTATACAACTATTCTCACCGTTTGTGAGTTATTTTTATTAAATATTTTACAATACTCCAAATTATTTCAAGATTATAATTACAGGGACTAAGTCGTGGATATCTTGAATTACTGGTTAGTGGGGTATTGTGCACATTACTAATTTCTCCCAGTTAGGTTCATTGACCTACTCGGGATAATCACTGTTGGGTTCATTGACCTACAGGGATAATCGTCACTATTTAGGTTCATTGATCTAAATAGTGGTATGACCATCGTCACCATTGTGACTTGTCACCATTGTGACAGAATGCCAGATAAAAATAAGATAGAAGCCATTGTAATCGCTCTTATGCTGTAATTGATAACTATGCATCATTATGCAAAATAGAATGATTCACTCAGTATTTTCCGCTGACAAAACCTTTTTCAAACATGTTTCAGGTGATCTGTTGTAAATCAGGAAAAGTGCTGGGGAGCATTTCAAGCTTAAGATAGTGGCTCATTATAAAATAAAGCAATAAATTTTGTAACATAACGATTTCCTAGAAAAATCATACTATTGTAAATTATCGGGGTTTTATCCCGAATTGTTAAATAAAATAATCGGGGAAAAATTTTAGCTTTAAACGATCCTGTTTCCGCTATTAAACTCAATTAAAATAAATACCGCAGTATTTTCTGCCGCGGCTCCTGAAACGGGTCAAACCGGGTCATGGGCCGTGACAGAAAAAGGTGGTATCAGAGCCACCGGGTTAAGCTAATTAAGTATTTAGAAATACTTAATTTTTCCTGATTACAATTATATAATTATGTGTTTTATTAACTGGCTATTTGTTAATTTTAATATGGGCATATTTTTATATATATTGTAATATTTGTTAATCGAAAAACATTATATAAATTTATTTGATTAATATATGGAATTACCTAATATAGTATTACTATATTGTGGTAAAGAAATTATATTTTTATGTTTGAAGTATACTTTTATTTAAAATTTTGCTAGTTATTTATTATTAATAATTTTATTATTAATAATAATATATTAATAGTAGTAGTAGTATTAAGATTATTTTTAAATACTAGGGTTATTATCAAAGGCAGATATTGGAGAACCTAGCCTTAGTTAGGCATGGACTGATCACCTATGCTTAAACAAGGCAGCATTAACCAATATCCACAATGATAATGACTAGTTAATATATGTAAATTAAGTCATCATACTTACTTAGTATATAGATTTTTATATATTAACTACTGTAATAGTAAATATAAATCTTTAAATATTCTGATTTAAAGTTTAGTATTTTTATTATCTGCAGTCAAGAAAATTTATAGTATGTTTAAATTTGTTTTGGTAATATGAAATACTATTTAAAAAGTTGTTATATAAAATTTTAGTATGATTTAATAATTATGTGTATTTTATTAAATAGCATGAGTAATCTGTCGGAAGCCCTTCAGAATTTAAATCTCTATCCAGTAAGAATAGAAGTTTCCAGAGATTTTAATAGGTATATTCCAGACATAGAAGGACCTATAGAATTCAATGCTTTACCTCTCAAGAAACCTAAGCCTAAGAAAATGGAAATTGGGGAAAGTTCTAGGCAAATGGAGGAATTACCATCTCAAGAAGAACTACATTTTATAATGGCAACTGATGATACTATTGAGCCTGTTAATAAAAATAATTTTATAAACTTAGAACCATCTATTCCAAATTCTTCAAATCACTGGAATATAGACGAATGGTTGGATAATGAAATACTGTTACAAAACCATCCCTATAGGCTTTTTCCTAAGTACAATCCAGAACCTTTACCAAATTTACCAATAAGTAACGAGAATAGGACTGAACTCCATCATTTTGACAACATGGATGCTGGGAATAGGATCCAAGAGATTTTGGGACAGATCTCTTGGAAATACGATGAGAAGAAACGTCGTTACTAGAACATCATCTGATAAAGGATAGGGGATTATGAAACTGTGATTGTATAATAGTAACAGTAAAATCAGTATGTGTAAATTAAATAATAAAACGGGTGTATATAGAAACATGATATAAGGAAATATTAGAAAAGTTACAATTTTGTTTGTATATTCGTTTATGTGATTATGTGCAACTAAATTGTGACATTGAATTATTTCCTTTATACTAATTATGTATCTATAAAATAGATATCAGATGGAAAACGTTAATAATGAACCAGTCAATGAGGATAATCAATCTGAGCAACAATCAGGGAATCAATATGTGACTAGGCAAGATATAGAAAATATCATTGCTCAAGAGATAGCCAACACTATTCCAGGAATAGTTGCTCAAGGGATAGCCAATGCTATTCCAACAATCATTGCTGCTATTAAAAATCCAATCGAACCGCAACAAGTTGTTCCTAGTAAACGCATTTCTGAAGATAATTTCAGTAATAGCGTAAATGGAGGTAGTAATCATGTTAATCATGATAATGAACCACGGCAAGCTCCGCTCCCTAAGAAAAGGAAAGTTGCAACTCCTGGTTGCACTTACAAAGAATTTCTTGCTTGTAAACCCACTGAGTTTGCAGGCAATGAAGGAGCGACTGCGGCACTGCGTTGGTTAGAGAAAACCGAGGCAGTAATTGCCATAAGTAAATGTGCTCAGGATGATCAGGTTATGTACGCTTCAAACCTTTTCAAATAAGTAGCGCTAGAGTGGTGGAATACGACGTTGCAAGCAAAAGGAAGAAGGATGGCGTATGCTATGAACTGGGAAGAATTTAAGAGTCTTGTAGAAAGAAAATTCTGTCCTGAGTATGAAAAAGATCAAATGGCAAATAAGTTTCTAACCCATAGGATGGTAGATGTAAATTGTCGAGGGTATACTACGACATTCTTTGAATATGCTAGAGTGGTACCAACCCTGGCTTCGCCAGAACCGGTACTTATTTCTCGTTATATTTGGGGATTGATTTCTGAGATTCGTAATATTGTCAAAGCTGCGAAACCTCGCACAATTGATGATGCAGTAGAATTAGCCAATACTATGACTGACGAGCTAGTACGGACAAGAGAAGAAAATAGAAGAAAGGAAGTAGCCCAAAAGATTACCCAAGAATTCAGTTCGGGTAACCATAACCATTTCAAGAAAGGAGGGAATGGGCAATATTCTACTAGTTCATTTTGCAATTTTTGCAAAAGGAAGCATTTTGGAAGATGCAAAGGATATTGCAATTTTTGCAAGATTCCAGGGCATCAAGAAGAAGACTGTAGGAGGAAGAAATTTTCAGTTTGCTACAACTGTAGAGAAACTGGACATCTTAGGCCAGATTGTCCAAAACTGAATAAACCATTTGACAATCAAGTCAAACCAGCAGAAGGAGTAAAAAGGAATGCAAGAACCTTTCAGCTGACTACTCATGAAGCCGAGATGATTCCAGATGTGATAGCCAGTATGTTCTTAGCTTACAACGTTTACATGAAAGTATTATTTGACTCTGGTGCAAACCAAAGTTTTATAAATACTTTACTCTGCCAAACTCTTAACCTACCGTTAACCAGCATTAGATAAATTTCTATATTAGAAACGGCAGATGGGAATTCAGCTAAAATAAATAAGGTTATGCAGAACATAGAAATAAATTATGAGTTTTCTGCAACCCTATTATCTATGAAATTAGTTGAATTTGATGTTGTGATCATTATCTGTGATCAGAATTTCTTAGAAATTCAATCAACCATCAGAGAAGTAATTAGAATTACCGGAGATAAACCAGGTAAGTTTATGAAGTTCATATCAGTAATGGAAATTG
This sequence comes from Helianthus tuberosus, assembly GCA_030545235.1. Taxonomy (NCBI): domain Eukaryota; kingdom Viridiplantae; phylum Streptophyta; class Magnoliopsida; order Asterales; family Asteraceae; genus Helianthus; species Helianthus tuberosus. The sequence continues at coordinate 8,998,562 of CM060394.1, forward strand.
CTAATTATGAACGAAGGCAAAGGAATAGTATATATGATTTAGTAATCATTAATACTAAAGATACAGAATTTAAGGAAATTTATGTAGTTTTAGAATACCCAGATGTATTTCCAGAAGATTTACCTGGATTACATGAAGATAGAATTTAAAATTCATCTAATTCCAGGAATTTTACCGATAAGCCAGGGAACCTTATCGGTTAGCACAATATTGGTTGTTAAGAAAAAGAAAAGCTTTACTCCAAAATTTTTTTAAAGAATAAATTTTGGCTGAAGTGCAATTTTAGGTCATATGGTGAATCATGAAGGTATTCACTTAGATCTTGCTAAGATAGCAGTAATTACCAAATGGAAGATTCTGTAAACCGCAATGGAAATTAGGAATTTTGTAGGTTTAGTATTATAGACATTAAGGAATTTTCAAATTAACTATACCCTTAATTAAGATAACCAATACTATAAATCCTAGCCTTACCATAAGGAATTGAAGATTTTGGAGTATAAGGTAATACTTCAAAGCTATGATTTGGATATATGTTAATACAACGCAAAAAGGTAATTGCGTAGGCCTCAAGCCAAATTGAAAAAAATCCGAAGAAAACTATATCAACTCATGAGTTAGAATAAAGAACCATAATTTTGCCTTAAGATTTGAAGATATTATCTGTATGGAAGTAAGGATACTATCTATACAGATTATAAGAAGTTAAGATATATATTTATGGGCAAAAAGAATTTAAGGCGAAGGAGATGAATGAAAATCCTAAGTGATTACGACTGTGATATTTAGTATCACAAAGGAAAAGCTGAAAACGGCAAGAGATAGTCATAAAGAATATGCAGATAATAGATAAAAGCCGTTGGAGTTCGAGTTGGAGACAAAATATAATTGGAAGTATCTCCTTGGAAAGGAGTTGTTAAAAAAGGAAAACTAAGTTCAAAAGTAGGTAGGATCATTTCCAGTAAATTCAACGTATTGGATCAGTTACTTATAGTTTACAACTACCAGGAAGGTTAGTTGGAATACATGATATATTTTATATATCCAATCTTAAGAAATGTCTATAAGATGAATCTTTGGTAGTACATTTCTAAGATATAAAGTAACAAATAATGTTAAGTAAAGTAGGATTCAAAGACAGGATCCTAATATACTTGGGAACTGGAATCAAAAAGAAAGAGAAAGTATTCTCAATTATTCCAGTAAATCTCGAGGACGAGATTTTTATTAAGGTGGGGAGAATGTAACGACTCTCATCAAAAGTCATAATTACTAAAGTAATTTGACCAATAGGAAACCCTAATTGAGACACCCAAGTGATTCTGCGCAAACCCTAAGATTTTCATAATTTTCAGAATCAGGATTAGGGCCCCTAAAACTCAGGGGGGGCATTCCCTACTTGACGATTATCCAAATTACTTGCTGTCCAAGTTGAATTTTGAGAAGGTGTCGACTCACCTGAGCTAGTCCCACACGTGGCAACAAGATAAGCATTTTGAGTACCTTACGGACCGTAAGGTCATTAAGCTTACGGTCCGTAAGCTAAGCCAAAATTGTGTATAAATAGCAGGCTTTGGGACAGGCTTCTGGGCATTCGTTCGACGAAGAAATTCACAAAATACACCGAGTTCTGTCCTATTTACTTCAAATAAAACACCCTAAACCCTAATTAAGTATAGCGGGGTGCTGCAGAACAGGGTATTAGCACAATCGCTGCTACGATTCATTGTCCGATTGATCTAAATATCCAATGAATGTTTAAGTGCCGCCCACATTAGGGTTATACTTTATCGTTCGTCATTAATTTGACGGATTGTCGTTAATTCGATAGGTAAAGTATTATACTTTATCGTTCGTTGTTAATTCAACGGATTATCGTTAATTCGATGGGTAAAGTATTATACCTTGTCATTCGTTGTTAATTCAACGGATCATCGTTAATTCGATGGACAAAGTATTGCATTTTGACATTCATTGTGAGAATTTGATCTCGTGAGTTATCGTAAATGCTGGATTGATTACTAATTCCAAATTGTGTGCTTGTTATTGAAATTAGGATAAAAGGCTAATCAGTAGGCTAGGCTCTGCCCGTATAAATCTGCAATGTGAGTCATTCTTCTTTTCTCACAGTTTGTGAGTCATTCTTCTTTTCTCACAGTTTGTGAGTTATTCTCTTTTTATCAAATTGCTTTATACAACTATTCTCACCGTTTGTGAGTTATTTTTATTAAATATTTTACAATACTCCAAATTATTTCAAGATTATAATTACAGGGACTAAGTCGTGGATATCTTGAATTACTGGTTAGTGGGGTATTGTGCACATTACTAATTTCTCCCAGTTAGGTTCATTGACCTACTCGGGATAATCACTGTTGGGTTCATTGACCTACAGGGATAATCGTCACTATTTAGGTTCATTGATCTAAATAGTGGTATGACCATCGTCACCATTGTGACTTGTCACCCTTGTGACAGAATGCCAGATAAAAATAAGATAGAAGCCATTGTAATCGCTCTTATGCTGTAATTGATAACTATGCATCATTATGCAAAATAGAATGATTCACTCAGTATTTTCCGCTGACAAAACCTTTTTCAAACATGTTTCAGGTGATCTGTTGTAAATCAGGAAAAGTGCTGGGGAGCATTTCAAGCTTAAGATAGTGGCTCATTATAAAATAAAGCAATAAATTTTGTAACATAACGATTTCCTAGAAAAATCATACTATTGTAAATTATCGGGGTTTTATCCCGAATTGTTAAATAAAATAATCGGGGAAAAATTTTAGCTTTAAACGATCCTGTTTCCGCTGTTAAACTCAATTAAAATAAATACCGCAGTATTTTCTGCCGCGGCTCCTGAAACGGGTCAAACCGGGTCATGGGCCGTGACACCAGTAATGGTACAGAAACACAATGGCAGATGGAGAATGTGCGTCGACTTCAAAGACCTGAATAAAGCGTGCCCAAAAGATTGCTACGCGCTTCCGGAGATAGACAAAAAAGTCGACTTTCTAGCATCATTCAGATGGAAGTGTTTTCTCGACTGTTACAAAGGTTATCATCAGGTCCAGATGAAGGAAGCAGACGAAGATAAAACTGCATTCTGCACAGATAAGGGCATCTTCTGCTACACTAAAATGCCCTTCGGCCTACGCAACGCAGGCGCAACTTACCAACGCTTGATGGACACAGTTTTCAGCGGTGACATTCGCAAGACAGTCGAGGTATATATGGATGACCTCGTCATCATGAACCACGAGGAAGACAGGATGCTCAACAATATTCAGCGCACGTTTGACTCTTTGCGCAGCGTGAACTTGAAACTCAATCCAACAAAATGCTCCTTCGGCATGGAGGAGGGGAAATTTTTGGGCTTTATAGTCACAAGAGACGGGTTTAAAGTAAATCCAGAAAAAGTGCAGGCCATCCAGTTAATGCCATCACCTGCAACAATAAAAGAAATGCAAAGACTCGCCGGGCGCTTAGCAGCCTTGAACAGATTCTTGGCTAATCATGCCGCAAAGTCTTATCCATTCATCAGCACGCTGCGAAATTGCACGAAGAAAACCCACTTTCAGTGGACACCTGAAGCAGAAGCAGCCTTCAAACAAATGAAGGAATGTCTAATTCAGTTGCCAACGCTAACAACACCTCGAGAAAAGGAACCATTAATCTTGTATTTATCTGCTGCGGAAGTAGCAGTTGGTGCAGTATTAATGGTGGAGCGAGAAAACGTTCAGACTCCAATCTACTATATCAGCAAGATGCTCACCAGTCCGGAAACTCGTTACTCAATGATAGAAAAACTGGTCCTAGCACTGGTACATGCATCACGACGCCTACGTCGATATTTTTCGGGCCACGTCATCATGGTTCTCACAAATTATCATTTAGGCCAAATCTTATCCAAACCCGATGTGGCGGGAAGATTGGCTAAATGGGCTATTGAGCTGGGGGGATACAATATCCTGTATAGACCAAGACCAGCAATTAAAGGACAAGTTCTGGCGGACTTTGCCATAGAAGTCCCCATCGACAAAGTCCAAGAGTGCGAGGCAATCCAAAACCCTATTCCCGTTTTCGATGATAGAGTCTGGACTCTACACACAGATGGAGCCTCCAATGACGACGGAGCCGGCGCAGGCCTCCGATTAGTCAGTCCCGATAAGCACGAACTTACATATGCCATACGTTTGGATTTCCAAAGCACGAACAACGAAGCTGAATATGAAGCATTCTTGGCAGGTCTCCGTTTAGCACTAAAAATGGGGGCAAGAAATCTTGAAGCCAACGTCGATTCAAAACTGGTGGCCGAGCAAGTTAATGGCCATTATGACGCGAAAGGAGAAGCTATGGCATTATACCTTGAACAAGCACGAATGTTAATCAGCCAATTCCAGACATTCAAGGTTAACCTTATAAACAGAAGCGAAAACAAGCACGCAGATGCGCTAAGCAAATTAGCCGCTACCAGCTTCAAGCACTTAGCAAAAGAAGTACGCATAGAGGTACTGTCCAACCCTTCCATTCATCTCTAGCAAGTGAATGTTATAGAAGTAGGAAATCCATCCTGGATGTCTCCAATCATCTTGTAACTACAACACGGAAAACTTCCAGAAGGAAAGGCAGAAGCTCGGAAAATCCAACACAAGGCAATAAACTACGAAATGGCGGATGGAGTCCTATACCGGAAGTCATTTATGGGACCATTGCTACGTTGTGTCGACAAAACAGATGCGCAATATCTTGTCAGAGAAATCCACGAAGGTTTATGCGGAATACACGCAGGACCGCGCACGGTCGTGGCAAAAATAATGAATGCGGGATACTACTGGCCGGGAATGCACATGGACGCAGTAGACTAATTAAGGAGATGCGCAGCCTGTCAACGCCATGCGCCAAAAACACTCCGACCAAACAACCCGGTCGTACCGGTCACCTCTGCCTGGCCTTTTGAACAGTGGGGCGTCGATCTCGTTGGTCCATTCCCCGACGCGCCAGGCGCGGTAAAATTCATCATTGTAGCAGTCGACTATTTCACAAAATGGGTCGAAGCCAAAGCACTAGCCTCAACAACAGCAATGGTAATTCGCAAATTTATATGGGAACATATTATTTGTAGATTCGGATTACCATTGCACATCATCTCCGACAACGGCACAAACTTTGCCTCAGAAGATCTTCAGAAATGATTCAAAGAAATGAAGATTGAGCACAATTTTTCCTCTGTGGCGCACCCACAAGCAAACGGCCAAGTTGAAAGCGTCAACAAACAGATAGTCGATGGCATTAAAGCGAGACTAGGCACAGCGCGTAGGGGATGGGTTGATGAACTCCCCAGCATCTTATGGGCCCATCGTACAATGCCAAAGATTAGCACGGGAGAAACTCCATTCAGCCTGGTCAACGGGTCTGAAGCAGTAATCCCAGCCGAAATTGGTCTTCCATCACCGCGCATGCTAGCTATGGAAAGACAAAACAATGAGCAAGAGCGAAGACTGGATTTAGACCTCCTCGAAGAAAGGCGCGAGAATGCCACCATCACAGAGGCCAGGTACAAATCCAAACTCGAAAAATATTACAATGCGCGCGTCCGCGTATGCACATTTGTCCCTGGTGATTTTGTCTTGCGCGACAACGAAGCTTCCAACGCAGAGAAACCAGGAAAATTAGCACCAAAATAGGAAGGACCATACATCATCAATGAAGTCTTAGGCAAAGGGGCGTACACCTTAAAAAGACTTGATGGGACGCTAGTTCCCCGCACCTGGAACGCGCAGCAGCTGCGCATGTGTTACATATAAACTAGTCTGCAAAAGCGGAAAAACATACAGGCAATGTATTTCTTTATTATCCTTTGTATTACGAGCCTTGCGCTCTTATCAATACAAACATCATCTTTACCTATATCACTGTTTATTACAAATTGCATGTAATTCCTTTGGTTTGCGCGAAAACAATATGGTCAAACATTGTACGCCTCATGAACAGTCTAAACAAGGCAAACTAAACGCCTTTTAGACAAACGTTCACACATGAGCACAATACCATTTCTCATTCGCCCTACCTACCAAAAAGCAATTAAACACATGCAACATATTGTAAAAACATGAAAATTACATACACAAACAGTGCACCACAAGCATATATATCATTAAGTGTAGCATAAACACTTCATAACAAGATCATGGCAATGATCTTCAAAATTTTCAGTACCAAAACTAAAACATGTACAAAAACACCAAAAAGAAGAACAAAATGTTCCCAAGTTGACACCAGTAGCAGGAACTTCAAAACAGCAACCAAACACACGATCAACGATGACTCTTCCGACGGGAATACACCAGGTCACACCCACCAGACTGGAGCCCTGGAAAACATGCCATCAAGGCATCCACGGACAAAACAGTAGCCTTTTCTTCAACCTCCGGTTGATAAACTTCAGAAATAGATCCCGTCACTACGGGAGGAACGGAAGATACCGGTTTCTCAGGTTCGGTAGCTAATAGCGGCGGCGAATGGGCAAGAAGCAAGGGGCCTTCAGCAGCCTCGAAGAGTCTCAAAACCTCCAGAAGACGACGAGTACGCACAGAACCCTTTGTCTTCATATTTCTCAGATCACGAGAGAAAACATCCCCAAAAATATATATAAAGGGGAACGAGACCTCAAGAAAAGAGAAAGCTTGATCACCATGATTAATTGTCAGGGAAAACATCCCATCTGAACGGCGCTACAGGAACCTTCATTAATGAAAACTGACAAGCGCCACTACGAGTCCCAAGACATAAAGGGAAAAATATCACAAAAACCATTTTTTTATCACCAACTGACGTCATCGCACGTCAGGGCATGATTACAAGAAAGCAAAAGTCACAATTTCCCCTAAAAAACTTTTTTTTAACAAAATTAAATCTTCTTGTAGAAGATTCTCTATTTTTCGCGCCCAAAAGCATTTCCCTCTTATAAGTCCAGTGCTCCACTTATTTGCATAAGTACAACACTAGAGTGGGGGGACTTGAAGGGGTAAGGTCCCAAAAACCTTATAATAAGCACTTGGGACCACACCACAACCTTACTCTTTAGCCGTTTTTACCTTGCGCGACCGCGCACTAGTCTTACAAAAGAAAGGCTCAAGAAACAAGCAACAGTCAACACTTGCGCGCCCAAAGGAAATCATAAGTCCTTGCGATTTCTCCCACAAGCAAAGGATGAAAATCCTAAATAAAAACACTTCCGCTCAATATCCAGACTTGGATATTATTTACCCAGGCTTGGGATTTATCTATTCAGCTAATTCCACACGATAAGGTGTCACACCAGATTACAGCAGTAATCTTCTAGAGGAGATACAATCGTGCACCACTAAGACGGTTATAACCGTCTGGACACGTGTCACCATCTTAGGCATCCCTGAAATCACAACGAAAGCATGTAATTGGAGAGTAATCTCCACTTGATCACTTTACACGTGGCAAATCCCCAGCCTTCGATCTAAGCCACGATCCGTGTGCTCTCACGTCGGATCAAGAAGCTTGACGGAAGGAAATGTAACCGCTTACGGGGTTAGCATCTTCCGTCAACTTTTCACTAACAGGTTTTCCCGCCCAAAGACTCCCGGTTATAAATATGAGAACTACTCAGGTATGAAATTCAAGTTACACACACTTCTAAAATACATCTTCTTCTTCATAACCCATACTTATTCTCACACCGGAGTCGGGTCAAGGAGAGAACCCTTTTCTCCCCTTGGCGAGGCTAACGGTGCTTCTTTTTGCAGAGTTATCAGAGAAGGAGATCAGTTGTAATCGAATCAAACGAGAAGAAACCCACCTTTTTATGTGGATTCAAACCCCCTAGATAATTGATTCCGATCGATTAATCTAGTGTTTCTTCATGTACCCACCTTTCACATGATCTAAGCGTCTAAACCCTCCTTAAGCTAACCATACCATGTATAAAAGCGTCTGTAATTATTGTAACATGTATTCCACCCCCGAAGTATAAAAATGAAAACAGTTAAGAGAAAAGGGGGACATGACCTCACCGTAGTGCGTCTCCTGAATCGTATCGTCAACTCAAACTTGGTCCGCTACGCGACAACCTACAACGTACTATTGTTTATTAGACGAACGGGCCGTGCCTTGCTTTCGTATTTACGGGTTTGAGTTACGTTACTTGTGTTCCCAAAATTATTCCAAGTTATAACTTCTTGTTAAAATAATAATAATTATTTTAACTTAAGTTTTGGTTTTTAGGTTTTGGAATAATAGTTAGGCAACTATTTCGTATCCAAACTTCTCAAGTATTTTATATGCGTATTTCCTTCCCAAGGATGGGGGTATTTATACATGTACATTTGTAGTTTCGAAAAATATATTTTAAGTCCCACTTGGAAATATATTTAACTCATTTGTCCAAATAATCTTATTCCCAAAATATAGGTATTTTTTCCCAAAAATAATATATTTTTACTTCTTTAATTTCCAAAATAACTAGGTTTTCGCGGCGCGACAAAACTAAGTCATTGTAAAACTATTTATTGCGACTAAATACTTGGTTGTTATTAAAGCTGTGCTATTTAGTGTCTTGTTTTTAAGTTGACAAGTGGAGTTTTCATACAACAGAGCCGTTGGTAGCAAGCGAGTTAGTAACTCCTGGCGATGGCGACTATTGCGATGTCTAAGCATCCACTAACCCAACAAATAAGGAATAAGAATTGTATAAATACAATCATAAAAACGTGTGAAAGAAGAGAAAAAGGAAGATGACGTGAAGTTATGTAAGCATAAAATGGAGAAAAAAAAAGAAGACCCCATGATTTGAACTTGAGTCTCTTTAAAACACATACAACCACAAAACCACTCCACCATGCTGAATAATCTAACTAACTTTGAAGAAAATGGATATATATGCACACTTAAAAAGGGTATAGGGGAAAAAAGTCAACAAAAGATGGCTGAAGTTATGTATATTTACTATTCATTACTATTCATAAGCTTTGTTTTTTAATATATAGGATAATATCTTACCAAAAATATATGTGTAAAAGTATTTTCTGGAATATTTTATAAGTTATGTCTTAACGTTCGGTTTCACAATGCCAAGTGTGTAACTTGAATATTGTATCCCTTGATGTTTTTGGTATTATTTTGGAGTTGTAAGTGTCATGGTATTTTGTTAAGTTATATTATTTTACCCTAAAATAATATAACTAGTTCATAAAATATATACAAATATTCGCACAAGTGTCTTAGTGTAAAACATATATTCTAAGTATATATTTATCCGTTTTTATTTATAAAATCAACCTCCGATACTTTGTATTTTTGTGACAAAATCCATGGCGAAGTTATATTCGAAACACAAGTTGTAAAATATATTTGTAACATTTGTTAGAAAAATATTTTCTAAGTGTTGGATTTTTAGAAAATTTCGCCAGAGTTTCCTTTGTAAACGGAGGTGTCCATGCTTATTAGCATATCATTTTCTTTTCGGAAATCATTCGATCAATCAACAACAAGTTACTAAACAATATTACACTAGTCAAGTGCAAAAACAATGCACTTCACATAACAACATAAACTTGGCTTTTCATAAAAACGCGTAGTAACTCAGTGGGGTGTTTAGTGGGTTTAGTTACCCTCCAAAGTGTGTTTATTTTTGTTAAAATCTTACTCTCGGGGTTTTTAGATGTTCACAACTTGTGAACTTATTTTACAAAAATATCCATTTACAACATTTTCATGTTTCACTTGCATTCTTATACTCTTTTTAATTCCAAAAATAATGTATATGCAAGTAAACTTATGATCCTTCAAAACCCGTCTTTTTAACTTGGTTAGTATAGGAAAATCATCATCAAGACTTGGATTTACAAGTTTACTAGTTCACTTGGTTCATTAATTTTCAAGAAAATCATCCTACTTTCAAGTTCATGTCTTCAATAGTGGATGATTACTTCATGTACACATAATCATCCCTAACTTGTTAAGTCATGTTTTTAATCATAACTTAACAAGTTTCATATGGTGACTAACCATCATGTTACTAGTAATCATCAAGATATCAACAACATAACAAAACAACTTCATTTTATCTAGTTTTCATCTTATTACATCATCATATTAGCTTTATGTTCAAGTTTGTGTTCATGATCTTTTTAGTGTTCTTGTAGTTTTCATCATAATCTAACTATTAACTACCATAAATGAGAAGTAAATGAGGATCAAGGAGGCTTACCACTAGCTTTTAAGCTAGGGAAGAAACAAGATGGAAAATGAGTGGTTAATAGCACTAGCAAGAGGTCCTTCAACTTCCGAGAACACCAAGCTTCGTTGAACGCCTTGTAGCACCTAGAAGTACACTTGGATTGCTTGAAGCTTGAAAGAAAATGGTGGTGATATAGGGGGTGTCTTCGGCCGAGCTTTTGGAGGAGAGGGAGTGATTTTGTGGTGTTTTGATTAAGTGTAGAAGATAGGTTATTTTATAAACTCAAATCCTATTAACCATTGGTTTATATGTCCTACCAAGTACACAACACAATCACTTCTAAATCCAAGGAAAATCTCATTGGGAAGTTGGAAGATTTAACCAAAATTTGATTTGTGGGGCCCCTATGAACCGTGATCTTGCAAGGGGGGGGGGGGGTTATTTGTAAATTTGTGGGTAAATAAGTTAATTAGTGGGAGTTTAATGTTATGTCTAGTGTTTAGCGTGTACCGGGTATTATGTAAGGTGTTATAGTGCTCGGGGACCATAACTAGCTCAGAAAAAGTGAAACAATGTTTCTGATAATATTTTAGTGTTCCGGGTAATGTCCGGTTGTTCGGTTTGGTATTGTTCCGTTAAAGTGCTTAATTATTCCGTAAAGTGTCTTTTATATAGCTTTTTGTGTCACAATCAATTCCCGACACTTAGGAAAGTATGCAGGACCATTTTGCCATATTTTTGCAAGTGACTAGCATGATTAAATGCTGAATTTTGTTATTAAGTGCAGAATTCTGCACTTAAAGTGGGTTTTAGGCACATTCCGGCACCTAAACTATCACCTAGTGACGCAGTTTTATGGTCCTCACTTTCCTACACTCCATACAAGTGTAGTACCTTGTCCCTGGCTCATACTGGGCCTCAATATAGTGTCTGTCTATGTGCTGGCATTGTTAGCATGTGTCTGAGTTATCCGCTCACTGTGCTAACTGTGCTTTGTGCATCAAGTTTGTCACTAAAGTCTGTGTGTAATAAATGGAGTGACAGTATGAATGTGATGCATATGTATGTATGTAACATAATCAAAAAGCAGTTAAATCAGCAGTTGTAATCAAGCACAGTCATTAAGCACCAATTTAATATTAATTAATTTGTACGGATACCTGTAATTTTTTAGGGTTGTCACATAAATTTAGTCGGGTTCCCATTGCTTCCTGGAAACTTGTCCAGAAGTGGGAAGTGAAACGACTATCTCTATCCGATACAATGGAGAGTGGCACTCCATGTAAGGATACTACCTCGTCTACATATAACTTTGCTAGCCTTTCCATGCTAAAGGTTTCTTTCATGGGTAGAAAATGAGCTGATTTGGTTAATCGATCCACAATTACCCAAATCGCGTCATTACCTTTTCTGGTTTTGGGCAACTTAGTAACAAAGTCCATGGTTATGAGTTCTCATTTCCATACATGCATTTCTAATTGTTGAAGCAGACCTGAGGGTTTCTGGTGTTCTGCCTTAACTTGTGAACAAGTAAGACACTTAGAAACATATCTAGCTATATCCTTTTTCATTCCTATCCACCAGAAGTTATTCCTTAAATCTTGGTACATCTTATTATTACCAAGATGCATGGTATACCTAGATTTATGGGCTTCCTCTAAAATCTTATTTCTTAACTCTCCTAGCTTAGGTACCCAAATCCTTCTTTTGTGGAATCTCCAAATTCCATCGCTTCCTTGCTCTAATTCCTTTATTCGTCCTTTCATTCCTTCAGCATCATCCTTAATTGCGGTTTCTTGAATATTCTTCAGTTGCTCCATTAAGTCTAATTGTAAACTTAATCTAAGAGCACGAACTCGTTTTTGCTTTTCATGATACTTACGACTTAAGGCATCTGCTACTACATTTGTCTTTCCTTTGTGATAATGAATATCACAGTCGTAATCGCTGAAAATTTCCATCTATCTTCGTTGTCTCATGTTCAGTTCTTTTTGCCTAAATATGTATCTTAAGCTCTTATGATCTGTATAGACAGTAAACTTACTTCCATACAAATAATGTCTCTAAATCTTAAGGGTAAAAATTATGGCTCCTAATTCTAAGTCATGAGTCGTATTATTTTCTTCGTGCTTTTTCAATTCCATACAAATAATGTCTCCAAATCTTGCGTTGCATTAGCACACATCCTAATCCTAGCTTAGAAGCATCGCAATAAACTTCAAAATCTTCTGTCCCTTCTGGTAAGGCAAGAATTGGGGCATTTGTTAACCTTTGCTTTAAGATCTTAAAAGCCTCTTCTTGTTTAGATCCCCATTCAAACTTTACTGCCTTACAAGTTAGCTTAGTTAATGGTACAACTATTTTAGAAAAATCTTTAATGAACCGTCTATAGTATCCGGCTAATCCTAGAAAACTTCTAACTTCCATAGCTGACTGCGGGACCTTCCATTTGGTGATTGCTTCTATTTTGGGGGGGATCTACGTGAATACCTTCGTGATTCACCATGTGTCCTAAGAATTGCACTTCCTGTAGCCAAAATTCACACTTCGAGAATTTGGCGTAAAGCTTCTCTTTTCTTAACAAAGTTAAGAGTGCATGCAAGTGTTCACAATGCTCCTCCTGATTTTTGGAATAAATGAGTATATCGTCGATGAAGACAATTACAAATTTATCCAAATATGGTTTACAAATTCTATTCATCATGTCCATGAATGCTGCAGGAGCATTTGTTAGTCCAAAGGGCATGACTGTAAACTCGTAATAACCATACCTAGTTCTGAAGGCAGTTTTAGGTATGTCCTCTTCTTTCACTTTCAACTGATGATATCCGGAGCGTAAATCTATCTTAGAAAAGTATCTAGTTCCTTGAAGTTGATCAAAAAGATCATCAATCCTAGGTAACGGGTATCGATTCTTAATTGTAACCTTATTCAATTCCCTATAATCGATACACATTCGCATCGACCCATCTTTCTTTTTCACAAATACAACACGGGCGCTCACCACGGGGATGAACTAGGTTGTATGAATCCTTTGCTTAATAATTCATCTAATTGCTTTGTCAATTCCAACATTTCGGTGGGTGTTAACCGATAAGGTGCCTTAGCTATCGGTGTAGTTCCAGGAATTAGATGAATTCTAAATTCTACTTCCCTATCGGGTGGTAATCCAGGTAGTTCTTCTGGAAATACATCCGGGTATTCTACTACTACTGGAATCTCCTTAAGTTCTTTACCTTTAGTGTTAATGATTACCGAAATCATATACACTATTTCTTGTTTTCTTGAATAACTGGCCACTTTCATTACTGAAATGAATTTTAGTGGCTTACGTGGCTTATCTCCTGTAATCACCACTATTTCTCCTGTGGGTGTATGAATTTTTTATGGAATTCTTATCACAAAGAATTCGAGCATGGTTGGCTACTAACCAATCCATTCCTAATACAATATCGAATCCAGCTAAATTCATAGGTACAGGTTTGCAGAAAATTTATGACCTAAGAGTTCTATCTTTCCTTCTCGCAAAACCTTATCTATGTTAACAGAACTACCATCTGCGGTTTCTACCGTAAAAATGTGTCTAAGTTTGGTTAAAGGTAGGTTAAGAGTTTGGCATAATGAAGTATTTGTAAAACTTTGGTTTGCACCAGAGTCGAATAATACTTTTGCATAAACGTCATGAACTAGGAACGTACCAGCTATCACATCAGGGATTAGTTCAGCTTCCTGGGTAGTTAGTTGGAAGACTCTTTCATTCTGCTTAGGTACTTTAGTAATCTTAGCTAACCTTAATTTATAGGTTTCACAAAAAAATCTTTATACTTTTACTGAATCCCAACTTTAAAGAGTTACTGCCGTTCATTTCGTCGTATGAATTACGAGAGTGAAAATAAAATAACGTTTATCATCAAAATGTATATATACACACACGCTGATGAACCTAAATTTATCATTTGTCATACCTGTTCTTGAGTTATCCTTAAGGGTCAGTTATTTAAGGCTTTCGAATTTCCTTATAGATATACATATCTATATAATTATTTATTTCATGTATACCTTATTTATAAGGTCAATATATATAATAGGTTTACGTTCCCTAAAATAGGGCAGACATCGCTGGAGTGATCTTATTAACATATACCTCATCTCACCCGGTTTCACCGGAGAGGTATCCTCATCTTACCCGGACAAGCTGGAGTGTTACCACATCATACCTAGCTTTGCCAGAAAGGTAATTATTATTGTATTTCTCATACTTAGAATCACAAATGTTCATTATTCAGTATAGCTTGTACATGGAAGTTAGTATTCTCATGATAGATCATTTTCTAGAATCGAGTAATACAAATAAACAAGATATAACAGTTGCCAATTGTTATTGCTTATTTATCATATTTGCACTATTCTAGTTATCATCCTCGTGATATACCAATATCCATCCCAATTATCTATACAATTATTTAGCTTATAATAAAGCATTAAAATTTCTTGTACTACTAAGTGTTGGTTTCTTCTAGGTTTCCATTATTCTCATTATTCCGGTTTTCTTGATTTACTTCGTTGTTCATCTGCATCTATCAATTATTAATTATCACAGGCTAATATTTAATACAAACATTTAGGTACAACTGTACAAACAGATTTAATTAAAATTGGCGAATATTGCAACTTATATATATATATATATATATATATATATATATATATATATATATATAGGTCTATTACAAATTACAACTGAAATTCAAAATATACTAGGGGTTGTGCATTCATAATTTATTTTAGTCTATCTAGGAATATTATGCTCAGCATGCTTTTATATAAGGTTTATTCTCTCTCTTCTTACTAAGTTCATCTAATGGGCAAACTTCCTTTAAAGTTTCTGGCTCATAGGTGATATGGGTGCTAGTACTGGGTCAGTGTGTTGAGAGATAAGATAATTTATAAACTTTTCTGGTTGAGATCTAATTTCATTGGTTGGTCCGGGTTTGGCAGTTTAACTTAATTAAAAGTTAACATTTACTGCTGTAGTGGCTAACATATAGAGATTTGCCCATTGTTCATCTAATTCATCTTCCCATGGTGGGTTAGTGCCTATTTCCTGAGTTTCCTTATTAATCATCACTCCTTTTGGTTGTGACTTCTTTATTTTCTCTTGACTTTTTCTAATAATCCAACTTCTTTTCTTAGTGGTAAGGGGTTTCTCAAACTGTGCCTTACGAATAAATATTCCTTCCTCAGTATCTGCTGAGTATCTTGAGGAATTTGATTGAAATGAGGTTCCCTTATCTTTTGGTGAACTATCTAATTGACGATAGATGTCCGAAATTCTTTGCTTACCCATACTGTAAACTAACAAATAGTCAAATAACACAACAAACACATAATCACAGAATAGCAATCAGAAAAAAATTAAGTATTTCTAAATACTTAATAGGCTTAAATCAGTGGCTCTGATACCACATTTTTCTGTCACGGCCCTCGTCCCGGTGTAACCCGTCCTGGAGCCGCGGGACAGAAACCCGTGGTATTTATTATTTGAGTCGACAGCGGAAGACTAGCAGGATCTTTTAAGACTTGAAAATGCCCAATTATTTTATTTCATAATTTGGGATAAACCCCGTAATTTACAATAGAGGAATTTTACTAGAAAATTTCCTGTTTTACAAAACATGTTAATTTATTTATCTGAGCCACTACTTCAAGCTTGTTAGTGCTCCGTAGCACTTTTCCTTGATTCACAGTAGGTCACCTGAAACATGTTTTAAAAATATTTTATCAGCGGGGAAATACTGGCGAGTCACTCAAATTTGATAAAACGACACATAGTTATAAATTACAGCATAAGAGCGATTACAATGGCTACTATCTTATTTTTATCCGGCGCCGTGTCACCTCCTGGTGACGATGGTCATACCACTATTGGGTCCTTTCACCCAAGTAGTGATGATTATCACTGTTAGGTTGATGAACCTAACAGTGAGAAATTAGTAATGTGCACAATACCCCACTAGCCAGTGATTCAAGATAACCACGACTTAATCCCTGTAATTATAACTTTTGAAAATAATTGGAGTATTGTAAAACACTTTTGATAAAAAGAGAATGACTCACATTGCAAGTTTAAACGGGCAGAGTTTAGCCTACTTATAAGCCTTGTAACCTAAATTAAATGACAATGCATACGAACTAGGTTAGTAACTTAATACAACATTTACGATAACTCACGAGATTAAAACCCTCACGACGAATGACAAAGTGCAATACTTAAACATCCATCGAATTCACGACGAATGACAAAGTATAGCCCGAGTTTGAGCAGCACTTAAACATCCATCAGATTGGCTTCAATCGATCGGACATTGAATCGTAGCAGCGATCGAGTTAATACCCTGTATCGTAGCAGCGCCTTGATACCTTAAAATTTCGAATTTAGGCAGTATACTTCGTTTTTGAATGAGATTTTTGAGCACAGGTGAAAGTCCCATGCACAGGCTACTTATAGCAAAAATTTCAGTTTTACGCAGCTGATGTGTTCAAAATGTAACATATAAATTTCATCAAATGAGGCATAAAACTAACCCTTTTTTAGTACTAATGTTGGAAAAAGTGTGCTTTTGTCTTCCTTTTGTATTTTCAGGATTAAATGAGCTCAAATTAACAAAAGAAGCAAAAAGACATCAAAATCTAACATAAATACAAGAAAAGGAACAAAACGTGACATGCCCGACCCCACAACAACATCTTCCCAAGCAAAACAAGAGATCAGAAGACTGAACACGCCCCGTGCTCAGCCAGCACGGGGGCGTGCCCAAGTGTCAGCAGAAAAGACAAAGTGGTAGAAGCTTCTATTGCCCACCACGGGGCCGTGCTCAGCGGACACGGGGCCGTGGTCAACTATAAGATTCGCACAATCCAGCAAATCTGCATAGTACAAAGATTCTTCTGCACCATGGGGTCGTGCTCAGCGGACACGGGGGCGTGGTTAACTAATAAGACAAAGCTGCATTAAATGAAGAAAGAGAAGGATGTGGACACGGGGCCGTGCCCACTGGACACGGGGCCGTGCCCGAGCTTCTGTTCAGCCTATAAATAGAAGTGCTTGGCTCAAGCTCAAACCATCCCTTGGCACACCACCTCTCTCACACTTCACCCACCACCCACCACCACCATAACACCATCATCCACCACCATCATCCATTGTCCATCGTAGAGTGTGTGAGTCGTCTCGGGATCCAAGATTGATCGTAAGAGTTCTTGACAATCAAGGCCATGATTGCCTAAGTCTCTTACATCACTTGGTGAAGACAAAGTGTCTAGTGTAATACTTTTTATTTCTAATCTTTTGCACTTTTTATTTGGTTTCGTATTAATGACTTTAATAACTAGTTGCTTATGTTGAAGGTGATCTTTCTTTATCGTTTGTCCGTGGTGTCTTGAAATTATTTTACTGTCTATATAAAATAAAAGATTTTCACCATTCATATCTCCACGGTCTATATGGAGGTATGTTGGCTACCTGGTCGGGGGTTAAGGGAACGGTTTGGTAAAGATCTTGCCATTGTTCAGCGTTTAGAGGTCCTGCAATGGACCTGGGTCAAATTTAGTAGGACCTCCTTCAATACTTAACGGTATTGGATGGCGGGGGTCCAAACTCTTTGATCCCCTCATAAGTTAACTACTATTAATACTATAACCCGGCTATTTAGGACTGTATCCCTGCTGACTCAGACTACTTAGTCGAGGGTAACGTCACCTCCAAAAGAGGGGCCTACCATAATATTGCATTAATAACTTAATTCATTATCTTCCAATAATCCACCCTTTTAGGATTGTATCCTTGCTGACTCAAACTACTGGGGTGAGGGTAACGTCACCTTCAAAAGAGGGGCCTACTACAATAACTAAGATAATCTCTTAATTATGTGCAAAAGTGCGGAAATAATCAAAGGTTACACTAGATACGAGTCGGAACCAAGTGATTCATCTTGTCTATCTGTTTTTATTTTTATTTTATTTTCAGCATTTTAGTTAGTTTTTATTTTTTCTTAGTTTAAAACATTTTTCTAAACTTTTTATTTTGATTAGACGTTGAGGATAAACCGGTATTAAAAGCTCTTGTGTCCTTGGACGACCTCGGTATCTTACCAACGCTATACTACGCTCACGATGGGTGCACTTGCCCATATGTGTGTTTAGTGTTAGTAAAATATCGTGTTTTATAAATTTAAAACTTGGCTAAAAATAAGTGTTAAAGGGGCTTAAAATATACACCTAATATATATAACACTTCACACGCATCAAGTTTTTGGCGCCGCTGCCGGGGACACAAGGATTTTAAGAAAGCTTAAAATCGACGGCCTAATCAGTTTTTCAAAACCTTTTTAAACGCGCGCACATTTTTCTGCATTTTAGTTTAGTTTTGCATTTACAGTAACCTGTACACGGGGCCGTGTTCACTGGACACGGGCCGTGCTGCAGATTTTTCATAAACACCCAGTAATAGAAGCTTGAACACGGGCCGTGTTCACTGAACACGCCCCGTGCTCAACGAAATCAGTAAATTTAATTAAAACGCCCAGATATAGTTCCTGAACACGGGGCCGTGTCCACTGAACACGGGGCCGTGTCCAGCCTCTGTTTCCGTTTTTATTTTTTGTTTTCTGGTCTCGAGACTCGGTTGTGGTCTGCTGAGTGATTCTTATGGATCAATACTCAGGAGGTTACAACTACACCTATGAGGTGGATGATTATAGGGGTAATTATTGCACTAATTGTCGTAACAAACGCTCGGTTCAAAATAATCACTCATATCAACCATCCAATT
The DNA here is from genome assembly GCA_030545235.1 of Helianthus tuberosus. Taxonomy (NCBI): domain Eukaryota; kingdom Viridiplantae; phylum Streptophyta; class Magnoliopsida; order Asterales; family Asteraceae; genus Helianthus; species Helianthus tuberosus. The sequence continues at coordinate 9,017,608 of CM060394.1, forward strand.
CATACACCTACTATGAGGAACCCAGGTACGAGCCATCAACTTCATACACACCATATGAAGACCAAAGGTATGAACCTCCTCCCTCATACTCATATTTTGATGAACCAAGGTATGAGCCTTCATACTCGTACTTTGAGGAACCAAGATATGAGCTACCACTTTCGTATGCTTATTATGAGGAACCATGGCGTGAACAACCCACCTCATATGAGTATTATGAAGAACAAAATTACGAACCTTATCCATCATATGCTTACAATGAAGAACAATGGTGCGAACCATCTACTTCACATGAGTATTATGGGGAACAAAGGATCGAACAACCGGATTCAAGCTTTGAAAATTCTGATTCTTTTTCTATAACCGAGGTGACCGATAGGATATTAGAACACATTAGAGTTATCGATCGATGTATAAAAGAATCTCGCGCAAGGGAAGAGGAGTCCCGCGCAAGAGAAGAATTAAAAAAGGAAGAGATAACCAAAAGTGTAAAAATGGAAGAACAAATAAGTGAAAAACCGACACATGAGTTAAACAACGATAAAGGTTAGTCCGACAATGTTAAAATTCAAGAAGAGGCTAATTTTGAAGAAATTAATCTCTTGTCACCTTCTTTCGAAAATCATTGTTTAGTACCCACTCATGCTAAGTTTTTAAAAGAGTTAAACACTAGCACTAAAATTGACGAAACGGTAAGTGTTAAGTTAACTAATGATCAACCCTCGCTAATAAAAGAAGACCCATTTGAAATTAACATTACACCGGTTCCATGTTTCTTTCAAAATTCGTTTATTAGTAATGTCACAATTGATAAAGATCTTTGTGTTAACATAATGCCTAACTACATTTTCGAAAAATTAAGTATTAGTGATTTTTCTCCACTTCAAATACCCATTTTTCTATCCAATCGGAAAGTAATAAAATCAATCGGTATAGTTGAGGATGTATTGGTTCAAACAAATCAATTGGTAATCCCCACCGACTTTGTCATCCTCGATGACGCTCCTCTAGTGTTGGGACGACCATTTGTAAAAACTCACGAAGCTTTGAAAAACCGGAAGTACAACAATCTACCTCTTCAATTAGGGGCATTCAAAAAAAGTGTCTACCTTGAGCGATCAATGAAATATCCATTCGGCAATGATGACCCCCTAATTGAAGATGAGCCAGAACCACCTGATAAGGTGGGTCTAGCCAAGGACCCTTATAAACGTGGCGCACCACGGAGGCATTCCGCGGAACTATCCGTAGTTTAGTTTAGAGTAACCTTTATGTTTTCTAGTTAGTTTTAATTTTCAGGAATAAAACACACTGGAGATGACAAAGGATGCAAGGGAAACTTGAACCAGCACTCCATACAGGAAAACAGAACCGTCCGACAAATTTCTTCGTTTGCAGTAAGCTCGGCACGGGCCGTGTCCACCCAACACGGCCCCGTACTGCACAGTCTGCAGAAAAAGACCCAGTTCAGGTAACTAGACACGGGCCGTGTTCACCCAACACGCCCCCGTGTCCAGACTTCTGTTTCTCTTGTTTTAATTTTGTTACTGGCACTTGAACACGGGGCCGTGCCCGGATAACACGGGGCCGTGTTCAGCGCCCAGTAACACAAACTTTTTGCTTTTCACACCTTTTTACACATTCAATCAACCTAAAAACTTATTTTTGGGACACATTGAGGACAATGTGTAATTTAAGTGTGGGGGGGGGGGGGGGATGCTAAAACCTTGAATCTTGCAAGTCCTAAATACAAGCCTTACACAAAACTCTATTGGAATCGCTAATCACCCCAAAAAAAAAAATTTCAAAAAATTTTCATTTTTTTTACTTGTCTAGGTTTAACTCGGGAAATTCAAGTTCTAAAAAGGTTATATTTTTACGAATTTACAACCGATAGCGTCGTGATAAAAAGAACCAACATAAGAAAATTATGAAAAGGCATGACAAGCTTAGCTAAAATTTAATTATATATACTTGATCACATAAAAACCCATTCCCACAAAAGTGAGTTTTGAGCCTTTATTGAGCAAACACTTACATATCATTTGACTAAATGCTCATTTTCGTTTCTTGTGTGAATAGCCGCTTGGTTCTTACGACTCTAGAACTTGCCATGACGATACATTCCCGGTCCTTACCAACTTAAACCCGAGTAAGTAAATGATGGAGGCATTAGGACTAACCCTTTTTATTTCTACACCATTATTTTTTTTAACCACCTACCCAAAATCCCCCTAGTTAGCCCCTTTGAGCCTAAACCTTTTCATTTCATAACCCAAACACCCTTTTTTTTACCCACCAAAACCTTTTTCATTTTTAACCCTTTATTTTAGTAACAAGTTCGGTTCTTCATATGACTTTTCAAAAAAAAAAAATTATATTTTTTTGTTGATGATGAAGCAAAAGAAAATAAACAAACAAGTTCATCAAAAATAACTTTGTTTGAATAAATAGCTTCATCAAAATAAAAGTTACAAAAATAAAAAGTCTTACGAAAACCGACACTTGTTACGCTTTTCGCCCTTTTTCTACTAACCACCAACCCAAGCACCTACCTTTACCCCAAGCCTAACCCTTAACCCACAAAGTCCTCTTGATATTTACAAAGGTATATAAGTTAAAAAGGAGGAGGATTGATTGCTTGGCAAGCCTATGGTAGGAGTAAGTTCCATGCCGCTCTCGAGTGATCCACAAAAATACATTTTCGGCCGAGTGTTGAGTGATCCCCGTGAGGTATGTGAACTTGTGTATAAATAGAATTTTACAAAGGCATGCTATGCCCTAATAAGTAATTTACCTTATGGAAAGCTTTAAATAAATCATGACGAATAGGATTGTAAATAAATAAAAATAAAATTTAATAAAGAATCTTGGAAATCCCGACACTCTACGACAAGCCCAAAACCTTCTTTTCTACCCATTCCATTTGGGAGTGTAAATAGCCACATATTAAAGAGTTTTGCTTGAGGACAAGCAAAGATTCAAGTGTGGGGGTATTTGATGTGTTCAAAATGTAACATATAAATTTCATCAAATGAGGCATAAAACTAACCCTTTTTTAGTACTAATGTTGGAAAAAGTGTGCTTTTGTCTTCCTTTTGTATTTTCAGGATTAAATGAGCTCAAATTAACAAAAGAAGCAAAAAGACATCAAAATCTAACATAAATACAAGAAAAGGAACAAAACGTGACATGCCCGACCCCACAACAACATCTTCCCAAGCAAAACAAGAGATCAGAAGACTGAACACGCCCCGTGCTCAGCCAGCACGGGGGCGTGCCCAAGTGTCAGCAGAAAAGACAAAGTGGTAGAAGCTTCTATTGCCCACCACGGGGCCGTGCTCAGCGGACACGGGGCCGTGGTCAACTATAAGATTCGCACAATCCAACAAATCTGCATAGTACAAAGATTCTTCTGCACCACGGGGTCGTGCTCAGTGGACACGGGGGCGTGGTCAACTAATAAGACAAAGCTGCATTAAATGAAGAAAGAGAAGGATGTGGACACGGGGCCGTGCGCGAGCTTCTGTTCAGCCTATAAATAGAAGTGCTTGGCTCAAGCTCAAACCATCCCTTGGCACACCACCTCTCTCACACTTCACCCACCACCCACCACCACCATAACACCATCATCCACCACCATCATCCATTGTCCATCGTAGAGTGTGTGAGTCATCTTGGGATCCAAGATTGATCGTAAGAGTTCTTGACAATCAAGGCCATGATTGCCTAAGTCTCTTACATCACTTGGTGAAGACAAAGTGTCTAGTGTAATACTTTTTATTTCTAATCTTTTGCACTTTTTATTTGGTTTCGTATTAATGAATTTAATAACTAGTTGCTTATGTTGAAGGTGATCTTTCTTTATCGTTTGTCCGTGGTGTCTTGAAATTATTTTACTGTCTATATAAAATAAAAGATTTTCACCATTCATATCTCCACGGTCTATATGGAGGTATGTTGGCTACCTGGTCGGGGGTTAAGGGAACGGTTTGGTAAAGGTCTTGCCATTGTTCAGCGTTTAGAGGTCCTGCAATGGACCTGGGTCAAATTTAGTAGGACCTCCTTCAATACTTAACGGTATTGGATGGCGGGGGTCCAAACTCTTTGATCCCCTCATAAGTTAACTACTATTAATACTATAACCCGGCTATTTAGGACTGTATCCCTGCTGACTCAGACTACTTAGTCGAGGGTAACGTCACCTCCAAAAGAGGGGCCTACCATAATATTGCATTAATAACTTAATTCATTATCTTCCAATAATCCACCCTTTTAGGATTGTATCCTTGCTGACTCAAACTACTGGGGTGAGGGTAACGTCACCTTCAAAAGAGGGGCCTACTACAATAACTAAGATAATCTCTTAATTATGTGCAAAAGTGCGGAAATAATCAAAGGTTACACTAGATACGAGTCGGAACCAAGTGATTCATCTTGTCTATCTGTTTTTATTTTTATTTTATTTTCAGCATTTTAGTTAGTTTTTATTTTTTCTTAGTTTAAAACATTTTTCTAAACTTTTTATTTTGATTAGACGTTGAGGATAAACCGGTATTAAAAGCTCTTGTGTCCTTGGACGACCTCGGTATCTTACCAACGCTATACTACGCTCACGAGGGGTGCACTTGCCCATATGTGTGTTTAGTGTTAGTAAAATATCGTGTTTTATAAATTTAAAACTTGGCTAAAAATAAGTGTTAAAGGGGCTTAAAATATACACCTAATATATATAACACTTCACACGCATCAGCAGCCGACGTAAGCCTTAACAGGCTCTTACGCGGCCCGCGAGAGCCCCTAGTCTACGTGTAGGCTTGGTGTGTCACGAGTAGGTTTGCCAGGTTGACGACACGTGGCTTGGACACTTATCCAGAACATTTTTAAGTTGACACAGCCCGCGTAAACTTATCTTATAGTTTACGCGGCCCGCGTGAAACCAGAAAATTGATTTTTCTTGATTTTTGATATGGATTAGGGTTTCAGGGGTCCGGGTTTTCACTTACGGGTCGTTTTGGGGCATTTTTGCAAGTCCTTACAGTACCCTTACGCAAGCACTTGTTCGCTTGAATACACGACATAAGCTTGAGACCTTGAGATGGTTTCTTGCCATAGACGTGTAGAGAATCACCATTGGGAAGGGGAAGACGAATGAACTTGTCGGAACAAACAACTTCAGCACGAACTCGCCTAAGCCAGTCCATACCTACTATGACGTCGAAACTACCCATTTGTATAGGTATGAGGTCAATCGTGTCGCAACCCCAACCCCTGCCCCGGGAGGCGGGCGGCCGCCGCCTGCTCAGAGCCGGTGGTATCGGTGTTTATTAATTTGGTAGCGGAATTTACATCAGGACCGTAGTTAGGAAATATTTTATCAGAGTAAAACACCACACTTTTATAATTATTAAATACATTGGGATGAACACAAGTTTCCATTACAAACATGTTTATAGGGATAAACCCTAATTTATTGAAATAAAACTTCTTCTTTATTTAGGTAACTTTTATTGCCACTTTTCCAAGCCTTCAGGGCTCTCTAGCTGGCTTCTAATTGGCTTTCACATTTTGTTACCTAAAACACGTTTAAAAACATTTTATCAGCAAGAAATACTAGCGAGTGAATCCCAGTTTAATCAAAACAAGTTTTATCATTTTACAGCATTGAGGGCAATCCCGCAATTACATTTGTTTATATCTACTTTGATTACCACCCATGGTACTGTCAATCCTGACTGGTGATAATGTTACTACTCACAGTGTAGTAACAGATTTTGTATACAAAACCCCAACATACCGACGATAATTGTAGAATTATAAATACTCAATCACTGTGAAATATAATTTAAACATTTGAGGTTTTGTCAAAATAGTTTACAACAAGAAGGATTAACTCAGATTGCTAATTTAGGTATTTCCTTGTGACTTCCTGGTTATAATCTATTAATTAAACAATGCACACGCGTTAGTATAATAACCCAATTTACATTAGTTATACCCTCCCCGAGACAAAACTCCAACGACTGAGTCAGGCAGAGCCTTGATATGCGTTACGGAGCACTAGATCAATCGGGCAGCGTATCTAATACGTAACTGGGGGTTATTACTTACATCGAGGCAGAGCTTCGCTATTTTAGTAGGTATTATGCCCGAAAATTATAATTGCTATCAGAGATTTAGAGAGATAGATCGAGATTTGAATGATTTGGACTGAATGCTCGAACTCTCTATATATAGGGCCTGACAGGGGGTTCCTGGTGGCCCGCGAGAGAAACAAAGGGGGTATTCGCACCCCGCGAGCTAGGCTGGCTAGGGCCTAGCCTTGGCCAGTCACGAGATAGCTTCGACACGGAGTGGGACACTTGGCGGCCTAGGGTGCGGCCTAGTGGCCAAGCCGTCGCGCCCCGCGGCAGATTTAATCAAGGGGGTGGGTCGCGGCCCGCGAGCGCCCCATAAACTTTGTTTTATTTGATTTTTGTAAAAATTAAGGTATTTTGGGGCCGGTTTTCGTATACAAGGTGTATTTTAGGGTGTATAGGGGTGTTTTAAGAATTTTAGGAGGGTTGTTATATCCTCCCCACCTTGTTTTAGAACTCGTCCTCGAGGTCTACTGGAACAGGTGCGGATATTTCCTCTGCATCTCTGATTCGAGTTCCCAAGTGTACTCTGGTCCTCTTTTGGAATCCCATTTTACTTTAACTAGAACTAATCTCTTGTGTTTGAGATTCTTGATCTTTCTGTCTTCAATTTGTAGGGGTTTCTCTCCAAACTTAAGTTTCTCATTTACCTCTATGTCCTTAGGAGGTACCACTAATGATTCATCTGCTAAACATTTCTTGAGATTACATACATGAAATACATCATGTATTCCTGTCATTTCCTCTGGCAGTTGTAGCTGGTAAGCTACTGGTCCTATCCTTCTAATAATCTCAAAAGGTCCAACATACCTGGGGCTTAGCTTTCCCCTTTTGATGAATCTGACCACTCCTTTCCAAGGAGAAACTTTTAATAATACCTTATCTCCTACTTGAAATTCCAATGGTTTTCGCCTATTATCAGCATAACTCTTTTGTCGATCGCGTGCTGCTTTTAGTCTTTCCTTGACTTGAATAATCTTGTCCGTAGTTTCTTGTACTATTTCTGGTCCAGACAGTTGTTTTTCTCCAATTTCTGCCCAACAGACTGGAGTTCGACACTTTCTTCCATAAAGTGCCTCAAATGGTGCAGCATTGATACTAGTATGATAGCTGTTATTATAGGAAAATTCTATTAATGGCAGGTGATCTTCCCAATTTCCTCCGAAATCAATTACACAAGCTCTAAGCATATCTTCCATTGTCTGAATTGTCCTTTCGCTTTATCCGTCCGTTTGAGGATGATAAGCTGTGCTTAGATTTAACTTGGTTCCCATTACTTTTTGGAAATAGTCAAAAAATGAGAAGTAAAACGGCTATCTCTATCAGAAACAATAGATAAAGGAATTCCATGTAATGAAACTATTTCATTTACATACAACTCATACTGAAAGTTTCCTTCATTGGTAAGAAATGAGCAGACTTGGTTAATCTGTCTACAATCACCCAGATTGTATCATTTCCTTTTCGTGTCTTGGGTAATTTGGTAACAAAGTCCATTGTTATCAATTCCCATTTCCATATTGGCATTTCTCGTTGCTGCAATAAACCTGAGTGTTTCTGATGTTCAGCTTTTACCTGTGAACAGGTTAAGCACTTGGTGAATAATGCCCCACCCTTGGGCATTTTCCGCCATGTGGTAGTACAGTCAGCAAGGGGCATTATTGGGCGTTTTTTCAAAAATGGGTGTAGTAGAGATGTGGGCATTATGTTAAAAGGGCGTAGAGAATTAAATAAAAATAAAAAACCCAACAAAAAAAGCTATTGGCCAGAAAAAAGGATGATTAAATGTGATTGGCCCTTCAAATTTGCACAAAGCGTGATTTTAAAAACTCTTGGGGCTTTTTTGAACAATAACGCCTAATAATACCTAGGGGTGGGGGTGGGCGTGCTTGAAGATGAAAAACGCCAAAATTTGCACCACTACGCATGGTCTAATAACCGAATTACTGTCAAGTTAGCCAACACATATAACTAGAGACTTAAATAAAACATAAACGAAATTATATATATATATATATATATATATAGGTAAAGTGTAAAATACAAATGCGCTTATCGTACGATACGTACGCGATCATCCCAGCCGTTCGATCAGGTGCGAATCTGATGCGAATTCAATCTTCGCATGTTATAAAAAGGCAAATGAAATCGCATGGCTTGAAAATGCAATGAAATCGCATGTTTGAAATCCCATGCAAATGAAATCGCATGTGAAAAAATGGTTAGCATGGGGTAATGTGAAAAATGGCATGGGGTGTGTAGATGGATAAATCGCATCTAGAAGATTGAATATCGCATGTGAAAAAATGGCTAGCATGGAGTAATGTGAAAAATGGCATGGGGTGTGTAGAATCGCATGTGGAAGATTGAATATCGCATATGAAAAAAATGGCTAGCATAGGGTAATGTGAAAAATGGCATGGGGTGTGTAGAATCGCATGTGGAAGATTGAATATCGCATGTGAAAAATGGTTAGCATGGGGTAATGTGAAAATTGGCATGGGATGTGTAGATGTTCAAAATCGCATGTGGAAGACTGAATTCGCACAGTTCGCATGGAGGTATGAAATCGCATGGGAGATGAAGATTTGACGGCTGGGGTTATCGCTTACGCCCTATTGTACGTTAACTGGCTTCTATATATATATATATGGATCAGTTCAAATGAAAACCATCCCCAATTGCGAGAACCGTGAGAACTCCTCTCCACCAATCAGAATATGAGACATATACACTATTATTTTAAAACCTAAAGTTATTTTGGTAATTTAGTAAAATCCAAGGTTTTTAAAACCGGACCAGTCCGGCCGGGATCCGGAAACAACACCGGGCCGGTTCAGTCCTTTAACCCGTTTCAACAATGACCCGGAGGTCGGGCCGGGAGCCGGGAGGTCGGGCCGACGAGTCGTCAGGTAAGGGTCGGGCCGGTTATTAATGGAGGGTTTGATTCATAGAAAATAAGAAAACAAATGTTACGAAATTTAACCTGAAAGAGATTCAGACGGTTGGCACCATATCCGTTTTTAAGGTTCCGGTCGCGAGCCCGGTTACCCGGAAAGGAATCGACAAGTAGATTTGGTGATGCATGTTGACCGATATACTTCAATGGTGGGTTATCGGTCTTCATCTTTGGTCTCGAGAACTACCACCTATTACACCCTAATTCGTAAATGACAAAAGTCGCAGCGGAAATTCGTACCATAAAAATTTCGTTCGTTACAAACACCTTGACGCACTTAAATTCATTTTTAAGGTTAATTCTTTTTCAATAAATACATTTATTGAACTTATTTACAATAAAAAACGTAACTTAGCTTCCCTCAATTACGTACTCAAACACTCCCGTACAATCTATCTTGTGACTCGGTCTTTAGTCGCTCCTCTTCAGAATGATAATCTGGCTCGAACAACCTGTACTCAGCAAATACATACAAGACATTAATGCATTTTATAAATATAAACGATGCTTAGCCTTGGATTATTTTCCGTTCCATTATTTCTTTACATTAAACGTTCTTTCTGAGTACCTCACCTCTGGTGAGTCTTCGATACTGTACCTGCATTACACCTAAAACTCCAGGTACACGAATCACGACGTAGAAGAATACATACCTACATACTCACACACATACATGCCAGCCTACATACATACTTACATATATTTACCCTCGAATATACTTACCTACATACATAGTTTCGCATATACTTCCTTAGACTTATAAAACATACATACGTATATACCTACATCCATACCTTCATATATATTTACGATCACCTATAATCATTTTCATATGTTCCCACGTAATCAATTACGTACATACCCACATATAAACACATCTATGATAATACATGCATATCTACATACACCCACACCTACAATCATTACGCATACTCATGACGTTATAAATATATATACATACATACGTCCCTATTGCAACATACCCAACTCATACTTGCCTACTCATATACGTCTTCATATATCCGTGTATACTTGATCACACACTTATAATCTTACATACGTTCGCGCATACATACTTACCTACACTTCTACATACGTGTATAGATGCATACAACATACATACTTGCCTATCTACATATGTGCATACATGTATGCTCATAAAAACGTAAGTTAAATTAGTCATACGCAACTTAAAACGCGTTTAAACGAGTTCCCAAGACAAAACGGAGCAAACGAACAATTTTCTCCAAACAAGGGGGCCTCGCGTGACGCCAAGGGCCTTGGCGTCATGCCTAGCCCCTCTTTTCACAGAAAAGTTGCAGCATGTTGCTGCATATTCCCAGCACGATCCGGTTTTACGGAAACGAGCATAACTCTCTCGTTTTTGATCCGTTTTACCCGATTCTTTTTCCTACACGTCCGTATCTTAATTCTCCATCTTATGGAATTAAGATCCGACATCCGGATTAACAAAATTACAGACTTTTAAGTCTTCGGATTACTACCCGTTTTACCAAGAATTGACCCGTTCATAATTTTATCACATAACTTGTTTGTTTGACCTTAACTTCATATGAATTGATAACTTCAATGTCATTTGTCATAAAAGATTCATTCCCGGATACCTTACATCTTATTCCACCCGTTTGCGCACAAAAGCTTATTTTGACCCGTTAAGGGTAATTGCGCATTAAAACGTTTCTGACTTACAAAACCATACTCCTCACTTTCATACTTGACCGAAACATTACACTAATCGAATAACTTGTTTCTAAACTACTTTTAAGATTGTTTGCCCAAAATACCCATCAAGGGCATTTTGGTCAACTTTAATCCCATCATTTACGACGAAAGACTTCAACACATATTTGACCTCAAACATCATGTTTAATTAATTAAAACACATTATTACTTAATCGAACCAAGAAGTGATTACGGAAATCACTTACCTTATGCGTCCGTGCTCGTATCCGATTCCTTGCCTCTTCTTGCCCCGTTAACACCTCATGCTTGAGCCCGTCTCGACGTGGTTCCTTATGATCCCCTCGTGTTGGTGATCATCAATCCATGCTCGGTTATGGATTTAAGCTTCACCTTACCTTCCGATTTGATGATCTTCATGATTAGGGTTTGTGGAGCTCTCATGGAGCTCCTGGCTCTTTCTCGAACACACACGATGTGTGTGTTTATTTGTGTGTTGATTTCTTTTAATTAGTAAATCAACTTTCATTTGTTCCACTTTAGCCCCTCGGGTTTACCTTTAAAACATAACTAACACTACCTTCATCATTTAATACTTTTGACCATACCCTTAACTAGGTTAAATAGCCTAGTTATTTATTTCATGACGTGTCACATAAGAACACACGACAAATATTAACATTCAGATTTTGGGGCGTTACAAGTCTACCACCCTTAAATGAGGTTTCGTCCCCGAAACCTTTCTCACCTCTATTTAACACTAATTAATTCTTCTCTACGTCCCATCAACACTACCGCTAGCCCATCACAACGACTATCTTCTTTCTTAAAGAACCCGCTCCGGAGTTCTTATTAGTGTCGCTTTCACTAATAACGCTAATTCCTAATAGCCTTCATAGCTAATGGTTCATTCATCATTCTAATACTCATATATCATATGCATTATATATCTTTTTATTTACTTGAAACAATTCCAACATTCCATTAATAACATTTCCTCATGGTTATTTCAACATTCATATAATTTTCGTCAAGTATACAATCTTACTTCGTAATTTATACATACACCTATATGTTTAACTCTAACTGGTACATCATAATAATGGGTAACTATACATTCTCGATTCATAAACTATTCATATAGTTGGCTTCTTACTAATAAGTTCATGCCTTCCATACTATAACTTCACACATCATTCTTATTTCCTTGACCAGTTAATAACGGGTCAATATACCCACTTCTTTAATCTATAATCATACATACATCCTTATGATCCATTCATAACGAATCTAATACCTTCATCTCATCTCTTAAGATTACATTCTCTACAAGCACTGTATAATATTTAACTCTTGTTTTGATATCATAACAAAACTACCATTTCTTATTCACACCTACGTGCTTAACTCTAACGTTAATCTTATTCTACGTTTTCTACAGTTACTTGTACCTTGCGTACCTTTACGTTACCTTTAAATCATGTCGTTCATTTCACATTACTATTGCTTCCACTTCATGCATTACTTAGTTTATAATATTCATGTGTCGTACTAGTTCATATCTATTCAACATGAGTTAAACATTTTACTAACCTCTTTTTCATTTCTCAACCAACGACCCGCAACCCAGATCGACCATCTTCTCCTCGAGTACTAGCTGTACAGGCCAAGTTTCATTCATCCGTGTAATGAGCTTCCGCTCGTGCACAACCTTTCACCAATGCGATTGGTTTCATCACATCAATAGTTCTAACATTATCATCATCAACATCAGCGGTTAGCATATGTCATTTAAACATTCATTACACTAGGTGATTACCCGTACCTATAACTCTTCTACAATTTCCTACGTACCTACTATAACGTACCACACATTCTAACTCTTACATGCAATCCTTTCATTCTATTAATCATTTCGCCAACTGAAGTACACGCTCGTACTTTCTTCCATTCATGCTTACCTGCAAAAACCTTATTACATCGTTTCAATATTTCTTACCAAGCTTACCATCCCCGCCTATACTCAAGTTATTGTCCGGGTCACAGCCCGTCATCATACTGACTTCTAAGAGTCAATTACTAACACATCTAACACGTAACTTATACAAAACTTCATCTATTATACTATCACCTTTTACTTTATACTTATTTCTATGACCCGTTCGACTCAATCATGGTCAAACTGTCGACATCTTCTTATGCGGATTAATTTCATCTTTTTATATTTTTAAATCCGTCTCACGGATTCAGACGCATCATTCATGCTTTTTCATTCATTGAATCCGCCTTACGGATTCAAACATTACATTCATGCCTTTCATCCTTGAATCCGTCTCACGGATTCAAACATATCATTCATGCCTTTCATCCTTGAATCCGTCTCACGGATTCAAACATTGCATTCATACCTTTCATCCTTGAATCCGTCTCACGGATTCAAACATATTATTCATATCTTGTTGATCCGTACTTAATTACGGATTCAACATTCTTCATTCTTATCAGGCACGTTTTTCATTCTTACATAGTACTCTCAATTTCCCGAGAGTCTTACTTCCCATTTCACCCACACGCCCGCCTGCTACCCAACTCTACCGGACATACCTGTAACAATTATCATGATCTCACGAATGTCATACGTTTCTCGTGTATTGGCCAGGTACACAATCCACATAGTAGTTTCGTGCCTTCATGTAATTGTCACCTTATGTCCGTAGACTTATGTTTCGGCGCGTATATCACTTTCAGTACTTCATTACTATACAATCATTGTCTTTCATTTAAACTTTTCCTTCCCTTAATGAGTTTTACCATTACTTACACCCACATATTAAATTTACGTACCTGGGCTCATTTGCCTATTTGTATTATTACCTCTTTGCCTGCCTTAGTATTCATCCTAGACTGCATTCACAGATCATCCTCTTCCAACACTTATGCTTACCTTGCACATACAAAACCGTCAGTTTCTTTATACGTATACATAAGTACATACTTACATTAGCCTTTACCTTTGGATCTTAATCGAGTCTTAGATTGTACGGATTTCTTATCTCAAGAGCACACAAGTTTGAGTTCAAGTACTTACCTTCTCGTACTTGATTCCCTCAAACCAGGGCTCTGATACCAACTTATTACACCCTAATTCGTAAATGACAAAAGTCGCAGCGGAAATTCGTACCATAAAAATTTCGTTCGTTACAAACACCTTGACGCACTTAAATTCATTTTTAAGGTTAATTCTTTTTCAATAAATACATTTATTGAACTTATTTACAATAAGAAAACGTAACTTAGCTTCCCTCAATTACGTACTCAAACACTCCCGTACAATCTATCTTGTGACTCGGTCTTTAGTCGCTCCTCTTCAGAATGATAATCTGGCTCGAACAACCTGTACTCAGCAAATACATACAAGACATTAATGCATTTTATAAATATAAACGATGGTTAGCCTTGAATTATTTTCCGTTCCATTATTTCTTTACATTAAACGTTCTTTCTGAGTACCTCACCTCTGGTGAGTCTTCGATACTGTACCTGCATTACACCTAAAACTCCAGGTACACGAATCACGATGTAGAAGAATACATACCTACATACTCACACACATACATGCCAGCCTACATACATACTTACATATATTTACCCTCGAATATACTTACCTACATACATAGTTTCGCATATACTTCCTTAGACTTATAAAACATACATACGTATATACCTACATCCATACCTTCATATATATTTACGATCACCTATAATCATTTTCATATGTTCCCACGTAATCAATTACGTACATACCCACATATAAACACATCTATGATAATACATGCATATCTACATACACCCACACCTACAATCATTACGCACACTCATGACGTTATACATATATACATACATACGTCCCTATTGCAACATACCCAACTCATACTTGCCTACTCATATACGTCTTCATATATTCGCGTATACTTGCTCACACACTTATAATCTTACATACGTTCGCGCATACATACTTACCTACACTTCTACATACGTGTATAGATGCATACAACATACATACTTGCCTATCTACATATGTGCATACATGTATGCTCATAAAAACGTAAGTTAAATTAGTCATACGCAACTTAAAACGCGTTTAAACGAGTTCCCAAGACAAAACGGAGCAAACGAACAATTTTCGCCAAACAAGGGGGCCTCGCGTGACGCCAAGGGCCTTGGCGTCACGCCTAGCCCCTGTTTTCACACAAAAGTTACTGCATGTTGCTGCATATTCCCAGCACGATCCGGTTTTACGGAAACGAGCATAACTCTCTCGTTTTTAATCCGTTTTACCCGATTCTTTTTCCTCCGCGTCCGTATCTTAATTCTCCATCTTATGGAATTAAGATCCGACATCCGGATTAACAAAATTCCAGACTTTTAAGTCTTCGGCTTACTACCCGTTTTACCAAGAATTGACCCGTTCATAATTTTATCACATAACTTGTTTGTTTAACCTTAACTTCATATGAATTGATAACTTCAAGGTCATTTGTCATAAAAGATTCATTCCCGGATACCTTACATCTTATTCCACCCGTTTGCGCACAAAAGCTTATTTTGACCCGTTAAGGGTAATTGCGCATTAAAACGTTTCTGACTTACAAAACCATACTCCTCACTTTCATACTTGACCGAAACATTACACTAATCGAATAACTTGTTTCTAAACTACTTTTAAGATCGTTTGCCCAAAATACCCATCAAGGGCATTTTGGTCAACTTTAATCCCATCATTTACGACGAAAGACTTCAACATATATTTGACCTCAAACATCATGTTTAATTAATTAAAACATTTTATTACTTAATCGAACTAAGAAGTGATTACGGAAATCACTTACCTTATGCGTCCGTGCTCGTATCCGATTCCTTGCCTCTTCTTGCCCCGTTAACACCTCATGCTTGAGCCCGTCTCGACGTGGTTCCTTATGATCCCCTCATGTTGGTGATCATCAATCCATGCTCGGTTATGGATTTAAGCTTCATCTTGCCTTCCGATTTGATGATCTTCATGATTAGGGTTTGTGGAGCTCTCATGGAGCTCCTGGCTCTTTCTCGAACACACACACGATGTGTGTGTTTATTTGTGTGTTGATTTCTTTTAATTAGTAAATCAACTTTCATTTGTTCCACTTTAGCTCCTCGGGTTTACCTTTAAAACATAACTGACACTACCTTCATCATTTAATACTTTTGACCATACCCTTAACTAGGTTAAATAGCCTAGTTATTTATTTCATGACGTGTCACATAAGAACACACGACAAATATTAATATTCAGATTTTGGGGCGTTACACCACCGTAGACGGCTGTTTCCATCGCCAAAAAAGGAGAGGTGTGTGGGTGTGTTTGTGGTGATGGTGGTGTTAAGAAAAGAGAAGTACAGAACTACGTGTGTGAGAAGGTGTGTGGGTGTGTTTTGTACTTTTGTGGTAATGGTGGTGTATCTTCACTTTTTAAATCCCTCCTGCGATTTTAATTGTAAATCACTCCTGCTATTTTAAATATACTACACAAACAATCCCTGAATTATTTTGATAAAAAAATCCTGAATCTTTCAAATGACCACAAAACAAAAGAATAAGTAAAATGGTATTGAAATTTATATTTACACGTAACTCGGGTCTTAAATCCGATCGGACCGGTCCGACCTTTGACCCCCAAAGGCGACCGGGTCGACTTTCGGTCCTGTCCTGAAAACATTGGTAAAATCTTCTCTCTTCATTAAAATCTTTACTCTCTCTCTCTCTCTCTCTCTCAATCACTTTTCAAAACCCAGAAGTCTGTTTTCTCTCCCTCCTTCTTCAAAACCAGATCTCCCCATAGTTTTTTCCCAAAAGAGGATTGGTGGAAAAGTTATTTACCAAAATGGGTGATTTGAAAAAAAATACTAAAATGTGTGTTTTTCTATATTTCTCTATTTTTAACTAATATGTTATAGTTCTTCTATTTTTATTTAATCAACCTATCACATTCGTGAAAAAGTGAGAATAAAGGGGAGTGGTACTGTTGGGCGGGAAAATGAGAAAATTGAAGCCCTAATCTACTGACACGTGATCCAAATAACTTTCATTTATTATATATATTAGATATATATATAGGGTAAGGATAATGTAAAAAGGGCCTAAAGTGTGAGAAGTGTATTATAACACTATATATAATACTATATAACACCATATAAACACCGTATAACAATATGTAACACCATATAATACCATATAACACTATGTAACACTATATATCATTATATAACAAATATATATAACACTATACATTTATCATAGACATGCTATCAGACAACCTATAGTGTTATATTTGTTATATAATGATATATAGTGTTACATAGTGTTATATGGTATTATATGGTATTACATATTGTTATACGGTGTTTATATGGTGTTATATAGTATTATATATAGTGTTATAATACACTTCTCACACTTTGAGCACTTTTTACAGGATCCTCTCTATATATATATATATATGGTTGAGTTCATTTTAGAACTCTAAATAAATACAGAACTTTCAGAACTCCTAATAAACAATCATTTTATATATAAGTTTTTGTATTTAGGATCTTTTTATCATCTATTATATGTATTTATTTGATTACATACATGTTAAAAGTAGTTTACATATGTTTAATTGCCAAAATTATGTATATGTGTCATAACTAATTACATATATGTAAAAAAAACTAGTGTACATATGTGTAATTATAAAATTACATATAAAAAATGATAAAATTACTCTTAACATGTATGTAATCGTAAATATAAACATAATAAATGATAAAATTATCCTAAACATAAAAATATATAAATAAGAAGATTGTTTATTAGGTGTTCTGCGAGTTCTGTAAATATTTATGGTTCTGAAATGATCCTGGCCCTATATATATATATGGAGGAGTTCATGCGAGAACCACCCTTATTGCGAGAACCGCGAGAACCAATGTGAACACAACCTAAAATAGCTAAAAAAAACCTAAAAAAACCTAACCCCCACCCCCCCCCCCCCCAAGCTAAATGCTAAAAACTAAAACCCTCAAAAAACCTAAAAAAAACCTAACCCCCCCCCCCCCCAAAGCTAAAATGCTAAAAACTAAACCCCAAAAAAACCTAAAAAAAATCTAATTTTTTTTAAATATTTTTTATGCTCAAATCGCTACTTTTAGTGGCAAATTTTTTTTTTTTTAAATTTAATTTTTTTTTGCTTCGAAAAGTAGCGATTTTTATATAAAAATATTAAAAAAAAAATTTTGTGTGATTTTTAGCTATTTTTAGGCATTTTTGGTTGTGTTCACATTGGTTCTCGCAATAAGAGGTGGTTCTCACATGATCTTCTCCCTATATATATATATATATATAGGGGAGGGTTATTTTGAGAACAAAGATTTTTGTGAGAACACTAGGAACAATTTTCATCCATAGATCATCATAAATTAAGGGCTAAGATTAAATGGAGGTTTAAATGAGGAGGGGACCACAATATATAACTGAAAAGGACATTATTGTAAAAATACATTCAATTAACGTTCACACTGAAATTCACCTTCTTCTCACAAAATCAGATCTCAGTCTTCCTAAACCCTAATCCATTATTTTCCTCAGAAATCAATCTACAAATCAAATTATGCCTTAATCAACCCAAATCCACAACGATTATATGTTAAGTTGTATGATTTCGGTAATCGAAAAAGGTAGTTTGGTGATGAGATTGGAACAGAGTGATAATGGGGGAAAATGACGACAAAGGTGTTTTCTCAATTCATAACTAAAACTCATCTAAATGAGAGTTCCAATACCAATCAAATTGTTGCATCCTTATGTAAGTATTATATTTTATAGTAATTAATTATTTTAGTATACTTGTATTATAATCATTTAGTGGATTTATATTATTTTGTACTTTGCTCTGAGTTTATGTTCTAGCATCATCTTTTCTGCAAAATATAATTTTAGGTTTAGAGACACTTTGGGTAACTGGAAATTTTATTTCTCATTTAATTTGAATCTATGGGATAATGGTTGGTTAAAATAATTTACTCGGCTTTGGTAATTGATGTGGAAGAGTATACCTAAACTCTAAACAAGTCTCACTAGATCTAGTGCCAAATAATAAAACTCAAATTTAAAGTAAAATTAGTATAGACATGATGATTTACACATGTGTAAACCATATTAGTTATACAAATATAATTATTGATATGAAGGTTTACACATGTGTAAAGCATAATATTAAAAAAAATTAACCATAGATATGAAACTTTACACATGTATAAATCCTAAAATTTAAAATACGCATAGATATGAACGTTACACATGTGTAAACCATATTAGTTAAATTATATAAGCAGAGATATGAAGGTTTACACATGTGTAAATGAGCAGTTTACACACGTGTAAGTCAACAGGTTTATTTGTTTAGTTATACAAATATAATTATTGATATGAAGGTTTACACATGTGTAAAGCATAATATTAAAAAAAAAAATTTAACCATAGATATGAAACTTTACACATGTATAAATCCTAAAATTTAAAATACGCATAGATATGAACGTTACACATGTGTAAACCATATTAGTTAAACTATATAAGCAGAGATATGAAGGTTTACACATGTGTAAATGAGCAGTTTACACACGTGTAAGTCAGCAGGTTTATTTGTTTAGAATATCAGTAGAAAAATGTCTTAATGGTTTAGTACTTGTGTCACTTTAACCAGGAGCATTTCAAAAAGCTATCAAGCTAGAGATCAGCACGGTACCCGTTCGGTACCAAAAAACAGGAAGAGTAGGTACCGGTATAGGTACAGGTACCGAATACAACGGTTCGGTACTGGTATCGGTATTTACCGGTGTTTACCTGTAAATACGGTGTTTACCCGTAAATACTGATACCGTACCGGTACCGAAAAATGGGGAGAGTGTGTACCAGTACCGGTACCGAATATACCCAGTACGGTTCAACACCGGAACCCGGTACCAAATGCTCATCCCTATATCAAGCTTCCTTTTGAGAAAATACATATGATAAACTATCTGTTACTTGTCAAATATATAAATAAAAAAACTTACAGATGCTCTTTGTTGAAACAAAAATACATGTGTATAGTGATGAGACATATGGAGACCTTGAAATCAGTGGGTCACGCAAAATGGAAAGACATGGAATCTGTGAAACCTCAAAAAATAAAGTTGGCATGAGCAACAAAGGAAAATGGCATTGATTGTGGAGTATTTGTGATGAGACACATGGAGACCTATAAGGAAAGTCGTGTAAAGAGTCGGGAATGCGGTTTCAAAATGGAGAAAAGCAAGAAACAAAACGGACAATTGAGCTGCCTTAGACAAAAATAAGTTGTGAAGATTTTGCTTTCGAAAGCAAATGCTCACAGAGAATTTGTGATCCAGAAAACTAGTTGATATTTTGAAGTAGGAATTTTGTTTTTTTATGTTATTGTGCATACCAAAGAGGTTTCTTTCGCTGCATTGGTTTGGAATTTAAAAAACTTTTGTAATTCTGGCCATTAACGTTGATATTTGGCAAGATTATTATTCTTGTTATCTTTGTGTTTGTTTGGGTCGGATGGCTTTCAATTTAATCCAGGTATTATATGGTTGTATTGGTGTGGGGGTATGTTTTCCAAAAAGTTGATGGTTTTGTTGACTCGCTTTGAAAAAGACTAGGTACAGAGTAACAGATCATTCAAAAACAGGTATTCTCATTGCACGTCAACGTGCTAGCCTATAAATTCAACAACAATATGATTCTTTAGTACAAGCATATATTACAAACATCGCGCTGAAGCAAGTTCTCTTGCACTTAACAAAACATGTTTGAATAAACAATCATTTTATACAAAGTTTGGCTCCATCGGCGCCATAAAACTCAAGCACGAGGAGAAGGGTTTCTCTTGAAAAATGCATATGCATCGCTGTATATATCAACTACATTCACAAACACAGCCAAACCAATCATCAAAGCCGCAAATATCTTATCCCCTTTCGTTGACATACCATGGAAATCCCTAAACACAAAAAAAATAAAAAACACAAAGTGCACGAATTAGAACCGTTGTTGGTGGCATTTTTGTAATTTAGGATGATTATTTACCTTATGGGTCATTGTGTAGACATATACCAGGTAAAATGGGTCAGACTGGGCCGGGTAACAGGTTTGGATCAAACGTGTTCTAAAATTAGTTCGGGCGAGGATGAGACTAAAGGCGTTGGATCTTAGATTCTTAGTCGGACATGTGGTCATCGAAACAGTTGTTGTTGTTTGTTTTACAAGTGGTCGCGAAAATGTTGGATCTTAGCTCGTTGTAACCTGTAGAGAAAGATTGGTTAAACAAGGGGTGTCGTCCCCTTTTACATAAGATAATATATTGTTTAATTCACAGTTTACACATGTGTAAATGAGCTGCACCTGTGTAAAACAGAAACAATTAATTGACAGGGAACAATTTACAGATGTGTAAATGAGCTGAAAATGTGTAAAACATAAACTATCAAGTGACCACGAAACAGTTTACACACGTGTAATTAGGCTAAAATAGGTAAAACATAACCAAATTAGTAATAGGGAACTGATTACACATGTGTAAATCAGTTGAAATTGTGTAAAAACAACAATTTACACATGTGTATATCAACTGAAAATGTGTAAAACAGAAACATATACTGATAGGGAACAACATTTACACATGTGTAACACCCCTGAACGTATGTAAATCATAAAGAAAAAAAGTCACAATGAACGTTTACACATGTGTAAAACAACAGTTACACATGTGTAAATCTGAACAGGTGGATGATACGAAAAAGTCTTAACATCAGTAACACATAAAATAGAACATGTGTATCTGAATAAGATGGAATGCAAGCCATTAGCTGTTACACATGTGCCATTAGGTGAATCAAAAAAAGTAATATAAAATACACAGATTCAAATTGAAATCATAGAATATATGAAACAAAATCAATAATCATTGAAAATCGAAATTCAATTAACTTGCAACAAAATCAACAATCATTGAAGATCAAAATTGAATTAACGATAACTGAAAACCTAAATTGATACCTTCAAATCACTGAGAAATTGATAAATATAACTTCAGAATAGAATGAAGATTTTATAAGCCCTAAAATTGTTGAAGAAATCGTTGAAGGTTTCATATTTGCGCCCTAATCATCAGCAATCTAATCATCTTTATGATTCATTATCTGATAAGAACGTGATTTTTTTCTAGGTTCTGAAATGATATTGAGTTTAATGGAATAGAGAATTGTATAATTACAAATTTACCCTTTTCATTAAAACACAAGGGATATAAATGAGTGGCTAAGGTTTGTTCTCATAGTTCTCACAAAAAATGGGTGTTCTCATTTAAACAATCCCCTATATATATATATACATATATATATATATATATATATATATATATATATATATATATATATATATATATATAAAATATCTTTCTGCAACTCTCTACTCCGCTGTGCATACTCTCATCCATCATCATCCGCTGTGCATATCTCCATCATCATTGTAAGCATTCTTAGCTTATTTTAAGTTTCAAGTTTTACTACCACCCTCTCTGATATATTGGTATCAGAGCAAAGGCTTTCTTAAAATCTAAAAGACTAAGACAAGTCCCTTTTATGGCATGTTAAGCCAGTGTTTTGGGAAACTCTCTTAGGTGAAGATTGTGGGAAAGATAGTTGCTTTGATAACATTATAAACGAAAGGATTTTATATTATGACTACTAGTTTTTATATTAGACATCTTTTAAATAAATTAAAAAGTTATGATAAAATTATTCTTGCTTTAGATTCAGCAGAATATTTAGATTATATAAATTATTATAGATTATTGTGGTTTATATATGAGCGTGCTAAGTTAAAAGAACAAATATATAGATCAAATCGTTTAATAGATTAGTTTGTATATTATTTTTCTTTACTAATTGGAATATAAGAAAATATTTAAGAGAAATCTGGAATAAGGGATAAAAGCTAAAGAGAGTTGGAATTTAATAATCATTGGTACTTCTCAAATAATCAAACGTTTAGAGTTCTTAAATTTAGAATTTTCTGAAAAAGCTCATCGAAAACCTTTTACAACAGATAACTTTACTTTAGTTTGTAATATTAAGGACCCTTGTGAACACACTTTGCATACAAATAACTCACAGTTTAATACTTTAGTAGATTTACTCATAAATCTAAGTATTAGTTTACAACAAGAAGCTATAAATAATAAACAAATAATAGAAAATTTAACAGTAGAAATTAAAAAATTATCACAAAATCTAGATTATATAAAAAATCAGTCTAATACACTAGGAGGAAAAAGTATAAACAATATATCTTTAGAAGTTGAAAAACTTACAGAAACGTTACAAAAGCTAAAAATAGAGAAAAAACCTACACCGTATACACATTGGCAACCAAGAAAATGAATAATAATAATTTTTTAGGAAGAAGTAGAACTATACAGGAAGCTAGGAATTCTACAAGTAATATAAATGATAATATAACATCAGATAGTTTTTTAAACAGGATAGTTAGAAGAGGATCAGGATCTAACAGCAATAGACAAATAATACAATTAGAAGAAGAAATAGATTTAGACAGAAACTTAGAATTATATAACCAACATCAATTAGACATATTAAATCCAAGGATATTATATCAAACAGGAATATTTAATATAAACACAACTCTTATAAGAAGTAGTAGAGAAGAAAGTTTAAGGGTAGTAGATAATACAGTAACCCTAGATCTTTTGTCACCAGATACTATTGAAAAAATTAAAAAACAAAATAAACATTTTGTACATACAGGGTTAATAATAATAGGGATTAAAGCTTTGGGAAGAAAAAATTTAGGAACAAAATTATTAGCCTTAATATTAGATAAAAGTTGGAAATCAGATATGAAAAAAGCTATAATCTCAGGAATGGAAGTAGATTTAAGTCAAAACATAGCAATATTTTATTGTACACCAGATATTTTAAAAGATGTTAAAGATTTGCAAAATATGAAAATAGCTTTACAAACAAAAGGATATGAAGAATATGAAGGAAATAATTTAGTAGTAAGTATAGGAGTTCTAGGAAGAGCTAGTAATAGTTCAGGAATGCAATATAAAGTAAATATAGAAGGTATAGTAAAAACAATTGCATCAAAATCTATACAAATGATAGAACCTATAAAAATTGATCCAGAACAATTAACAGGATTAGAATGGGACTTAGATGATTTACAAGAAAAAGAAGAAAATACAGTTTTAGTACCTAAGAAAAGTTACATATATGAAGAAACTGATGGAAAACAAAAATTAAGATATACTGATTTTAAAGAAAAACAAACAGAGAAAAACAATAATGAAGAATATCATTTTATGAATATTGAGGAAGAAAATAAAGATGAAATATTTTCTACATATGATACAGATAATGAGGAAGATGAAATAGATATAAATTTTTTAAAATTTGAAGAAGAAGAAACAATGGATTATACACTATTAGATTATGAAGAAGAATCAATAGATTGTTTTAAAGTAGAAGAAACAAATAAAACAATAGAACAAATTATAGATCGAAAGTTTACAGAAATAAATATACAAGAAGAAGTAGATGATATGATTATGGAATGTATAACAGAATTAGGATTAGATTATGAACAAAGTTATAATAAACTACAAGAATATTATAATTTACCATTAGTAGAAGGAATTATGAAGAGAGAGGTAATGTTATCAGATTTTTATAAACAAGAACAAAGTTTTATGTTTAATACATCCAATCCCTTAAAAAGACCAAAAATAGAATGGGGAGAAGGATATAGTGGTACAAACGAAAGTCATGGTAGAGAACCATGGACACAACCAACAGTTAATTATCAACAAGAGTCTAATGTTATAGGAAAAGGAAGAAGAATGCCTATAGGACAAATATACAGTGGAAATATGTTATTATTAGAACAACAAAAGCCACAGTTATGGATAGATGAAGTATTAACATGGGAACAAAATGTAGTAAGATTATGGGAAACAAATAAAAAAGATAGTATGGATATGTTTTCGTATTTAGAAACTACATTAGGACCAATAGCATTAGAATATGGCAAAGTAAGAAAACACAAAATCCAGAAGAGATTAATAATCTTAAAGCATTAGGAGATAATCCTTATAATTTTACATCACAAATTAGAACACTTATATTAGGAGTTGATCCAGCAAAAAATAACTCTTTAATACAGGATACAGCTATTAGAAATTTAGAACAATTAAGTATAGCAGATATGAAATATATAAATGAATTTACTTTAGATTTTACAAGATTATTGTCACAAACAGGAAAAGCCATGGATGATAATTTATGTGACAAATATTTTATAAAACTACCAGGAGATTTAGGAAAATCTATACATGAAGCCTGGAAAACAAATTATGGTGCACAACAAAATTTAGGTATAGGACCAAGAATAACTTATACATTTGGTATACTAGAAGAAAAATGTAAAGAAGTAGCATTACAAGAACAATTAAAAAGAAATGCTTATGCATTTTGTAAAACAACAATTTATACACCACAAGCATATGGAGTTTATGATAAAAAGAAAAAGATACGAAAAAGTACAACATATGATAGAAATTATAGAAAACATTATAATACAAACAAATATGTTAAAAAACCACAATCTAGAAAATGTAGATGTTACACTTGTGGAGAAACAACACATTTAACTAATAATTGTCCAAATAAAAGAAAAATATGGAAAGAGCAAATTTAGTAGAGCAATTACAAGATTATGAAATAGAAGCTCTAAAAACAGATGATGAATCTGATAATGAATCAGTATATAGTATTTATAGTGAAGAAGAAAATCCAACAACAAAAGTAACATATACATACATGAATACAGAAGAAATTTGTGAACATGATTGGAAACAAAATAAAGGAAATAATCATATAAGATGTTGTCATTGTGGATATTACCCTAGTATAGAAAAAAGATCACAATGTAATAAATGTTTTAAAGAAATTTGTTTTAAATGTCTTAAAGAAATTTATGATAAAGATATAGCTACAACATCAAAAGTGAAAACAAATTCTGAAAATAATGAAAATGAAAGGATAGATAAATTGGAATTAACAATAGAATTACATAGTTTAAAAATAAAAAATTTAGAAAATAAAATAGAAGAACTTGAAAGATTAAGTCAAATAGAAGAAATAGGTAAAATGGCTCTACAAAAACCAGATGATCAAACGTATATACAAACACAAGGATCAACAAATATGATAAATATACAATGTCGATTATGGTTAGATAATAATAAATACCTAGATTTAACAGCATTAGTTGACACAGGAGCTACAAAAAGTTTAATTTCACATAGTTTAGCACCTATGGAATATCATAAAAAATTATCGTATGAACTAAGTACAAGAACAATAGAGGATAGGTTAATATCTATTACACATTGTTTAGAACCAGTAGGAATACAATTCTTAGATTTTGCAAACAATTATAGTATAAAATATGAAATGCCACAAATAAATATTAATCCACCAGAAATAAAATCAAAAGATTTTGTAATAGGATTAAATTTCATATTAGGATTAAATGGTGCAGTTACAATAACAAGAAATTTTATAACATTAAGTAAACAATTATATACAATACCAACCCTTAGGTATATGAATACAACACAAATTGTTCAAAAAAGAGGGGATAAAGGGAATTTAGATTTCTTGAAAACGCAGAACAAAAAACAGTTTATAGAAAAGGAATCATTAAAACTTCTAATAGATTTTTTAAGTCATGAAATAGAGAAAGGACAAGATATTACAAAAAGTTTAAACCATCCTATGATATTACATTTAGAAAAAATAGGATATATTAGAGAAGATATAACAAAATCAAATGTAAAATATGTTTGTAAATTTAAATTAAAAAATCCCGACATAGTAATTAGGACAGCTAATATAGAATACAGTCCATTAGATAAAGAAGAGTTTAAAAAACAAATCCCTGAAATGGTAAATCAAGGATTAATTAGAAAATCAGAAAGTACTCATAGATCTACAGCTTTTCTAGTAAGAAATCACAATGAAATAAAAAGAGGAAAAGCTAGAATAGTTTATAATTACAAAAGATTAAATGATAACACAATAGATGATGGATATAATATTCCTAATAAAGACAGTTTGCTAAATCTTATACAAAATAAAAAAGTATTTTCAAAATTTGACCTAAAATCAGGATATAATCAGTTAAAGTTAGAAGAAAGTTTTAAACCATGGACAGCTTTTACATGTTCAGAAGGGCAATATGAATGGAATGTCCTTAGTTTTGGACTAAAAAATGCACCTTCTATTTTTCAAAGATTTATGGACAGCATATTTCTAAAGTTTGATTTTTGTTTAGTATATATTGATGATATTTTAGTTGCAAGTAATACAGTACAGGAACATGAGAAACACCTACAACAAGTTTTTGAAGAAATAAAGAAAAATGGTATAGTAGTTTCAAAAAGAAAAATGGAACTTTTTAAAAGAAAATTTTCCTTTTTAGGATTAGAAATTGGAAATGGAAAAATAGAATTACAACCACATATTTCTACAAAAATTCTAAACTTTCCAGAAAAATTTGAAAACTTAAAACAAATACAAGCCTTTTTAGGTCTAGTAAATTATGCTAGAAAGTTTATTCCAAACTTGTCAAAATTGGTTGGACCTCTATATGGAAAAACCACTAAAAATGGTCAGAGATATTTTAATCAAGAAGACATTAAATTAGTCAAAGAAATTAAGAAAGCAGTTAAAAATATTAAACCATTAGAATTACCATTAGTTACAGATTATATAATCATTGAAACAGATGGATGCAAAGAAGGATGGGGAGCAGTCCTTCTATGTAAACCAAACAAATACAGTCCCAAGGAAGAAGAGAAAATTTGCGCTTATTCAAGTGGTAATTTTCAAAACAAAACAAATTGGACTACAATTGATTTTGAAATACAGGCATTAATTTATTCATTAGAAAAGTTTAAGATTTTTCTTAATAAAGAATTTACAGTAAGAACTGATTGTGAAGCAATAGTTAAGTTTGTAAAAAATGATCAAAGTAAAAAGGTAAATAGAACCAGATGGGTTAATCTACAAAATATTATACAAGGAAATGGATATTTTATAAATTTTGAACATATTAAAGGAAAAAATAATGGGATAGCTGATATGTTATCTCGAAATATAAACAAATGGTTTGTTTTAGATGGACAGGAAAAACGATAAAGAGAAGTAAGAGCTTATACATCCAAAACAAAAGCAACAGGAGAATTCTTCATCAGAGGAAGAACAAATTCAACAGGCATATCTACAGTCATTAGAAAAGATACACGGTTCTCCTTACAGAACATTACCACAGTCAATGACAAGACAAGTTTATACACAACAGCAATCAAAGGCAGCTGGAAAACGCCCTTTGTATACAAACTTTCCACCTAAACCGGTGATCGAGTTTGGAACATATGCTTTACAGATATGCAATGAAGCTGACAAGAAGTTTCGTCCTATTATGGGAATGAAACTAACAGATAAACAGCAATGTTTATTAGACAATTTATGGCATATTCAAACCATGCCACTAGCTTCATCATTCAAAGTACAAGTTTTAAATGCTCTAAGTATTTACTTTCAAGAACAGAGTTAAAAAACACCTGAAAGACAGTTTAAACAGAAATCAAATTGTACACATTATGTTGTATTTAGGGGTACAAAACTTGGAATTTTTAACAAATGGGAAACAGTTATACGACACATAACTTGTGTTGTAGGAGGAGCATATTGGAAAGGTTATACAAGTTTTGCTGAAGCTCTTCAAGCAGCAAGAACAGAGCTTGGTCCAAGTTTTTACATAGAACCTGAAGAGGTTAAAAGTTTTTCAGACATGGCAAAAACAAACCCTGAGCATTACATAAAAGCTCAACAAGAAATTATTTCTGAATTAAAAAGACAACTTGAAGAAAAAGCAAAAAATGCACAAGATATACAATTGAAAATTGAAAACAGTTTGTTAAAACAAAAAATGATTTTATTAGAAGAAAAAAATACACAGTTATTACAAAAGCTTGAGAAAAAAGAAAACAAGGATAAAATAGAGGTATACAGGACTTTTGAGTGTTTCAGGACAAGGATTCTTGATACACCTTGCAGCAATGCCTAAAACCAGTTACAGAAAGATTCCCAGAATTTGAGAATCTTGTTTCACAGAAAGTTTGTGCAGAATTTCCTTTGATTTTGTACAATCTGCAACAACAGCTGGTAGACATGGCGTTCAAATTCGACAGTGAACAGCAAGGATTTAAAGTGGTAGAAAGAACAGATGAAAAAGGAGACGGAACTGGTCTTCTATTACTTCAAATACACCATCCTACAAAGTTGACAAATGAGCAAATAATTAAATTTTATCATCATGGTATGATTGATTATTTGGAAATAAAGTTAGATAAAAAAGCAGAAGATCTTCTCAACCAGCTTGGAGAAAAGATGATTCTAATTGCAGGAAATATGGCAGTTAGAACAGTGACTTCGATTATTGGTTGTAAAATAATTTCTTCATTCCCTTACACAGATGCATACACATACATACCAGCAAGAAAAAGGATTTTTATTGAACATAAAAGTAATATATGTCATCAATATCATCTACAGACATCAATGACAAAAACTGATATAGAGTTTTCAACTCTACCTTGGTTAAGTCATTCGGATGAAAAAATTCCAGACAGTTTTACACAGTTTATCAAAGATCATCAGGAAACCCCAGAACTTCCTGATTATTATCCATGGAGGAATTATCATCTGGTAGGTGAAGGTCATTACATACAAGTCTACACAAAACCAGTTTGGACAATGCTTCTACCCTTTGCAGGGGAAGGAGATCACCTACAGTTACAACACATTATCAACTTAGAAGATGAAGAGGGCAATAATTTGGAAGATTGCTCTAGTCCACAATCCATAGACAGTACACACAGAGATTTCTAAAAAATATCGTAAGCAGTGACGACACAAGACACAAGACAAAACACATGACGAAAGCCATGACGATTTATAGGTCAATTTTCCACAAATAATATAATGTAAAGTCGTTGATGATGGCTAGAATTTCTACAGACACTATTTAGACACTATTTACTTTTTGACTAGTTTTGTTTATATTGTAATTAAACGATGAATTTCTTTCTAGACTTTAGACTCTAGGGACTAGATATAAGACTTCTGTGTAATATTTTTGCCTATATATTGGGCATTGTAAATCAGTGTAAGATACGAACGAGAAACCATTAAGCAATAATATTTTACTTCATATGGCACACTAAACTCTCTCCATATCTCTTTAGCTCAATTCCTTAATATCCCAGATTTTCTCCAAGTTCTTCATATTATATTCCAACCTACATATAAAAAAAAAAAAAAAAATCTTTCTGCAACTCTCTACTCCGCTGTGCATACTCTCATCCATCATCATCCGCAGTGCATATCTCCATCATCATTGTAAGCATTCTTAGCTTATTTTAAGTTTCAAGTTTTACTACCACCCTCTCTGATATATTGGTTATATAATTCTAAGTTTCTGTCTAAATCTATTTCTTCTTCTAATTGTATTATTTGTCTATTGTTGTTAGATCCTGATCCTCTTCTAACTATCCTGTTTAAAAAACTATCTGATGTTATATTATCATTTATATTACTTGTAGAATTCCTAGCTTTCTGTATAGTTCTACTTCTTCCTAAAAAATTATTATTATTCATTTTCTTGGTTGCCAATGTGTATACGGTGTTGGTTTTTTCTCTATTTTTAGCTTTTGTAACGTTTCTGTAAGTTTTTCAACTTCTAAAGATATATTGTTTATACTTTTTCCTCCTAGTGTATTAGACTGATTTTTTATATAATCTAGATTTTGTGATAATTTTTTAATTTCTACTGTTAAATTTTCTATTATTTGTTTATTATTTATAGCTTCTTGTTGTAAACTAATACTTAGATTTATGAGTAAATCTACTAAAGTATTAAACTGTGAGTTATTTGTATGCAAAGTGTGTTCACAAGGGTCCTTAATATTACAAACTAAAGTAAAGTTATCTGTTGTAAAAGGTTTTCGATGAGCTTTTTCAGAAAATTCTAAATTTCAGAACTCTAAACGTTTGATTATTTGAGAAGTACCAATGATTATTAAATTCCAACTCTCTTTAGCTTTTATCCCTTATTCCAGATTTCTCTTAAATATTTTCTTATATTCCAATTAGTAAAGAAAAATAATATACAAACTAATCTATTAAACGATTTGATCTATATATTTGTTCTTTTAACTTAGCACGCTCATATATAAACCACAATAATCTATAATAATTTATATAATCTAAATATTCTGCTGAATCTAAAGCAAGAATAATTTTATCATAACTTTTTAATTTATTTAAAAGATGTCTAATATAAAAACTAGTAGTCATAATATAAAATCCTTTCGTTTATAATGTTATCAAAGCAACTATCTTTCCCACAATCTTCACCTAAGAGAGTTTCCCAAAACACTGGCTTAACATGCCATAAAAGGGACTTGTCTTAGTCTTTTAGATTTTAAGAAAGCCTTTGCTCTGATACCAATATATCAGAGAGGGTGGTAGTAAAACTTGAAACTTAAAATAAGCTAAGAATGCTTACAATGATGATGGAGATATGCACAGCGGATGATGATGGATGAGAGTATGCACAGCGGAGTAGAGAGTTGCAGAAAGATATTTTTTTTTTATATGTAGGTTGGAATATAATATGAAGAACTTGGAGAAAATCTGGGATATTAAGGAATTGAGCTAAAGAGATATGGAGAGAGTTTAGTGTGCCATATGAAGTAAAATATTATTGCTTAATGGTTTCTCGTTCGTATCTTACACTGATTTACAATGCCCAATATATAGGAAAAAATATTACACAGAAGTCTTATATCTAGTCCCTAGAGTCTAAAGTCTAGAAAGAAATTCATCGTTTAATTACAATATAAACAAAACTAGTCAAAAAGTAAATAGTGTCTAAATAGTGTCTGTAGAAATTCTAGCCATCATCAACGACTTTACATTCTATTATTTGTGGAAAATTGAGCTATAAATCGTCATGGCTTTCGTCATGTGTTTTGTCTTGTGTCTTGTGTCGTCACTGCTTACGATATTTTTTAGAAATCTCTGTGTGTACTGTCTATGGATTGTGGACTAGAGAAATCTTCCAAATTATTGCCCTCTTCATCTTCTAAGTTGATAATGTGCTGTAACTGTAGGTGATCTCCTTCCCCTGCAAAGGGTAGAAGCATTGTCCAAACTGGTTTTGTGTAGACTTGTATGTAATGACCTTCACCTACCAGATGATAATTCCTCCATGGATAATAATCAGGAAGTTCTGGGGTTTCCTGATGATCTTTGATAAACTGTGTAAAACTGTCTGGAATTTTTTCATCCGAATGACTTAACCAAGGTAGAGTTGAAAACTCTATATCAGTTTTTGTCATTGATGTCTGTAGATGATATTGATGACATATATTACTTTTATGTTCAATAAAAATCCTTTTTCTTGCTGGTCTGTATGTGTATGCATCTGTGTAAGGGAATGAAGAAATTATTTTACAACCAATAATCGAAGTCACTGTTCTAACTGCCATATTTCCTGCAATTAGAATCATCTTTTCTCCAAGCTGGTTGAGAAGATCTTCTGCTTTTTTATCTAACTTTATTTCCAAATAATCAATCATACCATGATGATAAAATTGAATTATTTGCTCATTTGTCAACTTTGTAGGATGGTGTATTTGAAGTAATAGAAGACCAGTTCCGTCTCCTTTTTCATCTGTTCTTTCTACCACTTTAAATCCTTGTTGTTCACTGTCGAATTTGAACGCCATGTCTACCAGCTGTTGTTGCAGATTGTACAAAATCAAAGGAAATTCTGCACAAACTTTCAGTGAAACAAGATTCTCAAATTCTGGGAATCTTTCTGTAACTGGTTTTAGGCATTGCTGCCAAGGTGTATCAAGAATCCTTGTCCTGAAACACTCAAAAGTCCTGTATACCTCTGTTTTATCCTTGTTTTCTTTTTTCTCAAGCTTTTGTAATAACTCTGTATTTTTTGCTTCTAATAAAATAATTTTTTGTTTTAACAAACTGTTTTCAATTTCAATTGTATATCTTGTGCATTTTTTGCTTTTTCTTCAAGTTGTCTTTTTAATTCAGAAATAATTTCTTGTTGAGCTTTTATGTAATGCTCAGGGTTTGTTTTTGCCATGTCTGAAAAACTTTTAACCTCTTCAGGTTCTATGTAAAAACTTGGACCAAGCTCTGTTCTTGCTGCTTGAAGAGCTTCAGCAAAACTTGTATAACCTTTCCAATATGCTCCTCCTACAACACAAGTTATGTGTCGTATAACTGTTTCCCATTTGTTAAAAATTCCAAGTTTTGTACCCCTAAATACAACATAATGTGTACAATTTGATTTCTGTTTAAACTGTCTTTCAGGTGTTTTTGAACTCTGTTCTTGAAAGTAAATGCTTAAAGCATTTAAAACCTGTACTTTGAATGATGAAGCTTGTGGCATGGTTTGAATATGCCATAAATTGTCTAATAAACATTGCTGTTTATCTGTTAGTTTCATTCCCATAATAGGACGAAACTTCTTGTCAGCTTCATTGCATATCTGTAAAGCATATGTTCCAAACTCGATCACCGGTTTAGATGGAAAGTTTGTATACAAAGGGCGTCTTCTGGCTGCCTTTGATTGTTGTTGTGTATAAACTTGTCTTGTCATTGACTGTGGTAATGTTCTGTAAGGAGAACTGTGTATCTTTTCTAATGACTGTAGATATGCCTGTTGAATTTGTTCTTCCTCTGATGAAGAATTCTCCTGTTGCTTTTGTTTTGGATGTATAAGCTTTAACTTCTCTTTATCGTTTTTCCTGTCCATCTAAAACAAACCATTTGTTTATATTTCGAGATAACATATCAGCTATCCCATTATTTTTTCCTTTAATATGTTCAAAATTTATAAAATATCCATTTCCTTGTATAATATTTTGTAGATTAACCCATCTGGTTCTATTTACCTTTTTACTTTGATCATTTTTTACAAACTTAACTATTGCTTCACAATCAGTTCTTACTGTAAATTCTTTATTAAGAAAAATCTTAAACTTTTCTAATGAATAAATTAATGCCTGTATTTCAAAATCAATTGTAGTCCAATTTGTTTTGTTTTGAAAATTACCACTTGAATAAGCGCAAATTTTCTCTTCTTCCTTTGTATTTGTTTGGTTTACATAGAAGGACTGCTCCCCATCCTTCTTTGCATCCATCTGTTTCAATGATTATATAATCTGTAACTAATGGTAATTCTAATGGTTTAATATTTTTAACTGCTTTCTTAATTTCTTTGACTAATTTAATGTCTTCTTGATTAAAATATCTCTGACCATTTTTAGTGGTTTTTCCATATAGAGGTCCAACCAATTTTGACAAGTTTGGAATAAACTTTCTAGCATAATTTACTAGACCTAAAAATGCTTGTATTTGTTTTAAGTTTTCAAATTTTTCTGGAAAGTTTAGAATTTTTGTAGAAATATGTGGTTGTAATTCTATTTTTCCATTTCCAATTTCTAATCCTAAAAAGGAAAATTTTCTTTTAAAAAGTTCCATTTTTCTTTTTGAAACTACTATACCATTTTTCTTTATTTCTTCAAAAACTTGTTGTTGGTGTTTCTCATGTTCCTGTACTGTATTACTTGCAACTAAAATATCATCAATATATACTAAACAAAAATCAAACTTTAGAAATAATGTGTCCATAAATCTTTGAAAAATAGAAGGTGCATTTTTTAGTCCAAAACTAAGGACATTCCATTCATATTGCCCTTCTGAACATGTAAAAGCTGTCCATGGTTTAAAACTTTCTTCTAACTTTAACTGATTATATCCTGATTTTAGGTCAAATTTTGAAAATACTTTTTTATTTTGTATAAGATTTAGCAAACTGTCTTTATTAGGAATATTATATCCATCATCTATTGTGTTATCATTTAATCTTTTGTAATTATAAACTATTCTAGTTTTTCCTCTTTTTATTTCACTGTGATTTCTTACTAGAAAAGCTGTAGATCTATGAGGACTTTCTGATTTTCTAATTAATCCTTGATTTACCATTTCAGGGATTTGTTTTTTAAACTCTTCTTTATCTAATGGACTGTATTCTATATTAGCTGTCCTAATTACTATGTCGGGATTTTTTAATTTAAATTTACAAACATATTTTACATTTGATTTTGTTATATCTTCTCCAATATATCCTATTTTTTCTAAATGTAATATCATAGGATGGTTTATACTTTTTGTAATATCTTGTCCTTTCTCTATTTCATGACTTAAAAAATCTATTAGAAGTTTTAATGATTCCTTTTCTATAAACTGTTTTTTGTTCTGCGTTTTCAAGAAATCTAAATTCCCTTTATCCCCTCTTTTTTGAACAATTTGTGTTGTATTCATATACCTAAGGGTTGGTATTGAATATAATTGTTTACTTAATGTTATAAAATTTCTTGTTATTGTAACTGCACCATTTAATCCTAATATGAAATTTAATCCTATTACAAAATCTTTTGATTTTATTTCTGGTAGATTAATATTTATTTGTGGCATTTCATATTTTATACTATAATTGTTTGCAAAATCTAAGAATTGTATTCCTACTGGTTCTAAACAATGTGTAATAGATATTAACCTATCCTCTATTGTTCTTGTACTTAGTTCATACGATAATTTTTTATGATATTCCATAGGTGCTAAACTATGTGAAATTAAACTTTTTGTAGGTCCTGTGTCAACTAATGCTGTTAAATCTAGGTATTTATTATTATCTAACCATAATCGACATTGTATATTTATCATATTTGTTGATCCTTGTGTTTGTATATACGTTTGATCATCTGGTTTTTGTAGAGCCATTTTACCTATTTCTTCTATTTGACTTAATCTTTCAAGTTCTTCTATTTTATTTTCTAAATTTTTTATTTTTAAACTACGTAATTCTATTGTTAATTCCAATTTATCTATCCTTTCATTTTCATTATTTTCAGAATTTGTTTTCACTTTTGATGTTGTAGCTATATCTTTATCATAAATTTCTTTAAGACATTTAAAACAAATTTCTTTAAAACATTTATTACATTGTGATCTTTTTTCTATACTAGGATAATATCCACAATGACAACATCTTATATGATTATTTCCTTTATTTTGTTTCCAATCATGTTCACAAATTTCTTCTGTATTCATGTATGTATATGTTACTTTTGCTGTTGGATTTTCTTCTTCACTATAAATACTATATACTGATTCATTATCAGATTCATCATCTGTTTTTAGAGCTTCTATTTCATAATCTTGTAATTGCTCTACTAAATTTGCTCTTTCCATATTTTTTCTTTTATTTGGACAATTATTAGCTAAATGTGTTGTTTCTCCACAAGTGTAACATCTACATTTTCTAGATTGTGGTTTTTTAACATATTTGTTTGTATTATAATGTTTTCTATAATTTCTATCATATGTTGTACTTTTTCGTATCTTTTTCTTTTTATCATAAACTCCATATGCTTGTGGTGTATAAATTGTTGTTTTACAAAATGCATAAGCATTTCTTTTTAATTGTTCTTGTAATGCTACTTCTTTACATTTTTCTTCTAGTATACCAAATGTATAAGTTATTCTTGGTCCTATACCTAAATTTTGTTGTGCACCATAATTTGTTTTCCAGGCTTCATGTATAGATTTTCCTAAATCTCCTGGTAGTTTTATAAAATATTTGTCACATAAATTATCATCCATGGCTTTTCCTGTTTGTGACAATAATCTTGTAAAATCTAATGTAAATTCATTTATATATTTCATATCTGCTATACTTAATTGTTCTAAATTTCTAATAGCTGTATCCTGTATTAAAGAGTTATTTTTTGCTGGATCAACTCCTAATATAAGTGTTCTAATTTGTGATGTAAAATTATAAGGATTATCTCCTAATGCTTTAAGATTATTAATCTCTTCTGGATTTTGTGTTTTCTTACTTTGCCATATTCCTAATGCTATTGGTCCTAATGTAGTTTCTAAATATGAAAACATATCCATACTATCTTTTTTATTTGTTTCCCATAATCTTACTACATTTTGTTCCCATGTTAATACTTCATCTATCCATAACTGTGGCTTTTGTTGTTCTAATAATAACATATTTCCACTGTATATTTGTCCTATAGGCATTCTTCTTCCTTTTCCTATAACATTAGACTCTTGTTGATAATTAACTGTTGGTTGTGTCCATGGTTCTCTACCATGACTTTCGTTTGTACCACTATATCCTTCTCCCCATTCTATTTTTGGTCTTTTTAAGGGATTGGATGTATTAAACATAAAACTTTGTTCTTGTTTATAAAAATCTGATAACATTACCTCTCTCTTCATAATTCCTTCTACTAATGGTAAATTATAATATTCTTGTAGTTTATTATAACTTTGTTCATAATCTAATCCTAATTCTGTTATACATTCCATAATCATATCATCTACTTCTTCTTGTATATTTATTTCTGTAAACTTTCGATCTATAATTTGTTCTAATGTTTTATTTGTTTCTTCTACTTTAAAACAATCTATTGATTCTTCTTCATAATCTAATAGTGTATAATCCATTGTTTCTTCTTCTTCAAATTTTAAAAAATTTATATCTATTTCATCTTCCTCATTATCTGTATCATATGTTGAAAATATTTCATCTTTATTTTCTTCCTCAATATTCATAAAATGATATTCTTCATTATTGTTTTTCTCTGTTTGTTTTTCTTTAAAATCAGTATATCTTAATTTTTGTTTTCCATCAGTTTCTTCATATATGTAACTTTTCTTAGGTACTAAAACTGTATTTTCTTCTTTTTCTTGTAAATCATCTAAGTCCCGTTCTAATCCTGTTAATTGTTCTGGATCAATTTTTATAGGTTCTATCATTTGTATAGATTTTGATGCAATTGTTTTTACTATACCTTCTATATTTACTTTATATTGCATTCCTGAACTATTACTAGCTCTTTGTAAATCTTTAACATCTTTTAAAATATCTGGTGTACAATAAAATATTGCTATGTTTTGACTTAAATCTACTTCCATTCATGAGATTATAGCTTTTTTCATATTTGATTTCCAACTTTTATCTAATATTAAGGCTAATAATTTTGTTCCTAAATTTTTTCTTCCCAAAGCTTTAATCCCTATTATTATTAACCCTGTATGTACAAAATGTTTTTTTTGTTTTTTAAATTTTTCAATAGTATCTGGTGACAAAAGATCTAGGGTTACTGTATTATCTACTACCCTTAAACTTTCTTCTCTACTACTTCTTATAAGAGTTGTGTTTATATTAAATATTCCTGTTTGATATAATATCCTTGGATTTAATATGTCTAATTGATGTTGGTTATATAATTCTAAGTTTCTGTCTAAATCTATTTCTTCTTCTAATTGTATTATTTGTCTATTGCTGTTAGATCCTGATCCATATATCAGAGAGGGTGGTAGTAAAACTTGAAACTTAAAATAAGCTAAGAATGCTTACAATGATGATGGAGATATGCACAGCGGATGATGATGGATGAGAGTATGCACAGCGGAGTAGAGAGTTGCAGAAAGATATATATATATTTTTTTTATACGTAGGTTGGAATATAATATGAAGAACTTGGAGAAAATCTGGGATATTAAGGAATTGAGCTAAAGAGATATGGAGAGAGTTTAGTGTGCCATATGAAGTAAAATATTATTGCTTAATGGTTTCTCGTTCGTATCTTACACTGATTTACAATGCCCAATATATAGGCAAAAATATTACACAGAAGTCTTATATCTAGTCCCTAGAGTCTAAAGTCTAGAAAGAAATTCATCGTTTAATTACAATATAAACAAAACTAGTCAAAAAGTAAATAGTGTCTAAATAGTGTCTGTAGAAATTCTAGCCATCATCAACGACTTAACATTCTATTATTTGTGGAAAATTGAGCTATAAATCGTCATGGCTTTCGTCATGTGTTTTGTCTTGTGTCTTGTGTCGTCACTGCTTACGATATTTTTTAGAAATCTCTGTGTGTACTGTCTATGGATTGTGGACTAGAGCAATCTTCCAAATTATTGCCCTCTTCATCTTCTAAGTTGATAATGTGCTGTAACTGTAGGTGATCTCCTTCCCCTGCAAAGGGTAGAAGCATTGTCCAAACTGGTTTTGTGTAGACTTGTATGTAATGACCTTCACCTACCAGATGATAATTCCTCCATGGATAATAATCAGGAAGTTCTGGGGTTTCCTGATGATCTTTGATAAACTGTGTAAAACTGTCTGGAATTTTTTCATCCGAATGACTTAACCAAGGTAGAGTTGAAAACTCTATATCAGTTTTTGTCATTGATGTCTGTAGATGATATTGATGACATATATTACTTTTATGTTCAATAAAAATCCTTTTTCTTGCTGGTCTGTATGTGTATGCATCTGTGTAAGGGAATGAAGAAATTATTTTACAACCAATAATCGAAGTCACTGTTCTAACTGCCATATTTCCTGCAATTAGAATCATCTTTTCTCCAAGCTGGTTGAGAAGATCTTCTGCTTTTTTATCTAACTTTATTTCCAAATAATCAATCATACCATGATGATAAAATTGAATTATTTGCTCATTTGTCAACTTTGTAGGATGGTGTATTTGAAGTAATAGAAGACCAGTTCCGTCTCCTTTTTCATCTGTTCTTTCTACCACTTTAAATCCTTGCTGTTCACTGTCGAATTTGAACGCCATGTCTACCAGCTGTTGTTGCAGATTGTACAAAATCAAAGGAAATTCTGCACAAACTTTCTGTGAAACAAGATTCTCAAATTCTGGGAATCTTTCTGTAACTGGTTTTAGGCATTGCTGCCAAGGTGTATCAAGAATCCTTGTCCTGAAACACTCAAAAGTCCTGTATACCTCTGTTTTATCCTTGTTTTCTTTTTTCTCAAGCTTTTGTAATAACTGTGTATTTTTTGCTTCTAATAAAATCATTTTTTGTTTTAACAAACTGTTTTCAATTTTCAATTGTATATCTTGTGCATTTTTTGCTTTTTCTTCAAGTTGTCTTTTTAAGTCAGAAATAATTTCTTGTTGAGCTTTTATGTAATGCTCAGGGTTTGTTTTTGCCATGTCTGAAAAACTTTTAACCTCTTCAGGTTCTATGTAAAAACTTGGACCAAGCTCTGTTCTTGCTGCTTGAAGAGCTTCAGCAAAACTTGTATAACCTTTCCAATATGCTCCTCCTACAACACAAGTTATGTGTCGTATAACTGTTTCCCATTTGTTAAAAATTCCAAGTTTTGTATCCCTAAATACAACATAATGTGTACAATTTGATTTCTATTTAAACTGTCTTTCAGGTGTTTTTGAACTCTGTTCTTGAAAGTAAATGCTTAGAGCATTTAAAACCTGTACTTTGAATGATGAAGCTTGTGGCATGGTTTGAATATGCCATAAATTGTCTAATAAACATTGCTGTTTATCTGTTAGTTTCATTCCCATAATAGGACGAAACTTCTTGTCAGCTTCATTGCATATCTGTAAAGCATATGTTCCAAACTCGATCACCGGTTTAGGTGGAAAGTTTGTATACAAAGGGCGTTTTCCAGCTGCCTTTGATTGCTGTTGTGTATAAACTTGTCTTGTCATTGACTGTGGTAATGTTCTGTAAGGAGAACTGTGTATCTTTTCTAATGACTGTAGATATGCCTGTTGAATTTGTTCTTCCTCTGATGAAGAATTCTCCTGTTGCTTTTGTTTTGGATGTATAAGCTTTAACTTCTCTTTATCGTTTTTCCTGTCCATCTAAAACAAACCATTTGTTTATATTTCGAGATAACATATCAGCTATCCCATTATTTTTTCCTTTAATATGTTCAAAATTTATAAAATATCCATTTCCTTGTATAATATTTTGTAGATTAACCCATCTGGTTCTATTTACCTTTTTACTTTGATCATTTTTTACAAACTTAACTATTGCTTCACAATCAGTTCTTACTGTAAATTCTTTATTAAGAAAAATCTTAAACTTTTCTAATGAATAAATTAATGCCTGTATTTCAAAATCAATTGTAGTCCAATTTGTTTTGTTTTGAAAATTACCACTTGAATAAGCGCAAATTTTCTCTTCTTCCTTGGGACTGTATTTGTTTGGTTTACATAGAAGGACTGCTCCCCATCCTTCTTTGCATCCATCTGTTTCAATGATTATATAATCTGTAACTAATGGTAATTCTAATGGTTTAATATTTTTAACTGCTTTCTTAATTTCTTTGACTAATTTAATGTCTTCTTGATTAAAATATCTCTGACCATTTTTAGTGGTTTTTCCATATAGAGGTCCAACCAATTTTGACAAGTTTGGAATAAACTTTCTAGCATAATTTACTAGACCTAAAAAGGCTTGTATTTGTTTTAAGTTTTCAAATTTTTCTGGAAAGTTTAGAATTTTTGTAGAAATATGTGGTTGTAATTCTATTTTTCCATTTCCAATTTCTAATCCTAAAAAGGAAAATTTTCTTTTAAAAAGTTCCATTTTTCTTTTTGAAACTACTATACCATTTTTCTTTATTTCTTCAAAAACTTGTTGTAGGTGTTTCTCATGTTCCTGTACTGTATTACTTGCAACTAAAATATCATCAATATATACTAAACAAAAATCAAACTTTAGAAATATGCTGTCCATAAATCTTTGAAAAATAGAAGGTGCATTTTTTAGTCCAAAACTAAGGACATTCCATTCATATTGCCCTTCTGAACATGTAAAAGCTGTCCATGGTTTAAAACTTTCTTCTAACTTTAACTGATTATATCCTGATTTTAGGTCAAATTTTGAAAATACTTTTTTATTTTGTATAAGATTTAGCAAACTGTCTTTATTAGGAATATTATATCCATCATCTATTGTGTTATCATTTAATCTTTTGTAATTATAAACTATTCTAGCTTTTCCTCTTTTTATTTCACTGTGATTTCTTACTAGAAAAGCTGTAGATCTATGAGGACTTTCTGATTTTCTAATTAATCCTTGATTTACCATTTCAGGGATTTGTTTTTTAAACTCTTCTTTATCTAATGGACTGTATTCTATATTAGCTGTCCTAATTACTATGTCGGGATTTTTTAATTTAAATTTACAAACATATTTTACATTTGATTTTGTTATATCTTCTCCAATATATCCTATTTTTTCTAAATGTAATATCATAGGATGGTTTATACTTTTTGTAATATCTTGTCCTTTCTCTATTTCATGACTTAAAAAATCTATTAGAAGTTTTAATGATTCCTTTTCTATAAACTGTTTTTTGTTCTGCGTTTTCAAGAAATCTAAATTCCCTTTATCCCCTCTTTTTTGAACAATTTGTGTTGTATTCATATACCTAAGGGTTGGTATTGTATATAATTGTTTACTTAATGTTATAAAATTTCTTGTTATTGTAACTGCACCATTTAATCCTAATATGAAATTTAATCCTATTACAAAATATTTTGATTTTATTTCTGGTGGATTAATATTTATTTGTGGCATTTCATATTTTATACTATAATTGTTTGCAAAATCTAAGAATTGTATTCCTACTGGTTCTAAACAATGTGTAATAGATATTAACCTATCCTCTATTGTTCTTGTACTTAGTTCATACGATAATTTTTTATGATATTCCATAGGTGCTAAACTATGTGAAATTAAACTTTTTGTAGCTCCTGTGTCAACTAATGCTGTTAAATCTAGGTATTTATTATTATCTAACCATAATCGACATTGTATATTTATCATATTTGTTGATCCTTGTGTTTGTATATACGTTTGATCATCTGGTTTTTGTAGAGCCATTTTACCTATTTCTTCTATTTGACTTAAT
The DNA here is from genome assembly GCA_030545235.1 of Helianthus tuberosus. Taxonomy (NCBI): domain Eukaryota; kingdom Viridiplantae; phylum Streptophyta; class Magnoliopsida; order Asterales; family Asteraceae; genus Helianthus; species Helianthus tuberosus. The sequence continues at coordinate 9,060,523 of CM060394.1, forward strand.
CTTTCAAGTTCTTCTATTTTATTTTCTAAATTTTTTATTTTTAAACTATGTAATTCTATTGTTAATTCCAATTTATCTATCCTTTCATTTTCATTATTTTCAGAATTTGTTTTCACTTTTGATGTTGTAGCTATATCTTTATCATAAATTTCTTTAAGACATTTAAAACAAATTTCTTTAAAACATTTATTACATTGTGATCTTTTTTCTATACTAGGGTAATATCCACAATGACAACATCTTATATGATTATTTCCTTTATTTTGTTTCCAATCATGTTCACAAATTTCTTCTGCATACACAATTTCTAATGGAATAACCATTCTTGTATTCCTAATTTCAAATAATGACAAGTTGTCAATTCAGCAAATTCATGGACATCCGGCTTGAGTATTTATAATCATCGTCACACAGGTGGCTGTATGAATATTTATCACTATACCGAAACCATGCTCACATCATTTATACATTAGCTTAGATTTAACCATGATCTATCAGCGATGTTATGAACGTACCATTCTAATTACGATCCAGCACATAGTTTGTTATGCTCATGCTATCACAAAAATCAATTCGATCATATACACGACAACCCTATCACAAAGTTATGTCTATCAAAGGAACAACGAAGATTAATCATACCAGTTAATGTAGTGTCGACACAGAAAAAGTGGATGGAGTGAGCTCCGGGATGCAGGTTTCCGTCGAGAGAGATGAGAGGTAGGGTTAGGGATTTATGGGATTTATGGTTTTGTGATAAAAGTGAGTTATCCACGTATAAAAGATTGCATGCCATTAACCTAGCTGGGCCGGACCCAGATTTTGTTTGTGGATGTTGGGCCGAAGACACCCAATAACAAGGAAAGATTGCTTGGCCACTTATTAAGCTTATGATCGTTCAAACCATTAACTCTAAGACACCCAATTACGTTTAAGGTTCTAGTGCACATACATCCACTAATAATATTCACAACCACTAACTTATAATCAAGACTAGTTATCACTCAGGTAACGTACACGTAAGTTATATCAGAACGCAAAGCGTGACAGGGGACTTGAACAAAGAAAAAGGCTTTTGAAATTACGAGTTGTCACATCATCCCCAACTTGAAAGAAATTTCGTCCCGAAATTTGTCAAGTAATCCAAAACAACAAGATGTTAACTCAGGATGACTGTGGATTTTCCGCGGGTACCACATCATCCCCAACTTGAAAGAAATTTCGTCCCGAAATTCACCAATGATAGCAAAAGTTGGTTCAACCACCTGAACAATTGAGGATACTAGAGCTTCATCTGATCTTTGCGTTCCCACGTGAACTCCGGTCCACGTCTTGAGTTTCAATGAACTCTCACGATTGGAATTCGACTATGCTAACGATCCTTGACGTCCTGGTCTATGATTTCAGTAGATTCCTCAACGACTGCTACTTGTCATTAACCTCAGACTCTAATAAGGGTATCACAAGCGTTTCATCGAACAAACACTGCCTTAGATTCAAGACATCATGTACGTTATTCAATTCGTCGGGTAACTCGAGTTTGAAACGTGACCGCTTCTTTCCAAAATTCTGAATAACTCAATGTAACGTAAATTAAGCTTGCCACGCTTCCCAAGCGTACCACACCCTCCCAGGGCGAGATTTTCAACATGATACGGTCGCCTAAAGCGAGCTCCCTGCGTTTCCTAAGCTTATTAACTTTCCTGACGGCCACTCGTGTCCGCCAAATGATTTCCGATCCAAACAATCTTCCCAAGAGTTTCGAATACAAGTCCTGGACCTGCGATTAGGTTGTCACCCACCTTAATTCAACAAGGAGATTAGCGTTACTGTCCATGCAATGCCTTAAACAGAGCTGTCTGAATACTAGAATGGTGACCGCTACGGTAGAACTCAACCAAAGGTAAATGTCCCTCTATTCTTACTAAAGTCAATCACACACATTTGTTCTGACCATTTGTCCTATGGTGATAAGTAATGCTCATGTCTAGTCGTGTGCCAAGAGTGTTGCATAGTGCCTGTCATAAATCGGGTATGGGTCAAACTCAGGGGTATAGGAGTTGGCGCCTCGTGCCTAAATAGCTGCCTCTCTCAGAGGAATGTTCACAAGCTGTGAAGACTCGACAATTTCCTTGATTGCAAGAGGGTATACTGGTTACATGAGACAATCAACGATCACCCAGGTGATATAGTTTCCGTTTCGAGTTGTAAGTAGACTAGCGACAAAGTCTATGGCAGTCTGTTCTCATTTCCATATCGGTGTTTTTGGTTGATGATACTCCACCTTGACTTTCCCACAAGTCAAACATCGTTCTCATGCGTTGCTATGTGTGCCTTCAGGCCCGGTCATCCATACATGGTCTTTAGGTTTTAATTCATCCTATCAAAACTCAAATGAATAGGATATCGAAACCCGTGTGCTTTTCCTGCACCAGTTCCCTAAGGTTGTTGTATAGTGAGGTCCATATTCGTTCCATGAAGTAGCAAATATCGTCCGACCTGCGAAAGGTTGCTTCCCCATGCCCCGCATGGGTCAATCTTGAGAACTCTCTTCCTTCAGTTCTTCAGTTTGAACAAGACGACTCTGATCAGGTATGTTAGAGTGGATAGCGAGCTGCAAAGCTCGTGCACGTCCAGGTTTCACGATCGTATTCATTCAAAAGTTCCATCCAGCGATGCCATTAACTGATTTAACTCTCTCGTAACCAGGGTACACGGGAGGCCCTTGTGATCGGTCTAAGTAGTGCATTCGGTACCGTCCAAGTAATGCCTCCCACTTAAATCCAACGACCACGGTTTTCACCGCAGATTGTATGTCGTGCAGTTCCTTTTTGTAACACCATTACGTAAGTCATCACTCTCTCGTGTTGTATCGGCGTGTAACTGAGACTCTGATTCGGAGCATCACGGTATACCGCTAGATCACCCGTACCCTTAGGTAAAGACGATGCTCAGTGCATTGTAGAGTTGGGATTTTAAAGCTGAAATGACGTTCTCCCGCCTGTCTCCCACGAGTACACAATACCCTGCGGTGCTAAAGAAGTTAAAGCTGCGAAATCCTCGAAAATCTTGTATCCCCGGTAGACTATTTGGTGCCGATCATTATCTAATGAAATGGATCTCTTGCGAGATCTGCATGTATCCCCACTTTGTTGACTACGTGACCAAGAAGGTGTACCTCCCAAATCCTGAAGTCACACTTAGGTAGACTTCACGTGAAGTTGCTCCTCCCCTAGGAGCTGTAGGACAAAATACAGGTGACGTTCATGGCGTTCCTTTCCCATGGGCTTTCGTAGCTGAAATGATGCTAACCCTTACACCACTCTGACGCTTTAGAACAGATAACGATTCTCCACTATGGAGAAGGCTTCACCAAATGGTCTCCTCACAGCGTATATCTGCGCGATTTCTGGGTAATCAATCCACACCAACTGCTGCATCGAAACTATCAAGGTTAGTTGAAGGAAGGTCGATGTCGAGCACTTGTTCCACAAGATAGAGTTTGCATCCCAATGAACATATGAGGTTTCAATTGACTTGCCATCAGCCGATTCCACAACAGGTTCGGTTTCAAAAAGCATCAGGGTTAAACAGAACAGAGACGAAGCGATTTGCTACCCAGAACTTGCAGGCCACCATGTTGCTATAATCCTGGCATCCCCCATGCCAATCCTAAACGTCCTTCCATGAGCATCACTTCCAGTGTTGTTGTTTTCGTTATGAGGATTTCCGATACTGTCATTGTTCCCTTGGTTGTTGGCATCTCGACTTAACAAAAGTCAATCCTTGTTGAAGTCACCTTTGTTTCCATACTGTATGCTACGATTACGAGTACCTTGATGTCGCCGTGTTTGTTGCCTCTAATGTCGTTGCGTGAAACGGATCCCTACAATCTTTCACCTACAGGGTTCATCTTGTCACATTTCGTGTCACGCCCCAAGGCGTTATTCATTGTGCTGGCAGTTTCACATTTCACACTATAGTCAATTGTCATCGCTCATGCCCCGATTGATTCCTAAGAGTTGACTCTCATAAGTCGCTGACTAGGGTTAAGAACTCGATTGTTGCCAATTTGCTGGTGTTCGTTGCCGGTAGTCAGGGTCGTCCAATTACTGAGGTCGGTAAAGTACTACGCCCCTCCTCTTGTCTATCGATGTTGCAAGTTGTTTGAGTAATACACGGTATGTTTCCAGAGCGTTGCAGAAGTGATCGCACTTCAGGGCTTAAGACGTCAATACGTTAAGTTCCAGCAAACGAAGAAAAGTGAGAAAGGTATAAACCAATCATTGTCGTTGCAACATCCAACTCAAGGATGTTCGTACAAGCACCTAACATTCTACGCAGTTCGCTAGGCGTTCAGACGGGTGTACAGGTAATACTCGATAGCATCGAGATTCGTAAGAATTCAGAGAGAAATGAAAGGACCACGTTCAAACAGGAGACAGTTATTGCAATGACCCTTATGGATCGTTGTGTTTCAGATTTAGTCGAATAATGGAATGGAACCCCTTTCACACTTGCTAAGCCTCACTGGGACTCGCATACACCCCACATTATTATTATGTGTGCACCCACAATAATATTGTGATTTGCATACTCCTCTCAGCTCCTCCTAACTCATGTCAAATGGTTCCTCAAACTCGAGTAGCAAACATAGAACAATCGCAAAACATGGATCATGAATGTCTAGGAAAATACCACACTATTAATCACCTAACACATGCAAGTAATACACGAATTCATACTGTTGTGCTAAACGTGCAATCCCATGCAATTTCATAAGTAAGTGTTCACTAGTTAAGCAGTGCAATGAGTAAACGAGAGACGAACCTTGCAGTCTGGAGCTGAGTGTCATGGTCGTATTCGGAACTTATTCGGTTATAGTCTGGTTTTATAAAAATATTTTAAAACCAAGTTCACTATAACCAGTGGCTCTGATACCAAACTGTCACACCCCCAAAATACCACCTAGGGAACGTCCCTGTTAGGCGTGTGACGTACCAACAACGAGCCACTAATTACATTGAACCTATACAAATTTCCAAATAAAATCCTCAATTATTAATTAAAAATATCATCAACAAGTTTAAATGAAAACCAACATGTTCAGCGGAAGCAAATAGTAAACCCAAGTTAAACTGTTTCAAAACCAATGTATAGTATCAATAGTTTAAATACATGATTCCCTCCAGTCGACCCATGACCACTCCAGCTACTCCAGACAGCAAGTTCCCAAATCAAAGATACCTAACGACCTGCGAGCATGCAACAAGTGTATCAGACAACGCTGGTGAGTTCATAGTTTTACGAAAACGTTGGTTACCAAGTATTTAGTTACTCCATTGAATTTAATTCCGAAAGTAATGTTGATAATACCCCGAATACAAGACGGCTTCTGATTATTTTGCCCTTTCTCCAATGCTCCTATCAAAGCATTGGTCATGACTAGGTCATTAGTTCAACACCCGTCCTCCCAGGTACGGGGTGAGGTTGCCAAACCTAAGTAGCGCTACTAACTAATACCATGTTACCTCCTCGGTAACCAAACAACACGGAGGGACTTTAAAGGTGATAGGATGAGTATATTATCCAACATTCCCGTTTTTACCCAAAAGACTTATCCCTCCCCGGGATACCCACTGACTGTCCCAACCACCGGGACGCATGCTCAAGAGATGAACTCACCTTAGACTGCTCGGTATGTTACGTCACGTTATTCACAGTTGGTCAACAAATCCTAACGTGGTTACCAATGACAAATCAGTTTCGTATACACGGAATGCAAGTTGTACAACATATTACACAAATATCATACACATATCATCATACAAGTTGTAGCAGTTGATCATGCAATTCAATCAGTAACATGCATCATAGTGTCACATAGTAAGTATCCAGACCTCATACGAGTTCGTTTAATGTCAATAATTGGCAATCATAAGTCATATAAGTGTGCGATCCGTTAACATGTAGAGCCCAATTAGTTACAAGTTCTCACAGAATGTGCGATTGGGTTCGAGTGTGCGACTAAAAGTGTGCAGTTTCCCCATTATGGGCTCAACAGCGTTTGGCCCAATTACACAATGTGCGGCCAAGGTAGAAATGTGCGACTACAGTACATGATCATGAACATTCAATACCTAGTATGCACATAAGATTGTGGGACCTAGATAAAGTGTGCGACTATATTACATGAGTGGTGTGCACATGAGTTTTATGTGACATGGGTGTGCGGTTGACCAGGGAATTGCCTGGTCAACATGTAACCGTTTGTGATTATAGGGCCCCACCCCAATCCCATAGCTGTTTCCTTCCTTGTTACTTTAATTGTATGTTTTCCTTTTTCAACTAATCATAACTTACCAATTAGCAGTAGGTTACGAGCAATTCACAAATTAACATATCATTGCATATAATACCATTTATACAACTTTACCATCAATAACTAATATCCTAACACACATACATATTGGATCATTGATGATCATCACAGGTAGTTTTAGTCTCATGCTAACAGTTTAACCCTCACAATAAGCCATCTAATCTTCTAATATTTTCACAATTAATCTATATTACCTTATGCTAATATATATAAATCGGCCCACTGTACACAAATTAGACTACATAAATTGAGGTGGTTATACAACCCAATTACTCGTGGCCCGTCAAGAAACGTGCGAGTCCAGTTAACGCACCCCGACAGTCCCGGCCCACACTCTGAAGTGTGCACTTGCCTCCGAAGTGTGCGACTCGGAAGTGCGCGACTTCAGCGACAAGCGATAACAAGTTGTACAGCCCGGCGATTCACTGTTTCGACGCATTAACGTGCGTAATTATTACGTGATTGGTTACTCCCACTCATGAACCAAGAGTCCATTACCCATCCCTATAGTATTCGATCCGATTCACAACATCACGTTATGTATTCAAGTTTTTAGATCTTGCAAAGGTTATCCAAACATGTTATTCATATTCACTAATACTGTTATTGGAGTCCCTAGATGCTAAAGCTTCGGCCCACTAAACCAATCCTCATGGGCGGCCCATTATCACCATCAGATTCCACGAATTCAAAGGGAACATGCGCATACACAATTTCTAATGGAATAACCATTCTTGTATTCCTAATTTCAAATAATAACAAGTTGTCAATTCAGCAAATTCATGGACATCCGGCTTGAGTATTTATAATCATCGTCACACAGGTGGCTGTATGAATATTTATCACTATACCGAAACCATGCTCACATCATTTATACATTAGCTTAGATTTAACCATGATCTATCAGTGATGTTATGAACGTACCATTCTAATTACGATCCAGCACATAGTTTGTTATGCTCATGCTATCACAAAAATCAATTCGATCATATACACGACAACCCTATCACAAAGTTATGTCTATCAAAGGAACAATGAAGATTAATCATACCAGTTAATGTAGTGTCGACACAGAAAAAGTGGATGGAGTGAGCTCCGGGATGCAGGTTTCCGTCGAGAGAGATGAGAGGTAGGGTTAGGGATTTATGGGATTTATGGTTTTGTGATAAAAGTGAGTTATCCACGTATAAAAGATTGCATGCCATTAACCTAGCTGGGCCGGACCCAGATTTTGTTTGTGGATGTTGGGCCGAAGACACCCAATAACAAGGAAAGATTGCTTGGCCACTTATTAAGCTTATGATCGTTCAAACCATTAACTCTAAGACACCCAATTACGTTTAAGGTTCTAGTGCACATACATCCACTAATAATATTCACAACCACTAACTTATAATCAAGACTAGTTATCACTCAGGTAACGTACACGTAAGTTATATCAGAACGCAAAGCGTGACAGGGGACTTGAACAAAGAAAAAGGCTTTTGAAATTACGAGTTGTCACAGTAATTGCTCTACTAAATTTGCTCTTTCCATATTTTTTCTTTTATTTGGACAATTATTAGCTAAATGTGTTGTTTCTCCACAAGTGTAACATCTACATTTTCTAGATTGTGGTTTTTTAACATATTTGTTTGTTTTATAATGTTTTCTATAATTTCTATCATATGTTGTACTTTTTCGTATCTTTTTCTTTTTATCATAAACTCCATATGCTTGTGGTGTATAAATTGTTGTTTTACAAAATGCACAAGCATTTCTTTTTAATTGTTCTTGTAATGCTACTTCTTTACATTTTTCTTCTAGTATACCAAATGTATAAGTTATTCTAGGTCCTATACCTAAATTTTGTTGTGCACCATAATTTGTTGTCCAGGCTTCATGTATAGATTTTCCTAAATCTCCTGTTAGTTTTATAAAATATTTGTCACATAAATTATCATCCATGGCTTTTCCTGTTTGTGACAATAATCTTGTAAAATCTAATGTAAATTCATTTATATATTTCATATCTGCTATACTTAATTGTTCTAAATTTCTAATAGCTGTATCCTGTATTAAAGAGTTATTTTTTGCTAGATCAACTCCTAATATAAGTGTTCTAATTTGTGATGTAAAATTATAAGGATTATCTCCTAATGCTTTAAGATTATTAATCTCTTCTGGATTTTGTGTTTTCTTACTTTGCCATATTCCTAATGCTATTGGTCCTAATGTAGTTTCTAAATATGAAAACATATCCATTCTATCTTTTTTATTTGTTTCCCATAATCTTACTACATTTTGTTCCCATGTTAATACTTCATCTATCCATAACTGTGGCTTTTGTTGTTCTAATAATAACATATTTCCACTGTATATTTGTCCTATAGGCATTCTTCTTCCTTTTCCTATAACATTAGACTCTTGTTGATAATTAACTGTTGGTTGTGTCCATGGTTCTCTACCATGACTTTCGTTTGTACCACTATATCCTTCTCCCCATTCTATTTTTGGTCTTTTTAAGGGATTGGATGTATTAAACATAAAACTTTGTTCTTGTTTATAAAAATCTGATAACATTACCTCTCTCTTCATAATTCCTTCTACTAATGGTAAATTATAATATTCTTGTAGTTTATTATAACTTTGTTCATAATCTAATCCTAATTCTGTTATACATTCCATAATCATATCATCTACTTCTTCTTGTATATTTATTTCTGTAAACTTTCGATCTATAATTTGTTCTATTGTTTTATTTGTTTCTTCTACTTTAAAACAATCTATTGATTCTTCTTCATAATCTAATAGTGTATAATCCATTGTTTCTTCTTCTTCAAATTTTAAAAAATTTATATCTATTTCATCTTCCTCATTATCTGTATCATATGTAGAAAATATTTCATCTTTATTTTCTTCCTCAATATTCATAAAATGATATTCTTCATTATTGTTTTTCTCTGTTTGTTTTTCTTTAAAATCAGTATATCTTAATTTTTGTTTTCCATCAGTTTCTTCATATATGTAACTTTTCTTAGGTACTAAAACTGTATTTTCTTCTTTTTCTTGTAAATCATCTAAGTCCCATTCTAATCCTGTTAATTGTTCTGGATCAATTTTTATAGGTTCTATCATTTGTATAGATTTTGATGCAATTGTTTTTACTATACCTTCTATATTTACTTTATATTGCATTCCTGAACTATTACTAGCTCTTCCTAGAACTCCTATACTTACTACTAAATTATTTCCTTCATATTCTTCATATCCTTTTGTTTGTAAAGCTATTTTTATATTTTGTAAATCTTTAACATCTTTTAAAATATCGGGTGTACAATAAAATATTGCTATGTTTTGACTTAAATCTACTTCCATTCCTGAGATTATAGCTTTTTTCATATCTGATTTCCAACTTTTATCTAATATTAAGGCTAATAATTTTGTTCCTAAATTTTTTCTTCCCAAAGCTTTAATCCCGATTATTATTAACCCTGTATGTACAAAATGTTTATTTTGTTTTTTAATTTTTTCAATAGTATCTGGTGACAAAAGATCTAGGGTTACTGTATTATCTACTACCCTTAAACTTTCTTCTCTACTACTTCTTATAAGAGTTGTGTTTATATTAAATATTCCTGTTTGATATAATATCCTTGGATTTAATATGTCTAATTGATGTTGGTTATATAATTCTAAGTTTCTGTCTAAATCTATTTCTTCTTCTAATTGTATTATTTGTCTATTGCTGTTAGATCCTGATCCTCTTCTAACTATCCTGTTTAAAAAACTATCTGATGTTATATTATCATTTATATTACTTGTAGAATTCCTAGCTTCCTGTATAATTCTACTTCTTCCTAAAAAATTATTATTATTCATTTTCTTGGTTGCCAATGTGTATACGGTGTAGGTTTTTTCTCTATTTTTAGCTTTTGTAACGTTTCTGTAAGTTTTTCAACTTCTAAAGATATATTGTTTATACTTTTTCCTCCTAGTGTATTAGACTGATTTTTTATATAATCTAGATTTTGTGATAATTTTTTAATTTCTACTGTTAAATTTTCTATTATTTGTTTATTATTTATAGCTTCTTGTTGTAAACTAATACTTAGATTTATGAGTAAATCTACTAAAGTATTAAACTGTGAGTTATTTGTATGCAAAGTGTGTTCACAAGGGTCCTTAATATTACAAACTAAAGTAAAGTTATCTGTTGTAAAAGGTTTTCGATGAGCTTTTTCAGAAAATTCTAAATTTAAGAACTCTAAACGTTTGATTATTTGAGAAGTACCAATGATTATTAAATTCCAACTCTCTTTAGCTTTTATCCCTTATTCCAGATTTCTCTTAAATATTTTCTTATATTCCAATTAGTAAAGAAAAATAATATACAAACTAATCTATTAAACGATTTGATCTATATATTTGTTCTTTTAACTTAGCACGCTCATATATAAACCACAATAATCTATAATAATTTATATAATCTAAATATTCTGCTGAATCTAAAGCAAGAAAAATTTTATCATAACTTTTTAATTTATTTAAAAGATGTCTAATATAAAAACTAGTAGTCATAATATAAAATCCTTTCGTTTATAATGTTATCAAAGCAACTATCTTTCCCACAATCTTCACCTAAGAGAGTTTCCCAAAACACTGGCTTAACATGCCATAAAAGGGACTTGTCTTAGTCTTTTAGATTTTAAGAAAGCCTTTGCTCTGATACCAATATATCAGAGAGGGTGGTAGTAAAACTTGAAACTTAAAATAAGCTAAGAATGCTTACAATGATGATGGAGATATGTGTAGGATCGATTTCGGACCTAAACAAGTCGCGTAGAAGAGTCTATCTCATTTTGAATGGCGGAAACATACAAAACGAGTACAATTCAGCAAGAATTCAATTTAAACTGTTGATTCTATTAATCTGAATGACGTGTACAAGCAAATCAACACTTCGGCAGCACTTCGTGGCTCACCGGAAGAACACACCTCTAACTATGTGGTTCGCTCATAGGACTATATATAGGAGATCTGGTTCGCTTATAAGGACATGACACATAAGCGGACCTCACCTTTGACATATAAGCGGACCTCACTAAATGACATAAAAGCGAACCTCATTGTCACGGCCCCCGACCCGGTTTGACCCGTTTCAGGAGCCGTGGGACAGAAATCCTGCGGTATTTATTTAATTGAGTTTAACAGCGGAAACAGGATCGTTTAAAGCTAAAATTTTCCCGATTTATTTTATTTCACATTTCGGGATAAAACCCCGATAATTTACAATAGTATGATTTTACTATAAAATCTTTATGTTACAAAACTTATTTCTTTATTTATAATGAGCCACTATCTTAAGCTTGATATGCTCCTCAACACTTTTCCTGAATTACAACAGATCACCTGAAACATGTTTGAAAAAGGTTTTGTCAGCGGGAAATACTGAGTGAATCATTCTATTTACTAAAATGACACATTTGTTATAATTTACAGTATTAAGAGCGATTACAATGTTTCTATTATCAAACCAACTACCCACGGTATTTGTCACTCGACCGAATCTGTGACTATGGTCATATCCCCCATTGGCTGCCCCAATGGTGACGATTATCAAGTAATGTATACAAAACCCCACATACCGGCTGTAACTTGGTGATTACAAAGACTTAATCCCCGTAATTATAACTTTGAAAATAACATGATTTTGTAAATAGATTTGATAAAAAGAGAGAATGACTCACATTGCTGATTTAATATGGATAGAGTCTAGTCTATGATTTAGCCTTATTAACCTAATTTAAATACAATGCACACAAAACGGGGTTAGTAATCAATCCAGCAATTACGATAACTCACGAGATCAAATTCTCACAATGAATGACAAAGTGCGGTACTTCAACTCATCCATCGAATTAACGACGAACGACAAAGTACGATACTTCAACTCATCCATCGAATTAACGACGAACGACAAAGTATAACCCTAATGTGGGCGGCACTTAAACATTCATTGGATATATTGATCGTCGGATAAATGAATCGTAGCAGTGATTGTGCTAATACCCTGTTTTGTAGCAGAATTTCGATACCCGGGGGTTGAATTTTGGAATATCTGTTCGTAATACAGTGTATTTGTGAGAATTATTTCGTCGTAAAGTGTTCAGATTACGAATGCCAATGTCTGCTATTTATAGGTGAAATTTGGGAAGCCCTGCGCATCGTAGGCCAAACATCCCCTGCGCATCGTATGGTAGTTTAAACTGGCTGCGCATCGTAGCCAAACATACCATACGCATCGTAGGGCTTGAAAAATAGGCCTATAGACTAGCCACGACTGGGACTAGCCTTGCTGCGTTGCCACTTTAACATTTCAGTTACTTGACAACGAATTTAAGTGGATAATTACCCACTAGGGTTTACCCCCCTTAGTTTTAGAGGCCCTAATCCTGATTCTGAAAATTATGAAAATTTCAGGGTTTGTTCAAAATCACTCGGGTGTCTCAATTAGGTTTTCCTTTTGGACTAATTAATATATTAAATAGTACTTTTGATGAGAGTTGTTACACTCATCTAGACATATGAGCGAACCTGACTTTGACAAAAGAGCGGTCCTATCACAATGAAACACTTTGACCGAATTTATCATCTAACTCACATATATACTTTTGTCTTATGTGATGATGTCATGAATGATGTCATTCTGATGATGTCATCATGACATCATGTTTGACCAATCTTCGCAACGAACTGAGAACCGACTGAAGACGTAGACGACAGACGGATGCACCAACAAACTCCCCCTCGGATGTTGACTGAGTCTTCAGTGTCGAGTCTTTGCATCTTTAGTCTTTATCAGTCTTTTGTCTTTCTTAGCATATACCATGATCTTCTCTTTGGCTCTAACCTCGTCAGACTCCCTCTCTCATCATGATGGGATCGCTGTCTGGAATTAGCTATCACCTTGAGATCAATTCCTGGCTTTATCTCTGTTTAAGCTCATCTCCTGCACAAATTTTCTTACCACCACATAAGTTTTTACTTAAGTCAATAAGAAAAACTTACAAGTAATTAGTTACATCAAGTTCAAATTAATGACCTTGATTAACTAAACAAACTTTTCTCAAAACAAAATATTTCAATTCAGTACACACACTCCCAAACCAGTTCAACTTGTTTAGCACTTAGAATTTTGAAAATCAGCTCTTCAATATCAGTTGTCGAAAATCTTTTTGGATTTTTCAAACAATGAAACACAAACGCAATAACAGAAATTAACTGCAGAAATAAAATATGTACAAACATATTTTTGTGAGTTCGTGCAAGAGGATCATATCAGTTTATGAGACACATCACAAGCACCGTTAAGCTTTAAACATTTTAAGTTCTAAACGATTCACATGGATTGACGATATTGTTGTCCACTTAAGCTCAATCTAAAAACTTTTGAAATGCTTACCGATACATTAAGGTATATTAAGATAGCACTAAGTTCTTATGGACCCCACGATCTCAGCATATCCCCTCATCATGCAATACACTGACTCAAGTAATGCCTTTAAACTTTATCAACTGTGATTTGTGCGAAAACAAAGCAGAATGTTTAAACATTAACAATCAGGTCGATACTTCCGTATACGCAGAGAAAGTCCAATGTTTAAACAAAATAAGAAAAATAAAACAAGTTGAAGTTGTTTAGGCTTTAACCACCAGGTCGATACTCCCGTATACGCAGAGGTGATCCAAAGCTTAAACGAAACACCAAAGAAAATAAAGCAGAACGTTTAGGCAACAACATCCAGGTCGATACTCACGTATACGCAGAGGATGTCCGATGCTTAAACAAAATAAAGAAATAAGACAAGTTTAAATCTTTGCAAAATAAAATGCACAATCACAGCGACTTTTTAGCAAAGTTGTGAAAGTTCACAAACTTAACCAGTTTTATGTCTTTCGACAATCAGCGATTACCGAGTAGGCACACAGTCAAGAAGGACAAAACTAAGTACTATGCTTTCAACCGTGTTTCCCACTAGAACTAGGCTTTTTCATTTAAATTTGTATCGTTATCGCAAATCTACTAGTCTAGCTGAGCCTACCGTCACATCGTTAGTGAGACCGTTTATCACATTTAGACTGTACATTTCTTTAGCATGCTGTGACAGTCCAACTGATTTTCTATCATTTCCTCTTATTTCGGCAAAACTCATTTTTAAATTTTTCAAGGTTTTTGACATTTTCAAATTTTCTAATTTTTTTAAAATTTTTACTCCCCCTAAAATCAAAATATGTTTCAATTTTGATTTTCTGGGAAAATTTGAAATAAACTGTACAAACTTGACAACATGATGAGAATCACTTCAATTCTCCATCCACCTGGCATAAACAATCAGAACTCCCCCTCACAACAAAACATTTTCCCATGGTGATTTCAAAACACTTAAGTTTGTTTTAATCAAAATGGTTTTTCCGGAAAATAAGTTTTGTGTGTCATTTCACAAATTCGGGGATCTTTCATCACTTTGTTTTCTTCAATCACTTGTAAAAACTAACATTTTTAAGAACAATCCACAAACATCACTTGTAGAAAATCAAGTACAACTTAATGTCCCTGATTTACCACTTGTAAGTTCGAAATATCACAAACGTGAATTTCTCAAGAAATGTGCCGATTCCTGTTCCACGCTTACCAACCTAGGAACTCTGGCAAGTCAGGTTTTTCTATTTAAAGAGTTTCACCCAAGCCTGACGGTCCTTGGGTGCTTTTGAAATTCCATTTGACAATGATGGAAAATTTTCATCATTCATTGTCAAACCGGAATCACCACTTTTTACCTCAACACATGGCTCATCTGGCTTTACCACACAAGATTCATTGCATGAATGTGGCTTGTCTGACTTTGATGAGCCAGATTCATCGCCTGAAGGTGGCTTGTCTGACTTTGATACGTCAGATTCATCGCCGACCATTTTCTTCTTCTTCTTTCCCTCTTTAGTCCTCAGATTTGTATCTGATGAATTCGTCTTGCTTGACTTTGTAGTTGAGGGAGTTGATTCATCAGAACTCTTATTCGATCTATCCGGTGAACCCGAGGACAAAATCCTTTCGAGATACTCTCTCGCCTTCTTCCTCTTCTTCCTCAATCTGTCTTTTTGCCCCTGTGAAAGCTTTACTTTCAGTTCTTGAACTTTCGGTTCTTGAACTTTACGTTCTTGAACTTTCTGTTCTTTGGGGTTGACATTGACTGATTTCTTTGCCATCTTCTGAGAATTAACCCTCAATCTTTCATTTGATCTCTTTGGGCAATCTCTGGCAATGTGACCTCTGATGTTGCAGTTAAAGCATTTCCTTGTCTCATAACTCCAACCTTGGCAGTTAACAGCAATGTGTCCTTGATAGCCGCATCTGTAACACACTCTGTTATCGTACCAATCACCATTTTCAGTCCAAACATTTAGATCAAAGCACTGTTTGGCTTGGTGATAATCTTTGCTCCTCTTGTATTATGGATTTGACTTTTGAGCACTGTGGTCAAACCTGCACCACTTATTACCAACAATTTTAGAGTTTTCATTTTTCGATTTTTGTAACTTTTCATTGCGATTGGATGATCGATCTGATGAGCTTTTATTATCTTTTTGTACATTTTTCAAAATTTTCTCTTTTTGTTTTTGTTCCACTTTCTTCTTCAAAGGTGTTTGCTTAGAGCATTCTTCCTTTTCAGTTGATTGCGGAACAGTTTCTTGAAACTTTCCTTTTAACTTCAAAAATAAATTCTTTTTCTTCATTTTTTCATTTTCATCATCAGATTTCTCATCGCAATCTTCAACTTTGACTTTGTCAAAGTTTGTGACATTGTCACTTATTGGAACAGAATTAACTGGTTTAGGGCAGGGAATAGCTGAAGTATTCACAAAAACCTTCAAATTTTCTTCCCATTCCCTGATTTTACCTTCTAACTCTTTGATTTTCTTTTGAGCACATTCAGCTTCTTTTTCAAGTTGAATAATCTTTTCAAGAT
Source organism: Helianthus tuberosus (assembly GCA_030545235.1). Taxonomy (NCBI): domain Eukaryota; kingdom Viridiplantae; phylum Streptophyta; class Magnoliopsida; order Asterales; family Asteraceae; genus Helianthus; species Helianthus tuberosus. The sequence goes on from CM060394.1 coordinate 9,076,912, forward strand.
GAGAATTAATTTCAATTTGTTTTTCAAGATTGTTTTTACCAAACAAATCTCTCTCATCTTCTAAAATTTTTATTTGACTTTGAAAATCTTTTTCAATCTTTACTTTTTCATTTTCCAAATTGTGAATTTGATTTTTCAAAACATTTTCTGATTTTTTGAGATTTTTGTTTTCTAATGACAAACTCTCAACATCCTTCAAGAGTTTGTCATTTACAAATGTCAACATCTCACAATTTTTTAGCAAAACAAGAATATGTTTATCATCAACTTTTGTCTCATCCTTCAAATCTGAAATATTTTCAACCTGTTTCTTCTCCTCATGAACACTTTCATCCTTACTCTCTTCTTGTGATGAATGATCAAAGATAGGTGCGTCTTCTGCAACCTCTTTCTTTAACTCTGGTTCAGGATTCACATATACAGGTTTTTCAGATTCTTTTTTCTCAACCTTGACCGATGGAACTTGTTCAATCTGCTCAGCTCTGATCTCTTCTTTAACAATAACTGCTTTTTGATTCTTTCTTTTTGCATCTTGTTTTCCTTTCAATTTTTCAATTTTATCGGCATAAAATAATTTTCCACTACGTTGATCAGATGGAAGTTGTTGTTTAAGATATTCAAGCTTCCGGATTTCCGTTTCATAATTGTCACTTTCTTCATCAGACGAATGATCAAAAACCGGACCTTTTTCAACAACTTCTTTTGCTGAGACTGTTTCTCTTTCTTGCTTTATTGGAATATATTGCTGAGATTCATAATTCATATACGCCAATAATTCTTCAAAATCCATGTTTCGATGTCAAATGTTCACAAAATAGACTTTTCCAATGAACTAGGATCACTTTGTAAAATACCACTGAATGAATGATCTTGAAATAATGATGACACTTGGACCAAAGACTTCAAACAATGTGTAACACTATTCTTTTTTTAATTTCAACAAGACTTCACACACAAATCATGATTGAGCCGCACTTTAAATTTCTGATATAGGCTGGTAATGATGAAGAAACTTGAAACTTGGGCCGTTAATAAACTTCAATCACATGGGCTGTTACTAGACTTATCTTTTCAAGGATAGTGGCTGACAACACTTGATGCTAAACAATTCTTTGATTGGGCCGTTATAAACTCAAAGTCCCATGGGCTGACTTTGCAACTCACATGTATCCATTATATGACTTGACCAACTTGATCACATGGTCTGATCTTTTGTCAAAAGTAGACGACAACTTTGTAAAATGATCACATGTAATGATGGGTCAATATATTCACATGACACAGCAGTTCAAAATTCTTTGATTGGACCTCCACTTTTCAGTATATATCCAAACTTTGGGCAGTCAAATTTTAAACAAAATCACATGCAAAAGCCTGACAATTTTTTAAATGATACAACTTCATGTATTCTGACACAAAGGCATGAGATATCTTTTCCCAACTTCCGACAACTTTAAATTTCAATCCAATTTGATTGAACCGCAACTATGAATCACGTGAAGTTCTGATCACCTAAACACTTTGAAGCTGAATTCAAAGTGTCACTATGAGCGGACATCAAATGTCACTAAGAGCGAACCAGAGTGTTCGAATAAGCGGACCAGATGAGCGAACCAGCTGATGACATCATAAATATCACGAGTCCGTATGAGCGAAACATCAAAAATCCAAGGTTTTAGGTCGATTCAAGCTCTGAAACTTTCAAGGATTTACTTATACATGATTACGAACAATATATGTGAAATTTGGCCAATTTTGACCGTAAAAAATTTTGTTTTTCGGAAAAGAAAGGTGTAGAAACAGAAATCGCTGCTGAATTGTAGAAAACTCTTCTTCACTGGCTCTGATACCAATTGTAGGATCGATTTCGGACCTAAACAAGTCGCGTAGAAGAGTCTATCTCATTTTGAATGGCGGAAACATACAAAACGAGTACAATTCAGCAAGAATTAAATTTAAACTGTTGATTCTATTAATCTGAATGACGTGTACAAGCAAATCAACACTTCGGCAGCACTTCGTGGCTCACCGGAAGAACACACCTACCACTATGTGGTTCGCTCATAGGACTATATATAGGAGATCTGGTTCGCTTATAAGGACATGACACATAAGCGGACCTCACCTTTGACATATAAGCGGACCTCACTAAATGACATAAAAGCGAACCTCATCTAGACATATGAGCGAACCTGACTTTGACAAAAGAGCGGTCCTATCACAATGAAACACTTTGACCGAATTTATCATCTAACTCACATATATACTTTTGTCTTATGTGATGATGTCATGAATGATGTCATTCTGATGATGTCATCATGACATCATGTTTGACCAATCTTCGCAACGAACTGAGAACCGACTGAAGACGTAGACGACAGACGGATGCACCAACAAACTCCCCCTCGGATGTTGACGGAGTCTTCAGTGTCGAGTCTTTGCATCTTTAGTCTTTATCAGTCTTTTGTCTTTCTTAGCATATACCAGGATCTTCTCTTTGGCTCTAACCTCGTCAGACTCCCTCTCTCATCATGATGGGATCGCTGTCTGGAATTAGCTATCACCTTGAGGCAATTCGATATTAGTTGTCATGTTTGTGTACAGTTTGTTTTCAAATTTCCTAAAATGTGTTTGCATTTTAGGGGGAGTAAGAATTTTAGAAAATCCAAAAACATTTGAAAATTTGAAAAAGCCAAAAACATGATAAAATCAAAAATGAGTTTTGTTGCATAAAAGAGGAAATGATAGTACATCAGTGGACTATCACAGCATGTTAAAGAAATGTATAGTCTAAATGTGATAAACGGTCTCACTAAAGATGTGACGGTAGGCTCAGCTAGACTAGTAGACAGCGGATGATGATGGATGAGAGTATGCACAGCGGAGTAGAGAGTTGCAGAAAGATATTTTTTTTTATATGTAGGTTGGAATATAATATGAAGAACTTGGAGATAATCTGGGATATTAAGGAATTGAGCTAAAGAGATATGGAGAGAGTTTAGTGTGCCATATGAAGTAAAATATTATTGCTTAATGGTTTCTCGCCTTTGCTCTGATACCAATATATCAGAGAGGGTGGTAGTAAAACTTGAAACTTAAAATAAGCTAAGAATGCTTACAATGATGATGGAGATATGCACAGCGGATGATGATGGATGAGAGTATGCACAGCGGAGTAGAGAGTTACAGAAAGATATTTTTTTTTTTTATATGTAGGTTGGAATATAATATGAAGAACTTGGAGAAAATCTGGGATATTAAGGAATTGAGCTAAAGAGATATGGAGAGAGTTTAGTGTGCCATATGAAGTAAAATATTATTGCTTAATGGTTTCTCGTTCGTATCTTACACTGATTTACAATGCCCAATATATAGGCAAAAATATTACACAGAAGTCTTATATCTAGTCCCTAGAGTCTAAAGTCTAGAAAGAAATTCATCGTTTAATTACAATATAAACAAAACTAGTCAAAAAGTAAATAGTGTCTAAATAGTGTCTGTAGAAATTCTAGCCATCATCAACGACTTTACATTCTATTATTTGTGGAACATTGAGCTATAAATCGTCATGGCTTTCGTCATGTGTTTTGTCTTGTGTCTTTTGTCGTCACTGCTTATGATATTTTTTAGAAATCTCTGTGTGTACTGTCTATGGATTGTGGACTAGAGCAATCTTCCAAATTATTGCCCTCTTCATCTTCTAAGTTGATAATGTACTGTAACTGTAGGTGATCTCCTTCCCCTGCAAAGGGTAGAAGCATTGTCCAAACTGGTTTTGTGTAGACTTGTATGTAATGACCTTCACCTACCAGATGATAATTGCTCCATGGATAATAATCAGGAAGTTCTGGGGTTTCCTGATGATCTTTGATAAAGTGTGTAAAACTGTCTGGAATTTTTTCATCCGAATGACTTAACCAAGGTAGAGTTGAAAACTCTATATCAGTTTTTGTCATTGATGTCTGTAGATGATATTGATGACATATATTACTTTTATGTTCAATAAAAATCCTTTTTCTTGCTGGTCTGTATGTGTATGCATCTGTGTAAGGGAATGAAGAAATTATTTTACAACCAATAATCGAAGTCACTTTTCTAACTGCCATATTTCCTGCAATTAGAATCATCTTTTCTCCAAGCTGGTTGAGAAGATCTTCTGCTTTTTTATCTAACTTTATTTCCAAATAATCAATCATACCATGATGATAAAATTGAATTATTTGCTCATTTGTCAACTTTGTAGGATGGTGTATTTGAAGTAATAGAAGACCAGTTTCGTCTCCTTTTTCATCTGTTCTTTCTACCACTTTAAATCCTTGCTGTTCACTGTCGAATTTGAACGCCATGTCTACCAGCTGTTGTTGCAGATTGTACAAAACCAAAGGAAATTCTGCACAAACTTTCTGTGAAACAAGATTCTCAAATTCTGGGAATCTTTCTGTAACTGGTTTTAGGCATTGCTGCCAAGGTGTATCAAGAATCCTTGTCCTGAAACACTCAAAAGTCCTGTATACCTCTGTTTTATCCTTGTTTTCTTTTTTCTCAAGCTTTTGTAATAACTGTGTATTTTTTGCTTCTAATAAAATCATTTTTTGTTTTAACAAACTGTTTTCAATTTTCAATTGTATATCTTGTGCATTTTTTGCTTTTTCTTCAAGTTGTCTTTTTAATTCAGAAATAATTTCTTGTTGAGCTTTTATGTAATGCTCAGGGTTTGTTTTTGCCATGTCTGAAAAACTTTTAACCACTTCAGGTTCTATGTAAAAACTTGGACCAAGCTCTGTTCTTGCTGCTTGAAGAGCTTCAGCAAAACTTGTATAACCTTTCCAATATGCTCCTCCTACAACACAACACAAGTTATGTGTCGTATAACTGTTTCCCATTTGTTAAAAATTCCAAGTTTTGTACCCCTAAATACAACATAATGTGTACAATTTGATTTCTGTTTAAACTGTCTTTCAGGTGTTTTTGAACTCTGTTCTTGAAAGTAAATGCTTAGAGCATTTAAAACCTGTACTTTGAATGATGAAGCTTGTGGCATGGTTTGAATATGCCATAAATTGTCTAATAAACATTGCTGTTTATCTGTTAGTTTCATTCCCATAATAGGACGAAACTTCTTGTCAGCTTCATTGCATATCTGTAAAGCATATGTTCCAAACTCGATCACCGGTTTAGGTGGAAAGTTTGTATACAAAGGGCGTTTTCCAGCTGCCTTTGATTGCTGTTGTGTATAAACTTGTCTTGTCATTGACTGTGGTAATGTTCTGTAAGGAGAACTGTGTATCTTTTCTAATGACTATAGATATGCCTGTTGAATTTGTTCTTCCTCTGATGAAGAATTCTCCTGTTGCTTTTGTTTTGGATGTATAAGCTTTAACTTCTCTTTATCGTTTTTCCTGTCCATCTAAAACAAACCATTTGTTTATATTTTGAGATAACATATCAGCTATCCCATTATTTTTTCCTTTAATATGTTCAAAATTTATAAAATATCCATTTCCTTGTATAATATTTTGTAGATTAACCCATCTGGTTCTATTTACCTTTTTACTTTGATCATTTTTTACAAACTTAACTATTGCTTCACAATCAGTTCTTACTGTAAATTCTTTATTAAGAAAAATCTTAAACTTTTCTAATGAATAAATTAATGCCTGTATTTCAAAATCAATTGTAGTCCAATTTGTTTTGTTTTGAAAATTACCACTTGAATAAGCGCAAATTTTCTCTTCTTCCTTGGGACTGTATTTGTTTGGTTTACATAGAAGGACTGCTCCCCATCCTTCTTTGCATCCATCTGTTTCAATGATTATATAATCTGTAACTAATGGTAATTCTAATGGTTTAATATTTTTAACTGCTTTCTTAATTTCTTTGACTAATTTAATGTCTTCTTGATTAAAATATCTCTGACCATTTTTAGTGGTTTTTCCATATAGAGGTCCAACCAATTTTGACAAGTTTGGAATAAACTTTCTAGCATAATTTACTAGACCTAAAAAGGCTTGTATTTGTTTTAAGTTTTCAAATTTTTCTGGAAAGTTTAGAATTTTTGTAGAAATATGTGGTTGTAATTCTATTTTTCCATTTCCAATTTCTAATCCTAAAAAGGAAAATTTTCTTTTAAAAAGTTCCATTTTTCTTTTTGAAACTACTATACCATTTTTCTTTATTTCTTCAAAAACTTGTTGTAGGTGTTTCTCATGTTCCTGTACTGTATTACTTGCAACTAAAATATCATCAATATATACTAAACAAAAATCAAACTTTAGAAATATGCTGTCCATAAATCTTTGAAAAATAGAAGGTGCATTTTTTAGTCCAAAACTAAGGACATTCCATTCATATTGCCCTTCTGAACATGTAAAAGCTGTCCATGGTTTAAAACTTTCTTCTAACTTTAACTGATTATATCCTGATTTTAGGTCAAATTTTGAAAATACATTTTTATTTTGTATAAGATTTAGCAAACTGTCTTTATTAGGAATATTATATCCATCATCTATTGTGTTATCATTTAATCTTTTGTAATTATAAACTATTCTAGCTTTTCCTCTTTTTATTTCACTGTGATTTCTTACTAGAAAAGCTGTAGATCTATGAGGACTTTCTGATTTTCTAATTAATCCTTGATTTACCATTTCAGGGATTTGTTTTTTAAACTCTTCTTTATCTAATGGACTGTATTCTATATTAGCTGTCCTAATTACTATGTCGGTATTTTTTAATTTAAATTTACAAACATATTTTACATTTGATTTTGTTATATCTTCTCCAATATATCCTATTTTTTCTAAATGTAATATCATAGGATGGTTTATACTTTTTGTAATATCTTGTCCTTTCTCTATTTCATGACTTAAAAAATCTATTAGAAGTTTTAATGATTCCTTTTCTATAAACTGTTTTTTGTTCTGCGTTTTCAAGAAATCTAAATTCCCTTTATCCCCTCTTTTTTGAACAATTTGTGTTGTATTCATATACCTAAGGGCAGTAGGAATACAATTCTTAGATTTTGCAAACAATTATAGTATAAAATATGAAATGCCACAAATAAATATTAATCCACCAGAAATAAAATCAAAAGATTTTGTAATAGGATTAAATTTCATATTAGGATTAAATGGTGCAGTTACAATAACAAGAAATTTTATAACATTAAGTAAACAATTATATACAATACCAACCCTTAGGTATATGAATACAACACAAATTGTTCAAAAAAGAGGGGATAAAGGGAATTTAGATTTCTTGAAAACGCAGAACAAAAAACAGTTTATAGAAAAGGAATCATTAAAACTTCTAATAGATTTTTTAAGTCATGAAATAGAGAAAGGACAAGATATTACAAAAAGTATAAACCATCCTATGATATTACATTTAGAAAAAATAGGATATATTGGAGAAGATATAACAAAATCAAATGTAAAATATGTTTGTAAATTTAAATTAAAAAATACCGACATAGTAATTAGGACAGCTAATATAGAATACAGTCCATTAGATAAAGAAGAGTTTAAAAAACAAATCCCTGAAATGGTAAATCAAGGATTAATTAGAAAATCAGAAAGTCCTCATAGATCTACAGCTTTTCTAGTAAGAAATCACAGTGAAATAAAAAGAGGAAAAGCTAGAATAGTTTATAATTACAAAAGATTAAATGATAACACAATAGATGATGGATATAATATTCCTAATAAAGACAGTTTGCTAAATCTTATACAAAATAAAAAAGTATTTTCAAAATTTGACCTAAAATCAGGATATAATCAGTTAAAGTTAGAAGAAAGTTTTAAACCATGGACAGCTTTTACATGTTCAGAAGGGCAATATGAATGGAATGTCCTTAGGTTTGGACTAAAAAATGCACCTTCTATTTTTCAAAGATTTATGGACAGCATATTTCTAAAGTTTGATTTTTGTTTAGTATATATTGATGATATTTTAGTTGCAAGTAATACAGTACAGGAACATGAGAAACACCTACAACAAGTTTTTGAAGAAATAAAGAAAAATGGTATAGTAGTTTCAAAAAGAAAAATGGAACTTTTTAAAAGAAAAATTTCCTTTTTAGGATTAGAAATTGGAAATGGAAAAATAGAATTACAACCACATATTTCTACAAAAATTATAAACTTTCCAGAAAAATTTGAAAACTTAAAACAAATACAAGCCTTTTTAGGTCTAGTAAATTATGCTAGAAAGTTTATTCCAAACTTGTCAAAATTGGTTGGACCTCTATATGGAAAAACCACTAAAAATGGTCAGAGATATTTTAATCAAGAAGACATTAAATTAGTCAAAGAAATTAAGAAAGCAGTTAAAAATATTAAACCATTAGAATTACCATTAGTTACAGATTATATAATCATTGAAACAGATGGATGCAAAGAAGGATGGGGAGCAGTCTTCTATGTAAACCAAACAAATACAGTCCCAAGGAAGAAGAGAAAATTTGCGCTTATTCAAGTGGTAATTTTCAAAACAAAACAAATTGGACTACAATTGATTTTGAAATACAGGCATTAATTTATTCATTAGAAAAGTTTAAGATTTTTCTTAATAAAGAATTTACAGTAAGAACTGATTGTGAAGCAATAGTTAAGTTTGTAAAAAATGATCAAAGTAAAAAGGTAAATAGAACCAGATGGGTTAATCTACAAAATATTATACAAGGAAATGGATATTTTATAAATTTTGAACATATTAAAGGAAAAAATAATGGGATAGCTGATATGTTATCTCGAAATATAAACAAATGGTTTGTTTTAGATGGACAGGAAAAACGATAAAGAGAAGTTAAAGCTTATACATCCAAAACAAAAGCAACAGGAGAATTCTTCATCAGAGGAAGAACAAATTCAACAGGCATATCTACAGTCATTAGAAAAGATACACAGTTCTCCTTACAAAACATTACCACAGTCAATGACAAGACAAGTTTATACACAACAGCAATCAAAGGCAGCTGGAAAACGCCCTTTGTATACAAACTTTCCACCTAAACCGGTGATCGAGTTTGGAACATATGCTTTACAGATATGCAATGAAGCTGACAAGAAGTTTCGTCCTATTATGGGAATGAAACTAACAGATAAACAGCAATGTTTATTAGACAATTTATGGCATATTCAAACCATGCAACAAGCTTCATCATTCAAAGTACAGGTTTTAAATGCTCTAAGCATTTACTTTCAAGAACAGAGTTCAAAAACACCTGAAAGACAGTTTAAACAGAAATCAGATTGTACACATTATGTTGTATTTAGGGGTACAAAACTTGGAATTTTTAACAAATGGGAAACAGTTATACGACACATAACTTGTGTTGTAGGAGGAGCATATTGGAAAGGTTATACAAGTTTTGCTGAAGCTCTTCAAGCAGCAAGAACAGAGCTTGGTCCAAGTTTTTACATAGAACCTGAAGAGGTTAAAAGTTTTTCAGACATGGCAAAAACAAACCCTGAGCATTACATAAAAGCTCAACAAGAAATTATTTCTGAATTAAAAAGACAACTTGAAGAAAAAGCAAAAAATGCACAAGATATACAATTGAAAATTGAAAACAGATTGTTAAAACAAAAAATGATTTTATTAGAAGCAAAAAATACACAGTTATTACAAAAGCTTGAGAAAAAAGAAAACAAGGATAAAACAGAGGTATACAGGACTTTTGAGTGTTTCAGGACAAGGATTCTTGATACACCTTAGCAGCAATGCCTAAAACCAGTTACAGAAAGATTCCCAGAATTTGAGAATCTTGTTTCACAGAAAGTTTGTGCAGAATTTCCTTTGATTTTGTACAATCTGCAACAACAGCTGGTAGACATGGCGTTCAAATTCGACAGTGAACAGCAAGGATTTAAAGTGGTAGAAAGAACAGATGAAAAAGGAGACGGAACTGGTCTTCTATTACTTCAAATACACCATCCTACAAAGTTGACAAATGAGCAAATAATTCAATTTTATCATCATGGTATGATTGATTATTTGTAAATAAAGTTAGATAAAAAAGCAGAAGATCTTCTCAACCAGCTTGGAGAAAAGATGATTCTAATTGCAGGAAATATGGCAGTTAGAACAGTGACTTCGATTATTGGTTGTAAAATAATTTCTTCATTCCCTTACACAGATGCATACACATACAGACCAGCAAGAAAAAGGATTTTTATTGAACATAAAAGTAATATATGTCATCAATATCATCTACAGACATCAATGACAAAAACTGATATAGAGTTTTCAACTCTACCTTGGTTAAGTCATTCGGATGAAAAAATTCCAGACAGTTTTACACAGTTTATCAAAGATCATCAGGAAACCCCAGAACTTCCTGATTATTATCCATGGAGGAATTATCATCTGGTAGGTGAAGGTCATTACATACAAGTCTACACAAAACCAGTTTGGACAATGCTTCTACCCTTTGCAGGGGAAGGAGATCACCTACATTAACTGCACATTATCAACTTAGAAGATGAAGAGGGCAATAATTTGGAAGATTGCTCTAGTCCACAATCCATAGACAGTACACACAGAGATTTCTAAAAAATATCGTAAGAAGTGACGACACAAGACACAAGACAAAACACATGACGGAAGCCATGACGATTTATAGCTCAATTTTCCACAAATAATAGAATGTAAAGTCGTTGATGATGGCTAGAATTTCTACAGACACTATTTAGACACTATTTACTTTTTGACTAGTTTTGTTTATATTGTAATTAAACGATGAATTTCTTTCTAGACTTTAGACTCTATGGACTAGATATAAGACTTCTGTGTAATATTTTTGCCTATATATTGGGCATTGTAAATCAATGTAAGATACGAACGAGAAACCATTAAGCAATAATATTTTACTTCATATGGCACACTAAACTCTCTCCATATCTCTTTTGCTCAATTCCTTAATATCCCAGATTTTCTCCAAGTTCTTCATATTATATTCCAACCTACATATAAAGAAAAAATATATATCTTTCTGCAACTCTCTACTCCGCTGTGCTTAACTGATTATATCCTGATTTTAGGTCAAATTTTGAAAATACTTTTTTATTTTGTATAAGATTTAGCAAACTGTCTTTATTAGGAATATTATATCCATCATCTATGGTGTTATCATTTAATCTTTTGTAATTATAAACTATTCTAGCTTTTCCTCTTTTTATTTCACTGTGATTTCTTACTAGAAAAGCTGTAGATCTATGAGGACTTTCTGATTTTCTAATTAATCCTTGATTTACCATTTCAGGGATTTGTTTTTTAAACTCTTCTTTATCTAATGGACTGTATTCTATATTAGCTGTCCTAATTACTATGTCTGGATTTTTTAATTTAAATTTACAAACATATTTTACATTTGATTTTGTTATATCTTCTCCAATATATCGGGTGGTAGTAAAACTTGAAACTTAAAATAAGCTAAGAATGCTTACAATGATGATGGAGATATGCACAGCGGATGATGATGGATGAGAGTATGCACAGCGGAGTAGAGAGTTGCAGAAAGATATTTTTTTTTATATGTAGGTTGGAATATAATATGAAGAACATGGAGAAAATCTGGGATATTAAGGAATTGAGCTAAAGAGATATGGAGAGAGTTTAGTGTGCCATATGAAGTAAAATATTATTGCTTAATGGTTTCTCGTTCGTATCTTACACTGATTTACAATGCCCAATATATAGGCAAAAATATTACACAGAAGTCTTATATCTAGTCCCTAGAGTCTAAAGTCTAGAAAGAAATTCATCGTTTAATTACAATATAAACAAAACTAGTCAAAAAGTAAATAGTGTCTGTAGAAATTCTAGCCATCATCAACGACTTTACATTCTATTATTTGTGGAAAATTGAGCTATAAATCGTCATGGCTTTCATCATGTGTTTTGTCTTGTGTCTTGTGTCGTCACTGCTTACGATATTTTTTAGAAATCTCTGTGTGTACTGTCTATGGATTGTGGACTAGAGCAATCTTCCAAATTATTGCCCTCTTCATCTTCTAAGTTGATAATGTGCTGTAACTGTAGGTGATCTCCTTCCCCTGCAAAGGGTAGAAGCATTGTCCAAACTGGTTTTGTGTAGACTTGTATGTAATGACCTTCACCTACCAGATGATAATTCCTCCATGGATAATAATCAGGAAGTTCTGGGGTTTCCTGATGATCTTTGATAAACTGTGTAAAACTGTCTGGAATTTTTTCATCCGAATGACTTAACCAAGGTAGAGTTGAAAACTCTATATCAGTTTTTGTCATTGATGTCTGTAGATGATATTGATGACATATATTACTTTTATGTTCAATAAAAATCCTTTTTCTTGCTGGTCTGTATGTGTATGCATCTGTGTAAGGGAATGAAGAAATTATTTTACAACCAATAATCGAAGTCACTGTTCTAACTGCCATATTTCCTGCAATTAGAATCATCTTTTCTCCAAGCTGGTTGAGAAGATCTTCTGCTTTTTTATCTAACTTTATTTCCAAATAATCAATCATACCATGATGATAAAATTGAATTATTTGCTCATTTGTCAACTTTGTAGGATGGTGTATTTGAAGTAATAGAAGACCAGTTCCGTCTCCTTTTTCATCTGTTCTTTCTACCACTTTAAATCCTTGCTGTTCACTGTCGAATTTGAACGCCATGTCTACCAGCTGTTGTTGCAGATTGTACAAAATCAAAGGAAATTCTACACAAACTTTCTGTGAAACAAGATTCTCAAATTCTGGGAATCTTTCTGTAACTGGTTTTAGGCATTGCTGCCAAGGTGTATCAAGAATCCTTGTCCTGAAACACTCAAAAGTCCTGTATACCTCTGTTTTATCCTTGTTTTCTTTTTTCTCAAGCTTTTGTAATAACTGTGTATTTTTTGCTTCTAATAAAATCATTTTTTGTTTTAACAAACTGTTTTCAATTTTCAATTGTATATCTTGTGCATTTTTTGCTTTTTCTTCAAGTTGTCTTTTTAATTCAGAAATAATTTCTTGTTGAGCTTTTATGTAATGCTCAGGGTTTGTTTTTGCCATGTCTGAAAAACTTTTAACCTCTTCAGGTTCTATGTAAAAACTTGGACCAAGCTCTGTTCTTGCTGCTTGAAGAGCTTCAGCAAAACTTGTATAACCTTTCCAATATGCTCCTCCTACAACACAAGTTATGTGTCGTATAACTGTTTCCCATTTGTTAAAAATTCCAAGTTTTGTACCCCTAAATACAACATAATGTGTACAATTTGATTTCTGTTTAAACTGTCTTTCAGGTGTTTTTGAACTCTGTTCTTGAAAGTAAATGCTTAGAGCATTTAAAACCTGTACTTTGAATGATGAAGCTTGTGGCATGGTTTGAATATGCCATAAATTGTCTAATAAACATTGCTGTTTATCTGTTAGTTTCATTCCCATAATAGGACGAAACTTCTTGTCAGCTTCATTGCATATCTGTAAAGCATATGTTCCAAACTCGATCACCGGTTTAGGTGGAAAGTTTGTATACAAAGGGCGTTTTCCAGCTGCCTTTGATTGCTGTTGTGTATAAACTTGTCTTGTCATTGACTGTGGTAATGTTCTGTAAGGAGAACTGTGTATCTTTTCTAATGACTGTAGATATGCCTGTTGAATTTGTTCTTCCTCTGATGAAGAATTCTCCTGTTGCTTTTGTTTTGGATGTATAAGCTTTAACTTCTCTTTATCGTTTTTCCTGTCCATCTAAAACAAACCATTTGTTTATATTTCGAGATAACATATCAGCTATCCCATTATTTTTTCCTCTAATATGTTCAAAATTTATAAAATATCCATTTCCTTGTATAATATTTTGTAGATTAACCCATCTGGTTCTATTTACCTTTTTACTTTGATCATTTTTTACAAACTTAACTATTGCTTCACAATCAGTTCTTACTGTAAATTCTTTATTAAGAAAAATCTTAAACTTTTCTAATGAATAAATTAATGCATGTATTTCAAAATCAATTGTAGTCCAATTTGTTTTGTTTTGAAAATTACCACTTGAATAAGCGCAAATTTTCTCTTCTTCCTTGGGACTGTATTTGTTTGGTTTACATAGAAGGACTGCTCCCCATCCTTCTTTGCATCCATCTGTTTCAATGATTATATAATCTGTAACTAATGGTAATTCTAATGGTTTAATATTTTTAACTGCTTTCTTAATTTCTTTGACTAATTTAATGTCTTCTTGATTAAAATATCTCTGACCATTTTTAGTGGTTTTTCCATATAGAGGTCCAACCAATTTTGACAAGTTTGGAATAAACTTTCTAGCATAATTTACTAGACCTAAAAAGGCTTGTATTTGTTTTAAGTTTTCAAATTTTTCTGGAAAGTTTAGAATTTTTGTAGAAATATGTGGTTGTAACTCCATTTTTCCATTTCCAATTTCTAATCCTAAAAAGGAAATTTTTCTTTTAAAAAGTTCCATTTTTCTTTTTGAAACTACTATACCATTTTTCTTTATTTCTTCAAAAACTTGTTGTAGGTGTTTCTCATGTTCCTGTACTGTATTACTTGCAACTAAAATATCATCAATATATACTAAACAAAAATCAAACTTTAGAAATATGCTGTCCATAAATCTTTGAAAAATAGAAGGTGCATTTTTTAGTCCAAAACTAAGGACATTCCATTCATATTGCCCTTCTGAACATGTAAAAGCTGTCCATGGTTTAAAACTTTCTTCTAACTTTAACTGATTATATCCTGATTTTAGGTCAAATTTTGAAAATACTTTTTTATTTTGTATAAGATTTAGCAAACTGTCTTTATTAGGAATATTATATCCATCATCTATTGTGTTATCATTTAATCTTTTGTAATTATAAACTATTCTAGCTTTTCCTCTTTTTATTTCACTGTGATTTCTTACTAGAAAAGCTGTAGATCTATGAGGACTTTCTGATTTTCTAATTAATCCTTGATTTACCATTTCAGGGATTTGTTTTTTAAACTCTTCTTTATCTAATGGACTGTATTCTATATTAGCTGTCCTAATTACTATGTCGGGATTTTTTAATTTAAATTTACAAACATATTTTACATTTGATTTTGTTATATCTTCTCCAATATATCCTATTTTTTCTAAATGTAATATCATAGGATGGTTTATACTTTTTGTAATATCTTGTCCTTTCTCTATTTCATGACTTAAAAAATCTATTAGAAGTTTTAATGATTCCTTTTCTATAAACTGTTTTTTGTTCTGCGTTTTCAAGAAATCTAAATTCCCTTTATCCCCTCTTTTTTGAACAATTTGTGTTGTATTCATATACCTAAGGGTTGGTATTGTATATAATTGTTTACTGAATGTTATAAAATTTCTTGTTATTGTAACTGCACCATTTAATCCTAATATGAAATTTAATCCTATTACAAAATCTTTTGATTTTATTTCTGGTGGATTAATATTTATTTGTGGCATTTCATATTTTATACTATAATTGTTTGCAAAATCTAAGAATTGTATTCCTACTGGTTCTAAACAATGTGTAATAGATATTAACCTATCCTCTATTGTTCTTGTACTTAGTTCATACGATAATTTTTTATGATATTCCATAGGTGCTAAACTATGTGAAATTAAACTTTTTGTAGCTCCTGTGTCAACTAATGCTGTTAAATCTAGGTATTTATCATTATCTAACCATAATCGACATTGTATATTTATCATATTTGTTGATCCTTGTGTTTGTATATACGTTTGATCATCTGGTTTTTGTAGAGCCATTTTACCTATTTCTTCTATTTGACTTAATCTTTCAAGTTCTTCTATTTTATTTTCTAAATTTTTTATTTTTAAACTATGTAATTCTATTGTTAATTCCAATTTATCTATCCTTTCATTTTCATTATTTTCATAATTTGTTTTCACTTTTGATGTTGTAGCTATATCTTTATCACAAATTTCTTTAAGACATTTAAAACAAATTTCTTTAAAACATTTATTACATTGTGATCTTTTTTTCTATACTAGGGTAATATCCACAATGACAACATCTTATATGATTATTTCCTTTATTTTGTTTCCAATCATGTTCACAAATTTCTTCTGTATTCATGTATGTATATGTTACTTTTGCTGTTGGATTTTCTTCTTCATTATAAATACTATATACTGATTCATTATCAGATTCATCATCTGTTTTTAGAGCTTCTATTTCATAATCTTGTAATTGCTCTACTAAATTTGCTCTTTCCATATTTTTTCTTTTATTTGGACAATTATTAGCTAAATGTGTTGTTTCTCCACAAGTGTAACATCTACATTTTCTAGATTGTGGTTTTTTAACATATTTGTTTGTATTATAATGTTTTCTATAATTTCTATCATATGTTGTACTTTTTCGTATCTTTTTCTTTTTATCATAAACTCCATATGCTTGTGGTGTATAAATTGCTGTTTTACAAAATGCATAAGCATTTCTTTTTAATTGTTCTTGTAATGCTACTTCTTTACATTTTTCTTCTAGTATACCAAATGTATAAGTTATTCTTGGTCCTATACCTAAATTTTGTTGTGCACCATAATTTGTTTTCCAGGCTTCATGTATAGATTTTCCTAAATCTCCTGGTAGTTTTATAAAATATTTGTCACATAAATTATCATCCATGGCTTTTCCTGTTTGTGACAATAATCTTGTAAAATCTAATGTAAATTCATTTATATATTTCATATCTGCTATACTTAATTGTTCTAAATTTCTAATAGCTGTATCCTGTATTAAAGAGTTATTTTTTGCTAGATCAACTCCTAATATAAGTGTTCTAATTTGTGATGTAAAATTATAAGGATTATCTCCTAATGCTTTAAGATTATTAATCTCTTCTGGATTTTGTGTTTTCTTACTTTGCCATATTCCTAATGCTATTGGTCCTAATGTAGTTTCTAAATATGAAAACATATCCATTCTATCTTTTTTATTTGTTTCCCATAATCTTACTACATTTTGTTCCCATGTTAATACTTCATCTATCCATAACTGTGGCTTTTGTTGTTCTAATAATAACATATTTCCACTGTATATTTGTCCTATAGGCATTCTTCTTCCTTTTCCTATAACATTAGACTCTTGTTGATAATTAACTGTTGGTTGTGTCCATGGTTCTCTACCATGACTTTCGTTTGTACCACTATATCCTTCTCCCCATTCTATTTTTGGTCTTTTTAAGGGATTGGATGTATTAAACATAAAACTTTGTTCTTGTTTATAAAAATCTGATAACATTACCTCTCTCTTCATAATTCCTTCTACTAATGGTAAATTATAATATTCTTGTAGTTTATTATAACTTTGTTCATAATCTAATCCTAATTCTGTTATACATTCCATAATCATATCATCTACTTCTTCTTGTATATTTATTTCTGTAAACTTTCGATCTATAATTTGTTCTATTGTTTTATTTGTTTCTTCTACTTTAAAACAATCTATTGATTCTTCTTCATAATCTAATAGTGTATAATCCATTGTTTCTTCTTCTTCAAATTTTAAAAAATTTATATCTATTTCATCTTCCTCATTATCTGTATCATATGTAGAAAATATTTCATCTTTATTTTCTTCCTCAATATTCATAAAATGATATTCTTCATTATTGTTTTTCTCTGTTTGTTTTTCTTTAAAATCAGTATATCTTAATTTTTGTTTTCCATCAGTTTCTTCATATATGTAACTTTTCTTAGGTACTAAAACTGTATTTTCTTCTTTTTCTTGTAAATCATCTAAGTCCCATTCTAATCCTGTTAATTGTTCTGGATCAATTTTTATAGGTTCTATCATTTGTATAGATTTTGATGCAATTGTTTTTACTATACCTTCTATATTTACTTTATATTGCATTCCTGAACTATTACTAGCTCTTCCTAGAACTCCTATACTTACTACTAAATTATTTCCTTCATATTCTTCATATCCTTTTGTTTGTAAAGCTATTTTTATATTTTGTAAATCTTTAACATCTTTTAAAATATCTGGTGTACAATAAAATATTGCTATGTTTTTACTTAAATCTACTTCCATTCCTGAGATTATAGCTTTTTTCATATCTGATTTCCAACTTTTATCTAATATTAAGGCTAATAATTTTGTTCCTAAATTTTTTCTTCCCTAAGCTTTAATCCCTATTATTATTAACCCTACATACAGGGTTAATATTATCATTTATATTACTTGTAGAATTCCTAGCTTCCTGTATAGTTCTACTTCTTCCTAAAAAAATATTATTATTCATTTTCTTGGTTGCCAATGTGTATACGGTGTAGGTTTTTTCTCTATTTTTAGCTTTTGTAACGTTTCTGTAAGTTTTTCAACTTCTAAAGATATATTGTTTATACTTTTTCCTCCTAGTGTATTAGACTGATTTTTTATATAATCTAGATTTTGTGATAATTTTTTAATTTCTACTGTTAAATTTTCTATTATTTGTTTATTATTTATAGCTTCTTGTTGTAAACTAATACTTAGATTTATGAGTAAATCTACTAAAGTATTAAACTGTGAGTTATTTGTATGCAAAGTGTGTTCACAAGGGTCCTTAATATTACAAACTAAAGTAAAGTTATCTGTTGTAAAAGGTTTTCGATGAGCTTTTTCAGAAAATTCTAAATTTAAGAACTCTAAATGTTTGATTATTTGAGAAGTACCAATGATTATTAAATTCCAACTCTCTTTAGCTTTTATCCCTTATTCCAGATTTCTCTTAAATATTTTCTTATATTCCAATTAGTAAAGAAAAATAATATACAAACTAATCTATTAAACGATTTGATCTATATATTTGTTCTTTTAACTTAGCACGCTCATATATAAACCACAATAATCTATAATAATTTATATAATCTAAATATTCTGCTGAATCTAAAGCAAGAATAATTTTATCATAACTTTTTAATTTATTTAAAAGATGTCTAATATAAAAACTAGTAGTCATAATATAAAATCCTTTCGTTTATAATGTTATCAAAGCAACTATCTTTCCCACAATCTTCACCTAAGAGAGTTTCCCAAAACACTGGCTTAACATGCCATAAAAGGGACTTGTCTTAGTCTTTTAGATTTTAAGAAAGCCTTTGCTCTGATACCAATGGGTGGTAGTAAAACTTGAAACTTAAAATAAGCTAAGAATGCTTACAATGATGATGGAGATATGCACAGCGGATGATGATGGATGAGAGTATGCACAGCGGAGTAGAGAGTTGCAGAAAGATGTTTTTTTTTTATATGTAGGTTGGAATATTATATGAAGAACTTGGAGAAAATCTGGGATATTAAGGAATTGAGCTAAAGAGATATGGAGAGAGTTTAGTGTGCCATATGAAGTAAAATATTATTGCTTAATGGTTTCTTTTTTTTTTTTTATATATGTAGGTTGGAATATAATAAGAAGAACTTGGAGAAAATCTGGGATATTAAGGAATTGAGCTAAAGAGATATGGAGAGAGTTTAGTGTGCCATATGAAGTAAAATATTATTGCTTAATGGTTTATATATCAGAGAGGGTGGTAGTAAAACTTGAAACTTAAAATAAGCTAAGAATGCTTACAAAGATGATGGAGATATGCACAGCGGATGATGATGGATGAGAGTATGCACAGCGGAGTAGAGAGTTGCAGAAAGATATTTTTTTTTATATGTAGGTTGGAATATAATATGAAGAACTTGGAGAAAATCTGGGATATTAAGGAATTGAGCTAAAGAGATATGGAGAGAGTTTAGTGTGCCATATGAAGTAAAATATTATTGCTTAATGGTTTCTCGTTCGTATCTTACACTGATTTACAATGCCCAATATATAGGCAAAAATATTACACAGAAGTCTTATATCTAGTCCCTAGAGTCTAAAGTCTAGAAAGAAATTCATCGTTTAATTACAATATAAACAAAACTAGTCAAAAAGTAAATAGTGTCTGTAGAAATTCTAGCCATCATCAACGACTTTACATTCTATTATTTGTGGAAAATTGAGCTATAAATCGTCATGGCTTTCGTCATGTGTTTTGTCTTGTGTCTTGTGTCGTCACTGCTTACGATATTTTTTAGAAATCTCTGTGTGTACCGTCTATGGATTGTGGACTAGAGCAATCTTCCAAATTATTGCCCTCTTCATCTTCTAAGTTGATAATGTGCTGTAACTGTAGGCGATCTCCTTCCCCTGCAAAGGGTAGAAGCATTGTCCAAACTGGTTTTGTGTAGACTTGTATGTAATGACCTTCACCTACCAGATGATAATTCCTCCATGGATAATAATCAGGAAGTTCTGGGGTTTCCTGATGATCTTTGATAAACTGTGTAAAACTGTCTGGAATTTTTTCATCCGAATGACTTAACCAAGGTAGAGTTGAAAACTCTATATCAGTTTTTGTCATTGATGTCTGTAGATGATATTGATGACATATATTACTTTTATGTTCAATAAAAATCCTTTTTCTTGCTGGTCTGTATGTGTATGCATCTGTGTAAGGGAATGAAGAAATTATTTTACAACCAATAATCGAAGTCACTGTTCTAACTGCCATATTTCCTGCAATTAGAATCATCTTTTCTCCAAGCTGGTTGAGAAGATCTTCTGCTTTTTTATCTAACTTTATTTCCAAATAATCAATCATACCATGATGATAAAATTGAATTATTTGCTCATTTGTCAACTTTGTAGGATGGTGTATTTGAAGTAATAGAAGACCAGTTCCGTCTCCTTTTTCATCTGTTCTTTCTACCACTTTAAATCCTTGCTGTTCACTGTCGAATTTGAACGCCATGTCTACCAGCTGTTGTTGCAGATTGTACAAAATCAAAGGAAATTCTACACAAACTTTCTGTGAAACAAGATTCTCAAATTCTGGGAATCTTTCTGTAACTGGTTTTAGGCATTGCTGCCAAGGTGTATCAAGAATCCTTGTCCTGAAACACTCAAAAGTCCTGTATACCTCTGTTTTATCCTTGTTTTCTTTTTTCTCAAGCTTTTGTAATAACTGTGTATTTTTTGCTTCTAATAAAATCATTTTTTGTTTTAACAAACTGTTTTCAATTTTCAATTGTATATCTTGTGCATTTTTTGCTTTTTCTTCAAGTTGTCTTTTTAATTCAGAAATAATTTCTTGTTGAGCTTTTATGTAATGCTCAGGGTTTGTTTTTGCCATGTCTGAAAAACTTTTAACCTCTTCAGGTTCTATGTAAAAACTTGGACCAAGCTCTGTTCTTGCTGCTTGAAGAGCTTCAGCAAAACTTGTATAACCTTTCCAATATGCTCCTCCTACAACACAAGTTATGTGTCGTATAACTGTTTCCCATTTGTTAAAAATTCCAAGTTTTGTACCCCTAAATACAACATAATGTGTACAATTTGATTTTTGTTTAAACTGTCTTTCAGGTGTTTTTGAACTCTGTTCTTGAAAGTAAATGCTTAGAGCATTTAAAACCTGTATTTTGAATGATGAAGCTTGTGGCATGGTTTGAATATGCCATAAATTGTCTAATAAACATTGTTGTTTATCTGTTAGTTTCATTCCCATAATAGGACGAAACTTCTTGTCAACTTCATTGCATATCTGTAAAGCATATGTTCCAAACTCGATCACCGGTTTAGGTGGAAAGTTTGTATACAAAGGGCGTTTTCCAGCTGCCTTTGATTGCTGGTGTGTATAAACTTGTCTTGTCATTGACTGTGGTAATGTTCTGTAAGGAGAACTGTGTATCTTTTCTAATGACTGTAGATATGCCTGTTGAATTTGTTCTTCCTCTGATGAAGAATTCTCCTGTTGCTTTTGTTTTGGATGTATAAGCTTTAACTTCTCTTTATCGTTTTTCCTGTCCATCTAAAACAAACCATTTGTTTATATTTCGAGATAACATATCAGCTATCCCATTATTTTTTCCTTTAATATGTTCAAAATTTATAAAATATCCATTTCCTTGTATAATATTTTGTAGATTAACCCATCTGGTTCTATTTACCTTTTTACTTTGATCATTTTTTACAAACTTAACTATTGCTTCACAATCAGTTCTTACTGTAAATTCTTTATTAAGAAAAATCTTAAACTTTTCTAATGAATAAATTAATGCCTGTATTTCAAAATCAATTGTAGTCCAATTTGTTTTGTTTTGAAAATTACCACTTGAATAAGCGCAAATTTTCTCTTCTTCCTTGGGACTGTATTTGTTTGGTTTACATAGAAGGACTGCTCCCCATCCTTCTTTGCATCCATCTGTTTCAATGATTATATAATCTGTAACTAATGGTAATTCTAATGGTTTAATATTTTTAACTGCTTTCTTAATTTCTTTGACTAATTTAATGTCTTCTTGATTAAAATATCTCTGACCATTTTTAGTGGTTTTTCCATATAGAGGTCCAACCAATTTTGACAAGTTTGGAATAAACTTTCTAGCATAATTTACTAGACCTAAAAAGGCTTGTATTTGTTTTAAGTTTTCAAATTTTTCTGGAAAGTTTATAATTTTTGTAGAAATATGTGGTTGTAATTCTATTTTTCCATTTCCAATTTCTAATCCTAAAAAGGAAATTTTTCTTTTAAAAAGTTCCATTTTTTTTTTGAAACTACTATACCATTTTTCTTTGTTTCTTCAAAAACTTGTTGTAGGTGTTTCTCATGTTCCTGTACTGTATTACTTGCAACTAAAATATCATCAATATATACTAAACAAAAATCAAACTTTAGAAATATGCTGTCCATAAATCTTTGAAAAATAGAAGGTGCATTTTTTAGTCCAAAACTAAGGACATTCCATTCATATTGCCCTTCTGAACATGTAAAAGCTGTCCATGGTTTAAAACTTTCTTCTAACTTTAACTGATTATATCCTGATTTTAGGTCAAATTTTGAAAATACTTTTTTATTTTGTATAAGATTTAGCAAACTGTCTTTATTAGGAATATTATATCCATCATCTATTGTGTTATCATTTAATCTTTTGTAATTATAAACTATTCTAGCTTTTCCTCTTTTTATTTCACTGTGATTTCTTACTAGAAAAGCTGTAGATCTATGAGGACTTTCTGATTTTCTAATTAATCCTTGATTTACCATTTCAGGGATTTGTTTTTTAAACTCTTCTTTATCTAATGGACTGTATTCTATATTAGCTATCCTAATTACTATGTCGGGATTTTTTAATTTAAATTTACAAACATATTTTACATTTGATTTTGTTATATCTTCTCCAATATATCCTATTTTTTCTAAATGTAATATCATAGGATGGTTTATACTTTTTGTAATATCTTGTCCTTTCTCTATTTCATGACTTAAAAAATCTATTAGAAGTTTTAATGATTCCTTTTCTATAAACTGTTTTTTGTTCTGCGTTTTCAAGAAATCTAAATTCCCTTTATCCCCTCTTTTTTGAACAATTTGTGTTGTATTCATATACCTAAGGGTTGGTATTGTATATAATTGTTTACTTAATGTTATAAAATTTCTTGTTATTGTAACTGCACCATTTAATCCTAATATGAAATTTAATCCTATTACAAAATCTTTTGATTTTATTTCTGGTGGATTAATATTTATTTGTGGCATTTCATATTTTATACTATAATTGTTTGCAAAATCTAAGAATTGTATTCCTACTGGTTCTAAACAATGTGTAATAGATATTAACCTATCCTCTATTGTTCTTGTACTTAGTTCATACGATAATTTTTTATGATATTCCATAGGTGCTAAACTATGTGAAATTAAACTTTTTGTAGCTCCTGTGTCAACTAATGCTGTTAAATCTAGGTATTTATTATTATCTAACCATAATCGACATTGTATATTTATCATATTTGTTGATCCTTGTGTTTGTATATACGTTTGATCATCTGGTTTTTGTAGAGCCATTTTACCTATTTCTTCTATTTGACTTAATCTTTCAAGTTCTTCTATTTTATTTTCTAATTTTTTTATTTTTAAACTATGTAATTCTATTGTTAATTCCAATTTATCTATCCTTTCATTTTCATTATTTTCAGAATTTGTTATCACTTTTGATGTTGTAGCTATATCCTTATCATAAATTTCTTTAAGACATTTAAAACAAATTTCTTTAAAACATTTATTACATTGTGATCTTTTTTCTATACTAGGGTAATATCCACAATGACAACATCTTATATGATTATTTCCTTTATTTTGTTTCCAATCATGTTCACAAATTTCTTCTGTATTCATGTATGTATATGTTACTTTTGCTGTTGGATTTTCTTCTTCACTATAAATACTATATACTGATTCATTATCAGATTCATCATCTGTTTTTAGAGCTTCTATTTCATAATCTTGTAATTGCTCTACTAAATTTGCTCTTTCCATATTTTTTCTTTTATTTGGACAATTATTAGCTAAATGTGTTGTTTCTCCACAAGTGTAACATCTACATTTTCTAGATTGTGGTTTTTTAACATATTTGTTTGTATTATAATGTTTTCTATAATTTCTATCATATGTTGTACTTTTTCGTATCTTTTTCTTTTTATCATAAACTCCATATGCTTGTGGTGTATAAATTGCTGTTTTACAAAATGCATAAGCATTTCTTTTTAATTGTTCTTGTAATGCTACTTCTTTACATTTTTCTTCTAGTATACCAAATGTATAAGTTATTCTTGGTCCTATACCTAAATTTTGTTGTGCACCATAATTTGTTTTCCAGGCTTCATGTATAGATTTTCCTAAATCTCCTGGTAGTTTTATAAAATATTTGTCACATAAATTATCATCCATGGCTTTTCCTGTTTGTGACAATAATCTTGTAAAATCTAATGTAAATTCATTTATATATTTCATATCTGCTATACTTAATTGTTCTAAATTTCTAATAGCTGTATCCTGTATTAAAGAGTTATTTTTTGCTGGATCAACTCCTAATATAAGTGTTCTAATTTGTGATGTAAAATTATAAGGATTATCTCCTAATGCTTTAAGATTATTAATCTCTTCTGGATTTTGTGTTTTCTTACTTTGCCATATTCCTAATGCTATTGGTCCTAATGTAGTTTCTAAATATGAAAACATATCCATACTATCTTTTTTATTTGTTTCCCATAATCTTACTACATTTTGTTCCCATGTTAATACTTCATCTATCCATAACTGTGGCTTTTGTTGTTCTAATAATAACATATTTCCACTGTATATTTGTCCTATAGGCATTCTTCTTCCTTTTCCTATAACATTAGACTCTTGTTGATAATTAACTGTTGGTTGTGTCCATGGTTCTCTACCATGACTTTCGTTTGTACCACTATA